>OY740808.1:3735956-3740956 GCA_963514005.1 Raja brachyura | reverse complement strand
TCGGAGATTTACGGTAATGGCCGCTCGTAGGTACTCGGGGCTCTCGTGGACATTTTTCAACATGTTGAAAAATCTTCACGAGTCTTCCCGAGCTTACCGCGTTTCCCGAGTACCTGCCGTTAGCGTTACGAGCCGCTAAGAGACGTCCCCGAGCTCCGATGTACCCGCTACGTACATTCTATGTGCTTCCACGAGTTTGAACTCGGGAGAGCTCTTGAATGAACTCGTACAGTGGGACAGGGCTTTTATAATGGTCTACTGTTCCTTGATCACCATCCCCTTTTGTCTTTTTTTCACACCTCACACCTCTTTATCTCTTCGTCTGAAGAAACGTCGCCCATTCCTTCTCTCCGGAGATGCTGCCTGTCCCGCTGAGTTACTCCAGTATTTTGTGGCCATCCTCGGTTTAAACCAGCTCCTGCAGTTCCTTCCAGCGATTAACATTCATTTATACATCAGGCTTATAGAAAAGATCTTTAAATATGCTCAAAATGCTCAAGAGAAGAAATGTGTGGGAAGGACCTGCAGATGCTGGTTTATAGACAATAGACAATAGGTGCAGGAGTAGGCCATTCGGCCCTTTGAGCCAGCACCGCCATTCAATGTGATCATGGCTGATCATCCCCAATCAGTACCCCGTTCCTGCCTTCTCCCCATATCCCCTGACTCTGCTATCTTTAAGAGCCCTATCTAGCTCTCTCTTGAAAGCATCCAGAGAACCGGCCTCCACCGCCCTCTGAGGCAGAGAATTCCACAGACTCACAACTCTCTGTGAGAAAAAGTATTTCCTCGTCCCCTTTATAAATGGCTTACTCCTTATTCTTAAACCGTGGCCCCTGGTTCTGGACTCCCCCAACATCGGGAACATGTTTCCTGCCTCTAGTGTGTCGAAACCCTTAATAATCTTATATGTTTCAATCAGATGCCCTATCATCCTTCTAAATTCCAGAGTGTACAAGCCCAGCTGCTCCATTCTATCAACATATGACAGTCCCGCCATCCCGGGAATTAACCTGGTGAACCTACGCTGCACTCCCTCAATAGCAAGAATGTCCTTCTGCTGCAACTACCTCCTCTGGCAGCTCGTTCCATATACCCCCCACCCTCTGTGTGAAACATTTGCCCCTCGTGTTCCCATTAAATCGTTCCCCTCTCACATTAAAACTGTGTCCTCTGGTTCTTGATTCCCCCACTCTAGGTAAAAGACTGTGCGACCACCCAATCTATTCTCCTCATGATTCTGTGCACCTCTATAAGATCACAACACAACCTCCTGCGTTACTAGAATTAAAGTCCTAGCCTGCCCCAACCTGTTTCGTTTAGTGATACACCGCAGAAACAGGCCCTTCGGCCCATCTGGGTCTGCGCCGACCAGCGATCCCCGCACACCAACACTATCCTGTAGTGATCCTACAAACCTGTACGTCTTTGGAGTGTGGGAGGAAACCGGAGCACCCGGAGAAAACCCACGCAGGTCACGGGCAGAACATGCAAACTCCTTATAGACAGCACCTGTGGCGGGGGTGGAACCCGGGTCTCTGGCGCTGTGAGGCAGCAGCTCTACCCGCTGCGCCACCGTGCCGATATTGCTCAGACTATGAGCTCATTCTATCAACACAGAATACTTCCTCAACCAGTGACAACCTAGTCAGGTTATTGAATGGTGCAGCGAGGAACTGCAGACGCTGGTTTACACCCAAAATAGACACTTAAATCTGGAGTAACTCAGCGGGACAGGCAGCGCCTCTGGATGGAAGGAATGGGTGACGCTTCGGGCCGAGACACTTCCTCAGACTCAGAGTCAGGGGAGAGAACAAGACAAATTCGGACTCAACCCGAAACGTCACCCATTCCTCCTCTCCAGAGACGCTGCCTGTCCCGCTGAGTTACTCCAGCACTTTGTGTCTATCTTCAGTTTAAAACAGCACCAGCAGTTGCTTCCTACACAACTGAACCATCCCATCAACAACTAGAGAGCAGTCCACACCTCCCATCTACCTCATTGGAGACCTTTGGATTAGTTATAATCAGACTTTACTGGACTTTATCTTGCTAAGTGAAGTCTCTGGCGCAGTTTCAGGTTAATTCCCGGGATGGCGGGACTGTCATATGCGGAGAGAATGGAGCGGCTGGGCTTGTACACTCTGGAGTTTAGAAGGATGAGAGGGGATCTTATTAAAACATAAAAGATTATTAAGGGTTTGGACACCCTAGAGGCAGGAAACATGTTCCCGATGTTGGGGGAGTCTAGAACCAGGGGCCACATGCAGTTTAAGAATAAGGGCTAAGCCATTTAGAACAGAGATGAGGAAACACTTTTTCCCACAGAGAGTTGTGAGTCTGTAGAATTCTGTGCCTCAGAGGGCGATGGAGGCCGGTTCTCTGGATGCTTTCAAGAGAGAGCTAGATAGGGCTCTTAAAGATAGCGGAGTCAGGGGATATGGGGAGAAGGCAGGAACGGGGTACTGATTGTGGATGATCAGCCGTGATCACAGTGAATGGCTCCAGCTTTTTGTGTCTATGGTCGGTTTAAACCAGCATCTGCAGTTCCTTCCGACACACGAGGTCTATGTAGTCTCCAGAGTGAAAATTCTCCTCCACAAAATGTCCCCAGCAGTATCGATGGTTAGACTGACACCAGATACTCAGTTCACATCATCGAGAGTTCAGAAAGTCATTCAGAAAGTTCATCGACAGTGCATGGGTCTATGAATAAACCTCAGTGAGCCATCTTCAAACAAACATCAACAAAAGTTGAAAACGTTCACACAGGTCTCTCAGCCATTGCATCTTAGAGTCATAAAGGACCTTAATCCTACCTCCTTAGACCATATATGGGCTGCAGCTCACAAGCCCGAATGCCTGAAGAAGGGTCTCGACCCGAAACATCACCTATTCCTTCTCTCAATAGACAATAGACAATAGACAATAGGTGCAGGAGTAGGCCATTCGGCCCTTCGAGCCAGCACTGCCATTCAATGTGATCATGGCTGATCATCCCCAATCAGTACCCCGTTCCTGCCTTCTCCCCATATCCCCTGACTCCGCTATCTTTAAGAGCCCTATCTAGCTCTCTCTTGAAAGCATCCAGAGAACCGGCCTCCACCGCCCTCTGAGGCAGAGAATTCCACAGACTCACAACTCTCTGTGAGAAAAAGTGTTTCCTCGTCTCCGTTCTAAATGGCTTACCCCTTATTCTTAAACTGTGGCCCCTGGTTCTGGACTCCCCCAACACCGGGAACATATTTCATGCCTCTAGCGTGTCCAATCCAATCTCTCCAGAGACGCTGCCCGTCCCCCTTAGTTACTCCAGCAATTTGTGTTTATATTGGTATGAAGACTGGGCGATCGTTTCGCTGACCACCTCCGCTCAGTCCGCCTAAACCTACCTGATCTCCCGGTGGCCAAACACTTCAACTCCCCCTCCCATTCCCACACTGACCTCTCTGTCCTGGGCCTCCTCCACTGTCAGAGTGAGGCCCAGCGCAAATTGGAGGAGCAGCACCTCATATTTAGCTCGGGCAGCTCACACCCCAGTGGTATGGACATCGACTTCTCTAAATTCAAGTAACCCTTGCTTTCCCTCTCTCTCCATCCCCTCCCCCTTCCCAGTTCTCCGACCAGTCTGACTGCCCTCCTGATTAAATCTTACCTCTGTCTGTTTGGTTGACAGCTTCCCTGAGCTAAAAATTACCTATTCTGCATTTTCTTTGACCTTTGGCTCCTTTGACCTCTCATTTTCACACCTTACCCTTCCATATCTCTGTGTCTCCCTCTCCCCCCGACTCTCAGTCTGAAGAAGGGTCTCGACCCGAAACGTCACCCGTTCCTTCTCTCCAGAGATGCTGCCTGTCCCGCTGAGTTACTCCAGCGTTCTGTGTCTATCTTTTCACATATACAGGCAGGGAAAAGTGCAGAGGTTTTCCCAGGACACACGGGTAGTCCGCGCAGGAAAGGGATGTCTGGCCACGGGCCTGTAAACCTGGTGAACCTACGCTGCACTCCCTCAATAGCAAGAATGTCCTTATGCTGTAACTACCTCCTCTGGCAGCTCGTTCCATATACCCCCCACCCTCTGTGTGAAACATTTGCCCCTCGTGTCCCCATTAAATCGTTCCCCTCTCACATTAAAACTGTGCCCTCTGGTTCTTGATTCCCCCACTCTAGGTAAAAGACTGTGCGACCACCCAATCTATTCTCCTCATGATTCTGTGCACCTCTATAAGATCACAACACAACCTCCTGCGTTACTAGAATTAAAGTCCTAGCCTGCCCCAACCTGTTTCGTTTACAGATACGCCGCAGAAACAGGCCCTTCGGCCCATCAGGTCCGCGCCGACCAGCGATCCCCGCACACCAACACTATCCTGTAGTGATCCTACAAACCTGTACGTCTTTGGACTGTGGGAGGAAACAGGAGCACCCGGAGAAAACCCACGCAGGTCACGGGCAGAACATGCAAACTCCTTACAGACAGCACCCGTGGTGGGGATGGAACCCGGGTCTCTGGCGCTGTGAGGCAGCAGCTCTACCCGCTGCGCCACCGTGCCGACATTGCTCAGACTATGAGCTCACAGTCTATCAACACAGAATACTTCCTCAACCAGTGACAACCTAGTCAGGTTATTAAATGGGGTAGCGAGGAACTGCAGATGCAGGTTTACACCGAAGATAGACACAAAGTGCTGGAGTAACTCAGAGGGCCAGGCAGCGCCTCTGGATGGAAGGAATGGGTGACGCTTCGGGCCGAGACACTTCCTCAGACTCTCTGCCTCAGAGGGCGGTGGAGGCCGGTTCTCTGGATACTTGCAAGAGAGAGCAAGATAGGGCTCTTAAAGATAGCGGAGTCAGGGGATATGGGGAGAAGGCAGGAACGGGGTACTGATTGGGGATGATCAGTCATGATCACATTGAATGGCGGTGCTGGCTCGAAGGGCCGAATGGCCTACTCCTGTCTGTTGTCCATTGTCTATGGTTTCAGTTCTCGACCCGAAAAACGT
>OY740808.1:3710956-3730956 GCA_963514005.1 Raja brachyura | reverse complement strand
TCAGGGGTCACGGGGACAAGGCAGGAGAATGAGCTTTGGGAGGGAGAGAGATAGATCAGCCACGATTGAATGGCAGAGTAGACCTGATGGGCCGAATGGCCTGATCCTACTCCTATCACTTATGATCTCGTGATGCCTCTAGTTACAGTGGAGAAAAAATGAAACACATTCACGTTGCAAAGTCCCCCGAGTCCTCCCCTCCCCCCCTTCTCCCTCTATCAGCTCCGGTTCATCCTATCTTCTATCTGGAGTCCCCTTCGTTGCCTTTAAGGCGTCTTTATAAGTAACCGGGCTGGCATGGCGGGTGGTATCTGCGGAACTCGGGATGCGTCCTCGCTCGCTGTCACTGCGTAGACGGCCGATGTGTTTGGGGCCCGGCCTCTGCTCGCTCCATGTGTAGAACTCATTGAAATTTAATGAGATATCTATCAGCTTGCTGAGCTAATCACACTCATTAGCGCTGCCATGGAAACCTTACGCTTCATTTGACCCACATTAATTCACCCCGGCCCATCTGAAACACGTTGGTGAAGGAGGCTGGCACTGGGACACGCCGTCGGGGAAAGCAATTCAATTGACACCTTTAGAGTCACGGCTTGATACAGCGTGGAAACAGGCCCTTCGGCCCAACTCGCCCACACTAGTCCCACCTGCCTGCGTTTGGCTCACATCCTGTGTGGGCGAGTTGGGCCGAAGGGCCTGTTTCCGCGCTGTATAAGGGGGAAATCCTTTAAACCGAGATGAGAAATACTTTTTTCACACAGAGAGTGGTGGGTCTCTGGAACTCTCTGCCACAGAGGGTACTTGAGGCCAGTTCATTGGCTATATTTAAGAGGGAGTTAGATGTGGCCCTTGTGGCTAAGGGGATCAGAGGGTATGGAGAGAAGGCAGGTACGGGATACTGAGTTGGATGATCAGCCATGATCATATTGAATGGCGGTGCAGGCTCGAAGGGCCGAATGGCCTACTCCTGCACCTAATTTCTATGTTTCTATCCCACTAAACCTGTCCTATCCATGCACCTGTTCGAGTGTTTCTTAAACGTTTGAAACTATCTTCCCCATAGTTTTATAAAGCAGCATGCTGGTGCAGCGGTAGAGTTGCTTCCTCACAGCGCCAGAGACCCGGGATCCATCCTGACTACAGGGTGCTGTCTGTACGGAGATTGCACGTACTCCACCGTGACCCGCGTGGGTTTACTCCGGATGCTCCGGTTTTCTCCCACACTCCAAAGACGGACAGGTTTGTAGGAACTGCTGATGCTGGAAAATCGAAGGTAGACAAAAGTGCTGGAGAAACTCAGCGGGTGAGGCAGCATCTATGGAGTGAAGGAAATAGGCGACGTTTCGGGCTGAAACCCTTCTTCAGGTTTGCAGATTCGTAGGTTAATTGGCTTCGGTAAAAATTGTAAATTATTGCTAGTCTGTGTAGGATAGACGATAGGTGCAGGAGTAGACCATTCGTCCCTTCGAGCCAGCACCGCCATTCAATGTGATCATGGCTGATCATCCCCAATCAGCACCCCGTTCCTGCCTTCTCCCCATATCCCCTGACTCCGCTATCTTTAAGAGCCCAATCTAGCTCTCTCTTGAAAGCATCCAGAGAACCTGCCACCACCGCCCTCTGATCCATCCTGACTACGGGTGCTGTCTGTACGGAGTTTGCACGTTCTCCACCGTGACCCGCGTGGGTTTACTCCGGGTGCTCTGGCTTCCTCCCACACTACAAAGACGAACAGGTTTGTAGGTTAATTGGTTTCGGTAAAAATTGTCAATTGTCGGTAGTCTGTGTGGGATAGAGCTAGTGTACGGGGTGATCGCTGGCCGGCACTGACTCGGTGGGCCGAAGGACCTGTGAACATATCTGTGCTAAACTAAACCAGCAACTTGAGGGAGAGATAGATCAGCCACGATCAAACGCAAGTCAAGTACTTGGAGCATTGACATGCTCACCGCAATACCACCCTATATCACTAGTTTTGCATCAGAATGTCCATTAGATTGAGAAGACTAGAAATGGCAAAATACCAACATCAATATTTTCCGTCTTTAGGTAGGTACATAGTTCCCTGAAGGTGGAGTCACTGATCGCATTTGGCATTTGGCACTTTGGCCTTCATCAATCACAGCATTGAGTATAGAAGTTGGGAGGTCAAGTTGCAGTTGTACAAGACGTCGGTGAGGCCACATTTAGAGTATTGTGTTCAGTTCTGGGCACTATGTTACATAGAAATTAGGTGCAGGAGTAGGCCATTCGGCCCTTCGAGCCTGCACCGCCATTCAATATGATCATGGCTGATCATCCAACTCAGTATCCCGTACCTGCCTTCTCTCCATACCCCCTGATCCCCTTAGCCACAAGTGCCACATCTAACTCCCTCTTAAATATAGCGATAGGAAAGATGTGGTCAAGCTGGAAAGGGTTCTGAGAAGATTTACGAGGATGTTGCCGGGACTAGAGGGTGTGAGCTACAGGGAGAGGTTGAGTAGGTTGGGTCTCTATTCCTTGGAGCACAGGAGGTGATTATAGACGTATAAAATCATAGACTGGGTAGATGCACAGAGTCTCTTGCCTAGAGCAGGTGAATTGAGGACCAGAGGACATAGGTGAAGGGGGAAAGATTTAATAGGAATCTATCGGGTAACTTTTCCACACTGAGGGTGGTGGGTGTATGGAACAAGCTGTCGGAGGAGGTAGTTGAGGCTGGGACTATCACAACGTTTAAGAAACAGTTAGACAGGTACATGGATAGTTACACAAAAACTGGAGAAACTCAGCGGGTGCAGCAGCATCTAAGGAGCGAAGGAGACAGGCGACGTTTCGGGTCGAGACCCTTCTTCAGACCCGAAACGTCGCCTATCTCCCTCGCTCCTTAGATGCTGCTGCACCCGCTGAGTTTCTCCAGTTTTTGTGTAACCCTCGATTCTCCAGCATCTGCAGCTCCTTCTTTAACGGGTACATGGATAGGACAGGTTCGGAGAGGATATGGGCCGCATGCAGTCATGTGGGACTAGTGTAGCTGGGGCCTGTTTCCGCGCTGTATCACTCTATGACTCTGACTTGTTAAGGAGAGGCAAGCAGAAGCTAAGAACCCCTCCAAGGCGTTGCGATGATCACACAAGTAAACTCCACACAGGTGCAAGGAACGCCTCAAGAGAATGATTGCGTTTCGGATTGATTTTTGTTTTGTGAACAATGAAACAAAAGTGCTGAGCTCAGCAGAATGCCAGCAGGATTGGGCCACACCTTGGCAGCCGAGAGATCAGGGCTTGGCTCGGTGTGGTGAATGCAAGGCCCTGTCATATATATTGGGAGTATGCAATGTGCCCCAGGCCATGTTATAAGGCGGAATAATACCTGCCCACCTGTCTCGGTCTCAAACCAGACTGGCTTTAAAAAAAACCCATTTTGTTTCATTCCCTCCAGTTCAGTTTATTGTCGCGTGTACCAAGGTGCAGTGAAAATAGACAATAGGTGCAGGAGGAGGCCATTCGGCCCTGTGAGCCAGCACCGCCATTCAATGTGATCATGGCTGATCATCCCCAATCAGTACCCCCCGTTCCTGCCTTCTCCCCATATCCCCTGACTCCACTATCTTTAAGAGCCCTATCTAGCTTTCCCTTGAAAGTATCCAGAGAACCGGCCTCCACCACCCTCTGAGGCAGAGAATTCCACAGACTCACAACTCTCTGTGTGAAAAAGTGTTTCCTCGTCACCATTCAAAATGGCCTACCCCTTATTCTTAAACTGTGTGGCCCCTGGTTCTGGACTCCCCCAACATCGGGAACATGTTTCCTGTCTCTAGCGTGTCCAAACCCTTAACAATCTTATATGTCTCAATGAGATCCCCTCTCATCCTTCTACACTCCAGAGTGTACAAGCCCAGCCGCTCCATTCTATCAGCAGAAAGACAATACATGTTTGTCTGATCCGTCTGAAGAAGGGTCTCGACCCGAAACGTGGCCCAGCTTCGGCAGTTCCTTCCTGCACACAATTCCTTACATACAAACCATTTACAGTAATCTTTCTTATTTTCTGCGCAGGAGGCCAACTTCGAAACATCTGTCCCTTCCGTCCAACATCTGTCCAACATCGGAACAACGCTGACTTCATAGGTCTGCAATCTGCATGCACAATCTGCCCAGGCAGATGTTTCATTCATACCGCCAATAATTTATGTACAGAGAGAAGGAGCATCAGGTTTGTAGGTTCGGACCAACATCAATGGATGAATAAGTTTATCGGCCAAGTATTGACATACAAGGAATTTGCCTTGGTGCTCCGCCCACGTGTAACAACATGACATACAGTGACAGGTAGGAATGACACATTAAACATTAAACATTGATAATAAAACATTATCGATTAAACATGTGAATTAAATCAAATACCAGAGCAAAAGGAGGCTACAGATTTTTGGTTGTTGAGTAGAGCTACTCGATGTTTTTATGTCTGGCGGTGGCAGCTTTGACAGTCCGGAGTTGCCTTCCAGAGGGAAGTGATTCAAAGGGTTTGTGGCCAGGGTGAGGGGGGTCAGAGATGATCTTGCCCGCTCACTTCCTGGCCCTTGCAGGGTACAGTCCGTCAATGGCGGGAAGGTTCATATCCACACTAGTCCCACATGCCTGCGTTTGCCCCATATCCCTCTAACCCTGTCCGATCCATGTACCTGTCCAAATGTCTTTTAAACATCCTCCTCCGGCAGCTCATTCCATATATCCACCACCTTCAGTGTAAAAACATTAACCCCTCAGGTTCCTATGAAATCACCTTAAACCTGTGTCTAATTGAGTTTAGAATTACAGCACAGAAAGAGGCCCTTCGGCCCACCCAGTCCGCACCAACCAGCGCTCCCCGCACACTAACACAATCCTACACACACAAGGGACAACCAAAGATCTCGGAGAAAACCCGCGCAGGTCACTGGGAGAACGGACAAACTCCGTACAGACAGCGCCCAAGGTCTCTGGCGCTGTGAGGCAGCGACTCTACCGCTGCGCCACCACGCCTGCCCTGAAAGTGTGTAATCAGTAGTGCGCTGAGTTACTCCAGCTTTTTGTGTCTGTATTTGGCTCTGAGAGAGTTAAGCTCCATGTTGCTCCTGCTTCTCATTAGCATCTGCTGCGAGCCTGTCCCTCAAGGAGAGAAGCCTGTTCATGCGTTCACGAACCTAGGCTCGTAATTCCGACCGCAAAGGTCCTGTTGTACAGATGCTAACCGGCCTGCATCGCAGTTCCAATGTGACAGAGATACAGAGTGTGTGGGAAGGAACTGCTTTAAACCGAAGTGAGACCAAAAAAAAACGCTGGAGTAACTCAGCGGGACGGGCAGCACCTCTGGAGAGAAGGAACGGGTGACGTTTCGGGTCGAGACCCTTCTTCAGACGTTGCGTAGTGTGATATATACGGGTGTATAAAATCATGATCGGGTAGACGCACAGAGTCTCTTGCCCAGAGTAGGGGAATCGAGGACCAGAGGACATAGGTTCAAGGTGAAGGGGAAAAGATTTTGTAGGAATCTGAGGGGTAACTTTTTCACACAAAGGGTGGTGGGTGTATGGAATGAGCTGCCAGAGGAGGTAGGGTACACAAAAGGCTGGAGAAACTCAGCGGGTGCAGCAGCATCTAAGGAGCGAAGGAGATAGGCGACGTTTCGGGCTGAAACCCTTCTTCAGACTGCCAGAGGAGGTAGTTGGGGCTGGGACTATCCCAATGTTTAAGCAACATGTTAGACAGGTACATGGATAGGACGGGTTTGGAGGGATATGGGACCAAACGCGGGCAAGTGGGACTAGTGTAGCTGGGACATGTTGGCCGGTGTGGGCAAGTTGGGCCGAAGGGCCTGTTTCCACACTGTATCACTCTATGATTCTATGACTCTGGGTGTGTGAAGAGGTGCAAAGGACAAATGAATGAAAGATATGCAAAAGGACAATTGAAAGCTAGCTACAATGATCAGGATTGGGCCGCTGAAGCCTAATACTGCTTAGAATTACCTGAAATATATTGGACCAAAAGAGATTCTGTCTGAAGAAGGGTCCCAACCTGAAACGTCACCGATCCATGTTCTCCAGAGAAAAGGACAGGAATTAGGACTTTATTCTTTGGAGCACAGGAGGTTAAGGGGGGACTTGATTGAGGTCTTTAAAATGATGAGCGGGATAGACAGAGTTGACGTGGCTAAGCTTTTCCCATTGAGAGTAGGGAAGATTCAAACAAGAGGACGTGATTTGAGAATTAAGGGACAAAAGTTTAGGGGTAACATGAGGGGGAACCTCTTTACTCAGAGAGTGGTGGCTGTGTGGAATAAGGTTCCAGTGGAAGTGGTGGAGGCAGGTTCGATTTTATCGTTTAAAAATAAATTGGATAGGTATGTGGACGGGAAGGGAATGGAGGGGTATGGTCTGAGTGCAGGTAGATGGGACTAGGTGAGAGTAAGTGTTCGGCACGGACTAGAAGGGCCGAGAGGGCCTGTTTCCGTGCTGAGGTTGTTATATGGTCATATGGTTATAATAGTAGGAACCCTTCTTCAGACTGCTAGCCTTTCGTTTAGTTTAGTTTAGCTTTGTCAGTTCAGTTTAGTTTATTGTCACGTGTACCGAGGTGCAGTGAAAGGCTTTTGTTATGAGCTATCCAGTCAGTGGAAGGACAACACATGATTACAATCCAGCCCGTGCACTGTGTACAGATACAGGATCGAGGGAATAATGTGAATCACGTTTAGTGCAAGATACAACCAGGAAAGTCCGACCCCTTAAACCATGAGCACCACAGATGAGCACCAGGCCATCCCTGGAGTAAACCAGCATCTGCAGTTCCTTCCTACGCATGGCTTACACCCCAGCGGTATGAATATTGAGTAGGAAGGAGAGTTGGAAGGAACTGCAGATGCTGGTTTACACAAAACGCTGGAGTCACTCAGCGGGACAGGCAGCATCTCTGGAGAGAAGGAATGGGTGGCGTTTTAGATCGAGACCCTTCTCACACTTCATATTTTTCTTGCCTGTGGCGTGCACAGCCTAAAGTTGCAGGTCAACTTGTTCCATGAATCTACTTGTTTGTGCATGTCGGGTTGATTGCATTAGTCGGAACAGGGTGGACCACGTGAAGGTTGCAATCTCCCGCCCTTTCTTCAGACTGAAGAAGTCTGAAAGACTGCACTTTGACGCTATTAATTGCTGCTCCCCCAGGCTTAGGCTTAGCTTCGAGCCTGAAAACCTTTTCCACACTTACACACAGTCATTCAGTGAACTGCCACGTTAAGGCCAAATCTAACTGCTCCAGTATTCATCGATATCATATGAAGCTGATGGAATGCATCTGTGGCCAAGACAAACATGGAGGCAAGATGTTTCATGTACAAGATTACTTCTTGGTTTGGTATAAATGCAGGTGGCAACGAGCCCAATCTTCCTTTCAGCCAGCAGAGGTAACATAGTCGTGTGTAGGGAGGAACTGCAGACACTGGTTTACACTCAAGACAGTCACAAAATGCTGGAGTAACTCAGCGGGACAAGGCAGCATCTCTGGAGAGAAGGAATGGGCGACGGTTCCAATCGAGACCCTTTCTTCAGACTGAAAATGACTTCTGACTGGTTTAAAAAAAACTTGTCTTGCACCTCGGTCTCGACCCTAAACGTTACCCATTCCTTCTGAGTTACTCCAGCATTTTTTATCCATCTTGAGTGTAAACCAGCATCTGCAGTTCCTTGGTAGACACAAAATGCTGGAGAAACTCAGCGGGACAGGCAGTATCTGTGGAGCGAAGGAATGGGTGACGTTTCGGGTCGAGACCCTTCTTCAGCTTGTGGGAGAGCTGGGAAGGGGAGGGGAAGGAGGGAGAAAGCAGGGACTACCTGAAATTGGAGAAGTCAATGTTCATACCCGCTGGGGTGTAAACTACCCAAGCGAAATATGAGGTGCTGCTCCTCCAATTTGCGCTGGGCCTCACTCCGGCCACGGAGGAGGCCCAGGACAGAAAGGACGGATTTGGAATGGGAGGGGGAGTTGAAGTGCTGAGCCACCGGGAGATCAGGTTGATTATTCGGGGGTATTGGGTGAAGCGATCGCCAAGCCTGTGCTTGGTCTCACCGATGTAGAGCAGT
The DNA here is from genome assembly GCA_963514005.1 of Raja brachyura. The sequence continues at coordinate 3,722,852 of OY740808.1, read as the reverse complement.
TGACACCTAGAGCAGTGGATGCAATAGATGAGGTTGGAGGAGGTGCAGGTGAACCTCTGTCGCACCTGGAAATTCCTTCCCTACACACGACTACGTTACCTCTGCTGACTGAAAGGAAAACTGGGCCCATTGCCACCTGCATTTATACCAAACCAAGAAGTAATCTTGTACATGAAACATCTTGCCTCCATGTTTGTCTTGGCCACAGATGCATTCCATCAGCTTCATATGATATCGATGAATACTCGAGCAGTTAGTTAGGTTTGGCCTTAACGTGGCAGTTCACTGAATGAATGTCTGTAAGCGTTGAAAAGGCTCTAAGGCTCGAAGCTAAACAACAGTATAAGCCTGGAGGAGCAGCAATTTATAGTACCAAAGGGTTGCAGGCTTAGTCTACTGATACAGCGCGGAAACAGGCCCTTCGGCCCACCGTGTCGATGCCGACACTAGCTCTAAAGACAATTTACAGTTTTACCGGGGCCAATTAACCCACAAACCCGCAGGTCTTCGGAATGTGGGAGGGAGCCGGTGCACCCGGAGAAAACCCACGCAGGAGAACGTGCAAACTCCGTACAGACAGCACCCGTAGTCAGGATGGAACCCGGATCTCTGGCGCTGTGAGGCAGCGACTCTGCCGCTGCGCCACCGTGCCACCCATAGCTTTGTTTTGCACTGATATTGTTTTTTAGAATGTATTAAATTTTCTTTTGGTCATTGGGCTATGGGTGTTGTGGGTACAGACCCGCCAGGCTGCTGCAAGCAAGAATTTAATTGTTCTTAATTTAGTTTCGTTTAGTTGCGAGATACAGCGTGGAAACAGGCCCTTCAGCCCATCGAGTCCGGGCCGACCAGCGACCCCCCAGACCTGCTTTTGTTTTGCTACAGTTGACGATGATACACTTGACTCTAACTAGGGCATCTTGGATAGTAGGTGCAAGTTGGGCTGAAGGGCCTGTTTCCGTGCTGTATGGTTCTATACCGAGTGGGAGGATGAAGGGGTTAACGTTCTAGGTTACGTCGAGGTACACGGTGGAGGCTGTGGCGAGTTTGTGTGGAGCGGGGAGCAGCTGAAGGGTTAACGTGTGTGTGTGTGTTGTGTGTGTGTTGTGTGTGCCTTCTGTCCTCAACTCTCCCTGACCTCACCCACGGCTTGTGTCTTGGGGCAGCCTTTGAGTAAAGGCCAAGAGTGGAGCGTGGAGCCTTGGACCAGGGCCAAGCCTTCTGCTGCCACCCATACACCCCACATCTCCCTCCCTCTCTCCCCCTCTCTCCCTCTCCCTCTCTCTCTTTCCCTCTCTCTCTCTCTCTCTCTCTCTCTCTCTCTTTCCCTCTCTCTTTCTCACTCTCTCTCTCTCTCCCTCCCCCTCTCTTTCTTTCTCTCTCTCTCTCTCTCTTTCCCACTCTCTCCCCTCTCTCTCCCAATCTCTGTCTCTCCCCCATCTCTCTCTCTCTCTCTCTGCCCCCCCCCCTCGCTAGGTATCTGTATTCCCCTGTGTGCTGGAGTCTGTGTCTGTCAGGCCGGCAGGCGGTGCCGCTGGGGTGGGGGTGGGGGTGGGGGGGGGGGGCTGGGTCCCTGGAGGTCTAGAATGACAGAGAAGCACAGCTGTGTTTGTGTGTGGCTGGCGGGAGTGAGGATCTGATCCGCCACCAGCCTGGCACGTGAATGGCTCGTGGCTCCCCCCCCCTCCGACCCCCGCCCCTCTCCCCTCCGCTACCCTCCACTCCCTTCCCCTCCACTTGCCCCTCCTTCCCTCCCTTCACACACACACACACTCACACACATGCACACACACACACACACATTCACACACACACACTCACACACTCATACTTACACTCACACACTCACACACTCACACACATTCACACACACACACACACACACACTTACACACACGAACACACACACACACTCACACACTCATACTTACACTCACACACTCACACACTCACACACATTCACACACACACACACACACACACTTACACACACGCACACTCACACACTCACACACATTCACACACACACACACACACTTACACACACGAACACTCACACACACACTCACACACTCATACTTACACTCACACACATTCACACACACACACACACACTTACACACACGCACACTCACACACTCACACACATTCACACACACACACACACTTACACACACGCACACTCACACACATTCACACACACACACACTTACACACACGCACACTCACACACACACACACTCACATACACACACACTCACACACACACACACACACACACACACACACACACACACTTACACACACGAACACTCACACACACACTCACACACTCATACTTACACTCACACACATTCACACACACACACACACACTTACACACACGCACACACACACTCACACACATTCACACACACACACACACTTACACACACGCACACTCACACACACACACACTTACACACACGCACACTCACACACACACACACTCACATACACACACACTCACACACACACACACATTCACACACACACACAAACTTACACACACGCACACTCACACACACACACACTCACATACACACACACTCACACGCACACACACACACACACACACACACACACACACACACACACACACTCACACACACACACACACACACACACACACACACAGGGGCAGTTTATCGACTTCAGGAAGCTTGGTGGCTGATCACCACCCATGGCCTCCACAACTGTCTGCGTATCTCTCAGTCGCTCAATTCAGCGGCGGCACGGTGGCGCAGAGCGGTAGAGTTGCTGCCTCACGGCGCCAGAGACCCGGGTTCCATCCCGACTACGGGTGCTGTCTGCATGGAGTTTGCATGTTTTCCCCGTGACCCGCGTGGGTTTGCTCCGGGTGCTCCGGTTTCCTCCCACACCCCAAGGACGTGCGGGTTTGTAGGCTAATTGGCTCGGTGTAAGTGTAAAAAGTCCCTAATGCGTGTAGGACAGTGTTAGTACTGAACACTTTATTGCCCTCACAGTGATATCCAAGGTATGCAAATAGTGGCCACCTAGAGCGCGCTTACAGGGCGCGGGGATGACTGTTCGGTGCGGACTCGATGAGCCGAAGGGCCTGTTTCCATGCTGTATCTGTATACTAGACTAAACTATTCACATACGTCTAGGCAAAGCACTCCTTTAGTTAAATATTAAACGTGTCTCCCAGCATTTAGCATTAAAGCCATTTAGAACGGAGACGAGGAAAGACTTTCACACAGTTGTGAGTTGAGAGTTGTGAGTGTGTGGAATTCTCTGCCTCAGAGGGCGGTGGAGGCCGGTTCTCTGGATGCTTTCAAGAGCGAGCTAGATAGGGATCTTAAAAATAGCGGAGTCAGGGGATATGGGGAGAAGGCAGGAACGGGGAACTGATTGTGGATGATCAGCCATGATCACAGTGAATGGCGGTGCTGGCTCGAAGGGCCGAATGGCCTACTCCTGCACCTATTGTCTATTGTCTATTGTCTAGCACACTGTTCATTGTAAGATGCTGATGACCACTTCTCCATGACGCTCAGTTGTACTCGAGATAATATACTCCCCTTGCAGTCTCACGAGTATTCCCACTCGGTTAAAACATGCTCTGTTTTCAGATTTAATACACTGCTCGTCTCCTGTTAGCCCTAAGTGCCATCACCTAGTCCCACATCCAGAACCTCTTGCAGCACTGAGAGTCATAGGATTGTAATGCCGACGGTCTGTAAGGCCGCATTTGGAACATTGAGTCACAGAGTGAGACAGTGTGGAATCAGGCCCTTCAGCCCCACTTTTCACACAGAGAGTGGTGAGTCTGTGGAATTCTCTGCCTCAGAGGGCGGTGGAGGCAGGTTCTCTGGATACTTTCAAGAGAGAGCTAGATAGGGCTCTTAAAGATAGCGGAGTCAGGGGATATGGGGAGAAGGTAGGAACTGGGTACTGATTGGGGATGATCAGCCATGATCACATTGAATGGTGGTGCTGGCTTGAAGGGCTGAATGGCCTACTCCTGCTCCTATATATTGTCACCCCAGCGGTATGAACATTGAAGATAGACACAAAAAGTTGGAGTAACTCAGCGGTTCAGGCAGCATCTCTGGAGAGAAGGAATGGGCGGCGTTTTAAGTTGAGACCCTTCTTCATTATTGACTCTAACTTCAAGTAACCCTTTGCATCCCCTCTCTCTCTCCATCCCTCCCCCTCCCCAATCGTCCCACTGGTTTCATTATTAATATCTCTTCGTTATCATCTCTTCAGTCAGGGGATATGGGGAGAAGGCAGGAACGGGGTACTGATTGGGGATGATCAGCCATGATCACATTGAATGGCAGTGCTGGCTCGAAGGGCCGAATGGCCTCCTCCTGCACCTATGGTCTATTGTCTATTGTATATTGCATTGCCCCCACCTGCCCGCGTTTTGTCCATATCCCTCCAAACCCGGCCCATCCATGTACCCGTCTAACTGTTTCATAAACATTGGGATAGTCCCAGCCTCAACTACCTCCTCCGCCAGCTCGTTCCATACACCCACCACCCTTTGTGTGAAAAGGTTACCCCTCGGATTCCTATTAAATCTTTTCCCCTTCACCTTAAACCTGTGGCCTCTGGTCCATTTCCATTTCAGCACTTGCAGAAGCAAGGAACTGCAGACGCTGGCTAATACCACAAAGATAGACACAAAGTGCTGGAGTAACTCAGCAGGTCAGGCAGCTTCTCTGGTGAACACGGACAGGTGACGTTTCAGGACAGGACCCTTCTCCAGACTCTTATCTCTGAAGAAGGGTCCAGACCAACAGGCCCTTCGGCCCACTGAGTCCCTGCCGACCAGTGATCTCCCCATACACGAACACTAGGGACAATTTACATTTTACAGAAGCCATCTAACCAACAAACCTGTACATCTTTGGAGTGTGGTTTCTCTCCGGGTGCTCCGGTTTCCTCCCACATTCCAAAGACATACATATTTGTACGTTAATTGGCTTTAGTAGCGTATGGGGTGATCACTGGTCGGCACGGACTTGGTGGGCCGAAGGGCCTGTTTCCACGCTGTATCTCTGAAGAAATTACGCTGCCTGACCCGCTGAGTTACTCCAGCACTCTGTGAAACGTCACCTATCCATGTTCTCCACAGATGCTGCCTGACCCGCTGAGTTACTCCAGCACTCTGTGAAACGTCACCTATCCATGTTCTCCACAGATGCTGCCTGACCCGCTGAGTTACTCCAGCACTCTGTGAAACGTCACCTATCCATGTTCTCCACAGATGCTGCCTGACCCGCTGAGTTACTCCAGCACTCTGTGAAACGTCACCTATCCATGTTCTCCACAGATGCTGCCTGACCCGCTGAGTTACTCCGGCACTCTGTGAAACGTCACCTATCCACGTTCTCCACAGATGCTGCCTGACCCGCTGAGTTACTCCAGCACTCTGTGTAACGTCACCTATCCATGTTCTCCACAGATGCTGCCTGACCCGCTGAGTTACTCCAGCACTCTGTGAAACGTCACCTATCCATGTTCTCCACAGATGCTGCCTGACCCGCTGAGTTACTCCAGCACTCTGTGAAACGTCACCTATCCATGTTCTCCACAGATGCTGCCTGACCCGCTGAGTTACTCCGGCACTCTGTGAAACGTCACCTATCCATGTTCTCCACAGATGCTGCCTGACCCGCTGAGTTACTCCAGCACTCTGTGAAACGTCACCTATCCATGTTCTCCACAGATGCTGCCTGACCCGCTGAGTTACTCCAGCACTCTGTGAAACGTCACCTATCCATGTTCTCCACAGATGCTGCCTGACCCGCTGAGTTACTCCAGCACTTTGTGAAACGTCACCTATCCATGTTCTCCACAGATGCTGCCTGACCCGCTGAGTTACTCCAGCACTTTGTGCCTTTCCTGTATTAACCAGCACTTGGATAGGTGACGTTTCAGGTCGGGACCCTTCTTCAATCATCTTTGGACTAACTAAGAGGCCAGTCGGAAGAGGGGTCTCGTCCACTATCTATGTGTAAGAAGGAACTGCAGGTGCTGATTTTAACCGAAGGTAGACACAAAATGCTGGAGTAACTCAGCAGGACAGTCAGCGTCTCTGGGGAGAAGGAATGGGTGACGTTTTGGGTCGAGACCCTTCTTCGAGAGTTCCAGAACAAATCTCTAGCCAACGAGCCCACAATGGTGCATTGTTGGCTGTGCAAGAGGCGATAACGGAGGGATACAAATGATGAAGCTAGCAGGATGACCAGGGTGAGGGAGGGATGGAGAGAGAGGGGGGGAAGGGAGAAGTCAATGTTCCCACCGCTGGGGTGTAACAACCCAAGTGAAATATGAGGCGCCGTTCCTCCAATTTGCACTGGGCCTCACTCTGACAACGGAGGACAGGACGGTCGGTGTGGGAATGGGAGGTGGGGGGGGGAGGTAAAGTGTTTGGCCACCGGGAGATGGAGCGGAAATTCCCTTGAAGGATGCTTGTCTTTGTTTCCATGGCGACCGGTGCATTAGTGGCGGCAACAAGGAGCGAGACTCTTATCTTTGTACATTTGTCAATGGTGTTCCCTCTCAACAACCCCCCCCCCCAGGGTCCACCCTCTCCTCCCCCCACCCCCACCCCCAACCCCCTCCCCCCACACCCCATGGCCCTCCACACCCCCACATCCCCTCACCCACCCACAGCCCCCTCCCCCCCTCCCCCCCAAAGAAACCCACTCCCTCCCACACCCCCGACACCCCACCCCCCCCACCCCAGCCCACTGGCCCTCCACACCCCTCCCCCCACACAGCCTCACATACCCTCACCCACCCACACCCCTCCCCCCCTCCCCGCCCCTCCCCCCCAAACAAACCCACACCCCCACACACCCCCACACCCCCACACCCCCCCACACCCCCACACCCCCCCACTGGGACGTGCAGGTGCGTCAGCTATTTTGGCTTTGGCATAAATTGTTTAGGATAGTGCTAGCGTGCGGGGATCGCCGGTCGGCACTGACTCGGTGGGCCGAAGGGCCGAAGGGCCGAAGGGCCGAAGGGCCTGTTTCCGCGCTGTACCTCAAACACTAAACTAAAAAAACGGACACACAATGTGGTAACTCAGCGGCTCAGGCAACTTCTCTGGAGAAAAAGGAATGGCTGACGTTTCAGGTCGAGACCTTTCTTCAGACTGGGCCTGAAACGTCGCCCATTCCTTCTCTCCAGAGACGCTGCCTGATGTCCCGCTGAGTTACTCCAGCACTTTGTGTCTGTCTTCGGTTCAAACCGGCACCTGCGGTTCTTCCCTCCGCACTTGTTTAAATCGTTGTGTAAATGATTCCTCGCGGCCTGTGTGAAGGAACCCATTCATTATTTAGTTGCAATCTCATCGTGTTGACGTGAAGCTTTTAAGAGCCGGTTTCTCTGGTAACATTCCATTGATTTTCGCTTTTATTAGGATTTGACTGAAAGTTGAAACGATGGCCTCATTTCGACTTTATAAGGAAGCAATAAACAAGGGTTGAACATTTAATTGAGGAGAGGACACATTTTGTTTGGGGGGGGGGAGAGAGAGAGGGGGGGGGTTGTGTTGAATCGATCTGGCTACCTCACTGCAAGCACAAATCGTCTTTGCATTCTGCTCAGCCTGCTTTATTCCTGCGGCGTTCCTAAACCTACCTGATCTCCCGGTTGCCGAACACTTCAACTCCCCCTCCCATTCCCACACTGACCTCTCTGTCCAGGGCCTCCTCCACTGTCAGAGTGGGGCCCAGCGCAAACTGGAGGAACAGCACCTCATATTTTGCTTGGGCAGCTCGGGGAGAAGAGGCAGGAAACATAGAAACATAGAAACATAGGTGCAGGAGTAGGCCATTCGGCCCTTTGAGCCTGCACCGCCATTCAATGTGATCATGGCTGATCATCCAACTCAGTATCCCGTACCTGCCTTCTCTCCATACCCCCTGATCCCTTTAGCCACAAGTGCCACATCTAACTCCCTCTTAAATATAGCCAATGAACTGGCCTCAACTACCCTCTGTGGCAGAGAATTCCAGAGACTCACCACTCTCTGTGTAAAGAATGTTTTCCTCATCTCGGTCCTAAAGGAATTCCCCCTTATCCTTAGACTGTGATCCCTTGTTCTGGACTCCCCCAACATCGGGAACAATCTTCCAGCATCTAGCTTGTCCAAACCCCTTAAGAATTTTGTAGGTTTCTATAAGATCCCCCCTCAATCTTCTAAATTCCAGCGAGTACAAGCCGAGTCTATCCAGTCTTTCCTCATATGAAAGTCCTGACATCCCAGGAATCAGTCTGGTGAATCTTCTCTGTACCCCCTCTGTGGCAAGAATGTCTTTCCTCAGATTTGGAGACCAAAACTGTACGCAATACTCCAGGTGTGGCCTCACCAAAACCCTGTACAACTGCAGTAGAACCTCCCTGCTCCTATACTCAAATCCTTTTGCTATGAATGCTAACATACCATTTGCTTTCTTCACTGCCTGCTGCACCTGCATGCCTACTTTCAATAACTGGTGTACCATGACACCCAGGTCTCGTTGAATCTCCCCTTTTCCTAATCTGCCACCATTCAGATAATAGTCTACCCTCATGGGGTAGTATACCCCCCCCCCCCCCAATCGTCTCCCCACATAACCAGCTTTAAGCCTTCTTTAAGTAAATTTTCTCCCTGGTTTGAGCATTAGGAAGGAAAGATTAGACAAGGCCAGCAGTATAATCAAGGACCAGTCGCACCCCGGCCACTCCCTCTTCTCCCCTCTCCCGTTGGGCTGAGTTACTCCAGCGGGTGCAGCAGCATCTATGGAGCGAAGGAAATAGGCGACATTTTGGGCCGAAACCCTTCTTCAGACTGAAGGGTAGATAGTAGTTCAGGACTGCTCTCTGGTTGTGGTAAGATGGTTCAGTTGCCTGATAACAGCTGGGAAGAAACTGTCCCTGAATCTGGAGGTGTGCGTTCGTTTTCACACTTCTGTACCTCTTGCCCGATGGGAGAGGGAGCAAATGTCTGAGCATCTGGAAACAGAAAAATCTAAAATGAGTTTGGAAACAGTTCAAAAGCCAACGATACGAGACTGTGAGGAACATGTAATCCAACACTGTGGTTGGAAGTCCTTGATCTAAAGATAGTCTGTGTCAGAGCACAGTGCACATTGTCATCGATTTAAACCGGGAGCAAGGGCAGAGACACGGGTTGTAGACAGTAACCGTCGGAAGATTAGCATCGCAGAGCAGGGTACAACTGGCTGGATGGGCGGCACGGCGGTAGAGCTGCTGCCTCACAGCGCTTGCAGCACCGGAGACCCCGGTTCGATCCCGACTACGGGTGCTGTCTGTATGGAGTTCGCACGCTCTCCACCGTGACCCGCCTGGGTTTTCTCCGAGATCTTCGGTCTCCCCCCCCACACTCCAAAGACATCCAGGTGTGTCGGTTAATTGGCCTGTTAAATGTAAAAATTGTCCCGAGTGTGTGTAGGATAGTGTGTAAGGTCGCTGGCCGGCACGGACCCGGTGGGCCGAAGGGCCTGTTTCAGCGCTGTGTCTCTAAATGATTCCCCGACTCTGGGTATAAGACCCTATGCATCTACCCGACCTATTCCTCTCATGATTTTATGCATTTCAAGCCTTTGGTTTCAAATATAGACGCAAGCTTAAATGGCATCTGCCTCTGAGGTTATTTATATCAATGTATATATATTCACTAGAACAAAAGGTATTTGAGTTAGGCAGTTCATTGTTAGCACCAGATGGCTTGAAGCCGAAATGAGGAATGCGCGGGTTAACCTATGATGAGCGTTTGCCGGCGCTGGGCCTGTACTCGCTGGAGTTTAGAAGAATGAGGGAGGGACCTCATTGAAACGTACAGAATAGTGAAAGGCCCGGATAGAGTGGATGTGGAGAGGATGTTTCCACTAGTGGGAGAGTCTAGGACCAGAGGTCACAGCCTTAGAATTAAAGGACGTTCTTTTAGGGAGGCGATGAGGAGGAATTTTCTTCAGTCGGAGGGTGGTGAATCTGTGGAATTCTTTGCCACAGACGGCTGTGGAGGCCAAGTCAGCGGGTTTTTTTTGAGGCAGAGATTGACAGATTCTTGATTAGTTCGGGTGGCCAAGTCAATGGATATTTTTAATAGACAATAGACAATAGGTGCAGGAGGAGGCCATTCAGCCCTTCGAGCCAGCACCGCCATTCAATGTGATCATGGCTGATCATCCCCAATCAGTACCCCGTTCCTGCCTTCTCCCCATATCCCCTGACTCCGCTATCTTTACGAGCCCTATCTAGCTCTCTCTTGAAAGTATCCAGAGAACCGGCCTCCACCGCCCTCTGAGGCAGAGAATTCCACAGACTCACCACTCTCTGTTGAGACAGAGATAGATAGATTCTTGATTAGTGCGGGTGTCAGGGGTTATGGGGAGAAGGCAGGAGAATGGGGTTAGGAGGGAGAGATAGATCAGCCATGATTGAATGGCGGAGTAGACTCGATGGGCCGAATGGCCTAATTCTACTCCTATCACATGACCTTTCGACCTTAGATCTGTCCCCACTCACTTGGGCTAAAACAAAGGTCTGAGACGTCGGTTAGCCGGCCGGCCTGTGTAAATGGCCCCAAGTGTGCAGGATGTGAACATTGGATGCCATAGAAGCCGTGTATGGGTGATCAATAGTCAGTGCGGACTCGGTGGGCCGATGGGCCTGTTTTAGTTTAGAGACACAGTGCGGAAACAGGCCCTTCGGCCCACCGGGTCTGTGCCAACCAGCGATCCCCGCACATTAACACTATCCTACACACACTGGGGACATTTTTTACATTTACCAAGCCAATTAACCTACAAACCTGTACGTCTTTGAAGTGTGGGGGGAAACCGGAGATCTCGGAGAAAACCCACGCAGGCCGCGGGGAGAACGTGCAAACTCCGTACAGACAGCACCCATAGTCGGGATCGAACCCGGGTCTCCGGCTCTGCATTCGCTGAAAGGCACCAACTCTACCGCTGCGCCCCTGTGCCTGCCCTATTTTAGCGATACAACGCGGTAACAGGCCCTTCGGCCCACCGAGTCCGCGCCGACCAGCGATTCCCGCACGCTAACGCCATCCTAAACACACTAGGGACAATTTACAATTATAACAAGCCAATTAATCCACAAACCGTGCGGGAGGAAACCGGAGCTCCCGGATAAAACCTACGCAGGTCGCGGGGAGAACGTGCAAACTCCGTACAGACAGCACCCGTAGTCGGGATGGAACCCGGGTCTCTGTCGCTGTGAGGCAGCAACTCTACCGCTGTGCCACCGGGCCGCCCCCTCTAATTTAGTTTAGTTAATAGTCAATTAACTAACAATTAATGAATTAAACTAATAATTAATTTAATTTAGTTCTGGGGACCACAAGAGTGGCCAGTAGTGAGTTGTGTAAGGAAATAATGGGGGTGGTAATGTAATCTTCAGTGATTATTCCCCACAGCACAGAGTAGAGGACTAATGTCGTACCGAGGTGAAGTTACTGCCTTCGCTGGGAATATGAAGCCTTGTCTCTGGTGGTGGGGTATTGACATGGATAGAGAACTGGTTGGCAGACAGGAAGCAAAGAGTAGGAATTAACGGCAGGCAGTGACTAGTGGGGTGCCACAAGGCTCGGTGCCGGGACCCCAGTTATTTACAATATACATTGACGGTTTAGACGGGGAATTAAATGTGACGTCTCCAAGTTTGCGGATAACACAAAGCTGAGCTGCGGTGAGGATGCTATGAGGCTGCAGGGTGACTTGGACAGGTTGGGTGAGTGGGCAGATGCAGTATAATGTGGATAAATGTGAAGTTATCCACTTTGGTGGCAAGAACGGGAAGGCTGATTATTATCTGAATGGTGTCACGTTGGGAAAAGGGG
>OY740808.1:3518456-3708456 GCA_963514005.1 Raja brachyura | reverse complement strand
GAAAGGTCGGTGTGGGAATGGGAGGGGGAGTGGAAGTGTCTGGCCACCGGGAGATCAGGTAGGTTTAGGCGGACTGAGCGGAGGAGTATTGAGGGATCTCTTCATTAGATCTTTACGCTGGTCCATACAGGAGGGCAATGGAAGAGGGGGTGATGGGGGGGGGGAGGGGGAGGGGGGAAGGGCTGGCGGTGAAATTATACTCAGCCAGGCTCGTTGTAGATCCAGCCAGTATCTCGGCAGCTGTGACACCAGCCCTGGGGAGCAGCAAGCCACTCGAAACCTCCACGCTCCCACCACTGTTAACACACAGCTTCACCCCCCTCCCCCTCCTGCTGTTACCTTAGCATGGCGAAACAATGCCAAGGGCAGATGCCCGTTTAAACCGAAGGTCGACACAAAACGCTGGAGCAGGGGGTGGGGAACCTGGGGCCTTAAGGCTGCATGCGGCCTACTAGGGCCATTAAGTGCGGCCTTTTGAATGAATCCAAATTTTGTAGAACAAATCCTTTTATTTTTATTTAAATCTTTTTGTATGTTTTTGTTTGTCTTTTACTATTTAAATTTTAATCTTAAAAAGAACGTATTTAAAATACCAAAGCGTAGAAAAGAAGATTCAACGACATAATCCTCCCCGACTGACGGCTAACATTAAAACATTAGTAAGTCACGAGGGCTATTTTAACAAAATAATGTGCATTTTGAAGTGTATCTAATTGAAGATTCTTGGATGCGGCCTTATTAGATTACAGCTAGCTTGATGCGGCCTTCCATCTGGAGGTTCCCCAGCCCTGCACTGGAGTAACTCAGCGGGACAGGCAGCAGCATCTCTGGAGAGATAAGGAACGGGTGGCGTTTGGGGTCGAGACCCTCTCTTGACAAGGGGCAGCGTATTGGCTTACAAATAACGCAAGCAATTGTCGGCAGGCGACAGTGTCTTGTGTGTGTGGCTGCAACTTTAAACTAGCCTGCTCCAGAGATAGTGTTAAAGAAGGAACTGCAGATGCTGGAGAATCGAGGGTTACACAAAAAACTGGAGAAATTCAGCGGAGAAAAGGAGCGAAGGAGATAGGCGGCGTTCCGGGTCGAGACCCTTCTTCAGACCCTGCTCCAGAGATAGTTAGACAGAGCTTAATTCTCCTTCCCATTCCCACATTGACCTTTCTGTCCTGGGCCTCCTCCGTTGTCGGAGTGAGGTTAAACGCAAATTGGAGGAACAGCATCGCATATTTCGCTTGGGCAGCTTACAGCCCAGTGGCATGAATATTGATTCCTCTCACTTCAAGTAGCCCCGGCATTCCCTCTCTCTCCATCCCTCCCCCACCCAAGTCGCACCAGCTTCTCATTCTCACCCAACAAACGGCCAACAATGGCCTGTTTCCTTCTTCCCACCCCACCCCACCCCCACTTCAGTCTGAAGAAGGGTCTCGACCCTAAACGTCACCCATTCCTTCGCTCCGGAGATGCTGCCTGTCCCGCTGAGTTACGCCAGCATTTTGTGTCTGCCTTGTGTGTAAGTCACTGCGGACAGACAGACAGACAGACGGAACTGCTGAGTGTATTTGAATGACTTTCAGAATCATGAAAGAACCATGTGTCTGTTTGATCCACGCTCCCTGCTACAGGATTTGCATGTGTCAAGCCTTCCACTCCCACCACCCCTCCCTTAGCCCCCCCCCCCCCCCCCCCCCCCACACCCTCGTCTTTGTCTCGGAAGTGCATCTTGATGCATTTGACCCGCACCCACCCTGGCCACACACTCATCTCACCACTGCCATCAGGAAGAAGGTACAGGAGCCTGAAAACTGTAACGTCCAGGTTCAGGAACAGCTTCTTCCCTGCAGCCACCAGGGAACACTACAACCTCTAAATAACCTCTGAACTACAACAGACGGAGCAGCGGTTTTGTCTTTTTGCATTACTATTGTTTTTTATGTATGTGTGCGTGTGTGTGTGTGTGTGCGTGAGTGTGTGAGTGTTTGCGCGCGTGTGTGTGCGCATGTGAGTGAGTGTGTGTGTGTGTGTGTGTGTGCGTGTGTGTGTGCGCGTGTGTGTGCGCGTGTGTGCGCGCGTGTGTGTGTGGGCGTGTGTGTGCGTGTGTGTATGTACGTGTGTGTGTATGTGCGTGTGTGTGTGTGTATGTGCGTGCGTGTGCATGTGTGTGTGAGTGTGTATGTGCGTGTGTGCGCGTGTGTGCGCATGTGCGCGTGTGTGTGTGTGAGAGTGTGCGTGTGTGTGTGTGTGAGAGAGTGCGTGTGTGCACGTGCGCATGTGTGTGCGTGTGTGCGTGTGTGCGCGTGTGCGTGTGTGCGTGTGTGCGTGTGCATGTGAGTGTGTGTGTGTGAGTGTGAGTGTGTGTGTGAGTGTGTGTGTGAGTGTGTGTGTGAGTGTGTGTGTGAGTGTGTGTGTTTGTGCGCGCATTTGTGTGTTTGTGAATGTGCGTGTGCGTGTGCGTGCGTACGTATTCATACACACACTGAACTATTTCCCTCGTGCATCATATTGTTTACAGTGCACTGTGTTTCCACATTGTGTTGATCTGCAGCGAGTGAGAAGGTCTCACATCTGTGGAGTAATCTAGTCGGGGTGGCCTGGCACGGGGTGGGGGAGGGGCGTTTCTCTGGCCAAGACAAGGGGCACTTCACAGAACCCAGCCGATTACTGACCACACATCTGCGACCGGTCCTCCTGCAAGCCCAGCTCTAGCCAGGGACGATTGGGTTAACGTATGATCAGCTTTTGAGGACAATGGGCCTGTACTCGCTGGAGTTTAGCAGGATGAGGGGGAGACCTCATTGAAACTTGCCAAATAGTGAAAGGCCTTTATAAAGTGGATTTGGAGAGGATTCCACTATAGATAGACAAACAATACCCAATAGGTGCAGGAGTAGAGGCCATTCGGCCCTACGAGCCAGCACCGCCATTCAATGTGATCATGGCTGATCATCCACAATCAGTACCCCGTTCCTGCCTCCTCCCCATATCCCCTGACTCCGCTACCTTTAAGAGCCCTATCTAGCTCTCTCTTGAAAGTATCCAGAGAACCGGCCTCCACCGCCCTCTGAGGCAGAGAATTCCACAGACTCACAACTCTCTGTGAGAAAATGTTTTTCCCCATCTCCGTTCGAAATGGCCGACCCCTTATTCTTAAACTGTGGCCCCTGGTTCTGGACTCCCCCAACATCGGGAACATGTTTCCTGCCTCTAGTGTGACCAAGCCCTTAATAATCTTATATGTTTCAATAAGATCCCCGCTCATCCCTACTAGTGGGAGGGTCGAGGACCGGATACTGTAAATCACATCAAACTCAAACCAGTCTAAGGAAGTATCCCGACCTGAAACGTCACCCATCTGTGTTCTCCAGAGATGCTACCTGACCCACTTAATTACTCCAGCACTTTGTGTCCTTTTGTGTACACTAGCAGCTGCAGTTCCTTGTTTCTGCACGTTCAATCCCTAATTATTTGTGTGGCTTTTCCAATAAAACATAACTGATGTTTAGAGAGTTTAGAAGTACAGCAGGTAAACAGGCCCTTCGGCCCACCGAGTCCATACCGACCATCGATCGCCCGTTCGCACCAGTTCTACGTTACCCCACTTTCTCATCCACTCCCTACACACTAGGGGGGCAATTTACAGACGGGCCGATTAACCCACAAACCCTGCACGTCTTTGGAATGTGGGATGAAAACCAGAGCACCCGGAGGAAACCCACGCGGGTCACAGGGAGAACGTGCAAACTCCACACACACAGCCAGCACCCGAGGTCGGAATCGAACCCGGGTCTCCGGCGCTGTGAGGCATCGGCTCTACCCGCCGCGCCACCGTAACAGTCAGTCCCTGTCTAGAACCTGCTGCTTTGGGGCTGGGGGGGCGGCGGCCATTTTGTGCTCAGGTTGAACAGCGGGCACAAAATGTCCGCCTTGAGGCCGACACAAAGTGATGGTTCGACTCTGAAAGAAGGCGGCACTGGAAGGAACGGGGAGACACCGATGAAAGTATTGATCGGCATCTGGGCCACGTTGTAATTTACCAAGATAGCCCCTTAATTAATTTAGCCAGCGCTGCCCACAAATGAAAATGGGCTGCAATTTGCTCTTCGAAATCAACTGAAGTGGTTCCATTCAAGTGATCAAAATCCGAAACATTTCCCCTGATTTATACACGGTGCGGTTCTGCTTTAATAACACACAGAAAATCTGCGCTGCAGACGGCAAGAGTTATGATTTAATGTACCTAAATGGGCAGTTCATAAAACAAGGCTTGGCATTAAATTATCCTCTAGTTTGGGGGCTTGTTCACGGTATGGAAATATAACTGAGATGATGATATGTGAAATATTAGGGGAATAAAATGTGGCATTTTAATTAGTGCCAGCGATTTCACTGCTCGTTTAGTAGTGCCCGACAATATTTAAACTTCATATGCTACTTATAAAGAAGATTACCTGATCATTATCACATTACTGTTGTGGGGTCTTACTGCGTATAAATTAACTTTGAGGTGTTTCGTTTAGTTTAGTTTGGAGATACAGTGAAGAAACAGGCCCTTCGGCCCACCGGGTCCGCACTGGCCAGCGATCGCCCCGTACACTAGTTCTATCTATCCTACTTGGCACACTAGGTACAATGCAGGTACAGCAGGCAGTGAACAAAGCGAATGGCGTGTTGGCCTTTATAACAAGAGGAGCTGAGTACAGGAACAAAGAGGTCCTTCAGCAGTTGTACAGGGCCCTAGTGAGACCACACCTGAATTATCAGTGCAGTTTTGGTCTCCAAATTTGAGGAAGGACATTCTTGCTATTGAGGGAGTGCAGCGTAGGTTTACAAGGTTAATTCCCGGGATGGCGGGGCTGTCATATGCTGAGAGGATGGAACGGCTGGGCTTGTACACTCTGGAGTTTAGAAGGAGGAGAGGGCATCTTATTGAAACATATAAGATTGTTAAGGGCTTGGACACGCTAGAGGCAGGAAACATGTTCCCGATGTTGGGGGATTCCAGAACCAGGGGCCACAGTTTAAGAATAAGGGGTAAGCCATTTAGAATGGAAACAAGGAAACACTTTTTCTCACAGAGAGTTGTGAGTCTGTGGAATTCTCTGCCTCAGAGGGCGGTGGAGGCCGGTTCTCTGGATGCTTTCAAGAGAGAGCTAGATAGGGCTCTTAAAGATAGCGGAGTCAGGGGATATGGGGAGAAGGCAGGAACGGGGTACTGATTGGGGATGATCAGCCATGATCACATAGAATGGCGGTGCTGGCTCCAAGGGCCGAATGGCCTACTCCTGCACCTATTGTCTAATTTAAGAGTTTTGAACCAAAGCCAATTAACCCACAAGCTACCAGTCTTTAGAGGCACACAGGGTCCGTGCCGACCAGCGATGCCCACACACTAACACTATTCCACACACGCCCGGGACAATCTTCACATTTACACCAAGCCAATTAACCTACAAACCTACACGTCTTTAAAGTGCGGGCGGAAAGCGGAGATCCTGGAGAAAACCCACGCAGATCACGGGGAGAACGTGCAAACTCCATACAGACAGCACCCGTGGTCGGAGTGAAACCCGGGTCTCTGGCGCTGTGAGGCAGAGACTCCACCGCTGCGCCACCGTACCCTTTGTGAACCAAATATAACCCTAATGAACTTATAATCACTGGACCGAAGAGCCAGCGTCTGTGCTTCATGTCGAAGCTGAACTAAACTATCCTTATACCAGGCAGCCTTGCCACTCACGTGCCCCCCCCCCCCCCCCAGGTGATATCCCTTCCTGTGTTTGAGGGGTGACCCCACCGGACACTGCCTCCCTATGTCCAGCTGTGGAAGGTCCATCACACAAACCAACCTCCCTCCATCTACACCCCACGCTGCCTCGACAAGGCCGGCAGCATCATCAAGGACCAGTCTCACCCCCGGCCACTCCCTCTTCTTCCCTCTCCCATCAGGCAAGAGGTACAGAAGTGTGAAAACGCACGCACACCTCCAGATTCAGGGACAGTTTCTTCCCGGCTGTTATCAGGCAACTGAACCATCCTCTTACCAACTAGAGAGCGGTCCTGACCTCCCATCTACCTCATTGGAGACCCTCGGACTATCTTTAATCGGACTTTAACTTGCACTAAACGTTATTCCCTTTATAGACTCAAAATGCTGGAGTAACTCAGTGGGACAGGCAGCATCACTGGATAGAAGGAATGGGCTATCCAGTATCTGTACACTGTGGACAACTCGATTGTAATCATGTATTGTCTTTCCACTGACTGGTTAGGACACAACGAAAGCTTTTCACTGTACCTTTGCTCCTGCAGTCTGCAAGGCGGTTACTCCAGGGAGTTTGCTATTCACAAATTAGCGGCAGGCCAGGAACTATTTCATGTTCCACAAGTTTTCAGTTTAGAGATGGAAACAGGCCCTTCGGCCCACCGAGTCCGCGCTGACCAGCGATCCCCGCACACCAACACTACCCTACACACACTGGGGACAATTTTTGAAGTTTATTTTTGCATTCACACCAAGCCAATCAACCTACAAACCTGCACGTCTTTGGAATGTGGGAGGAAACCGGGGCACCCGGAGAAAAACCCACGCAGGTCACGGGGAGAACGTGCAAACTCCGTACAGACAGTACCAGAAGTTAGGAGCACCAAAGTAAAAAGTTTATAGTTTAGTTCAGAGTGTGGGAGGAAACCGAAGATCTCGGAGAAAACCACCGCAGGTCACGGGGAGAACGTGCAAACTCCGTACAGACAGCACCCGTAGTCGGGATCGAACCCGGGTCTCTGGCGCTGTGAGGTAGCAACACTACCGCTGCGCCACTGTGCTGTAGAAGTGTGTAAAAACGTAAAGGCACATCCTAATGGCCAGTTTGGTGAACATTTGTCGCACGCCACCTTTGACAAGTATGTTTTTCCTTTCCTCTACCGCTGCTGCCCTTTCAATGTTACTATATGAGTATGAAAAGTCATGAAACTTCCAAGTCCATAATATGAGGGGTATAAAGTTTCTATGAAGTTACCGGTTGCGATTGCTGCAAACCGCCTCAATAGTTTCCCCCCGTAGATTTTCAAACAGCGCCACCTCCAGGTTCTGTAAATATCAACTGAGAGAAGCATAAAGTGCTGGAGAAACTCAGCGGGTCAGGCAGCATCTGTGGAGGATGTGGGCAGGCTACGTCTCGGGGTGGGCTCCTTCCAGTCCCAGAGTCTTACAGGATGGAAACAGGAGCCTGTCAACCAAGTTACCAATGTTGGGCGAGTCCAGAACCAGGGGCCACAGTCTTAGAATAAAGGGGAGGTCATTTAAGACTGAGGTGAGAGTTGTGAATTTGTGGCATTCCCTGCCCACAGAGGGCAGTGGAGGCCAAATACCTAGATGGATTTCAGAGAGAGTTAGATAGAGCTCTAGGGGCTAGTGGAATCAAGGGATATGGGGAGAAGGCAGGCACGGGTTATTGATTGGGGACGATCAGCCATGATCACAATGAATGGCGGTGCTGGCTCAAAGGGCCGAATGGCCTCCTCCTGCACCTATTTTCTGTTTCTAAGTGGTCCTGTTCGACGCCCAGTTGAAATAAACTCATTACTGCAGATGCTGGTGTACAAAAATAGGTCAGGGCGGTGGCGCAGCGGCAGAGTTGCCGCCTCACGGCGCCGGAGACCCGGGTTCGATCCCGGTTACGGGTGCTGTCTGTGCGGAGTTTGCACGTTCTCCCCTTGACCTGCGTGGGTTTTCTCCGGGTGCTCCGGTTTCCTCCCACACTCCAAAGACGTGTGGGTTTGTAGGATAATTGGCTTGGTGTAAATGTAAATTGTCCCTAGTGTTAGTGTGCGGGGATCGCCGGTCTGCGCGGGCCCAGTGGGCCGAAGGGCCTGTTTCGTGCTGATCCTCTAAACTAAACATGGCAACTTGCCTGAATTTACCTCCATTGGTTGAGATCAGCCCTGACAATGATAGCAGGTCGAATGAGGAGGCTTGTTAATGAGAAATCAAATTTAATGTCCCCCATTTAACTGGCTTGTCAGCCAGCATTAGGAAGTGTCATCTTTCTTGTGTCTAATTGGTAAGTTGTAAAGTTTATGTGAGTGAGCGTTCTCGAATACTTCCAATCCCTACCATCACGTCGCCCTGTTCTTCCAAAGCCCATGTTTGTGTGATAGGAGCAGAATGAGGCCATTCAGCCCATCAAGGCTGATTTGTCTCTCCCTCCGAACCCCATTCTCCTGCCTTCTCCCCATAACCCCTGACACCCGTACTAATCAAGAATCTATCACTGCCTTAAAAAATAGTGCAGTCAAACATAATGCCACAAATCTATATATACATATATAGATAGATTTCAGAATATAGGTCCTATACATGCACGAGTGAATTCACATACACTGAAATCTATACATAGTTAAACAGAAATATAGATATATCAAAAAATATAAATATACAAATATATGAACCTGTTGGAAATGCCATGACATCAGTCCCAAGACGAGCCCAATAATACGCTGGCTTTTTTGTGTATTTACACACACATTTAGTTTAGAGATACAGCGTACAAACAGGCCCTTCGGCCCACCGTGTCCGCGCCGACCTGCGATCCCCGCACATTAACACTATCCTACACACATCAGGGACAATTTACATTTATACCAAGCCAATTAACCTACAGACCTGCACGTTTTTGGAGTGTGGGAGGAAACCGGAGCGCCCTGGAGAAAACCTACGGGGAGAACGTGCAAACTCCGTACAGACAGCAGCCGTGGTCAGGATCGAACCCGGTTCTCTGGCGCTGTGAGGCAGCAACTCTACCGTGCCGCCCTTCGTGTGAATCCAAAGTTGAGATGACAGTGAGTTGTGATTTAACAAGTGGGAAACTAAACTATAAAGACCATTACCAAATCTGCCGACTACCATCTAAAAAACATTGCAAGAATCAAGGGATTTCTGTCCAAAGAAGACGCTGAAAAACTTGTTCATGCATATATCTTCAGTAGGTTAGATTATTGTAATGGTATCTTTACAGGTCTCAGTAAAAAATCAATTAAACAACTGCAGCTTATCCAGAATGCCGCTGCCAGAGTCTTAACCAACACCAAGAAGATGGACCACATTACACCTGTCCTTAAATCTTTGCACTGGCTCCCTGTGTGTAAAAGGATTGATTTTAAAATTCTGCTACTGGCTTACAAGGCTCTGAATGGTCTGGGTCCAAAATACATCTCTGACCTACTTGTTGTATATGAGGCACCTAGACTCCTCAGGTGTTCGGAGACAGGTTTACTCTGTGTTCCCAGGGTGAGAACAAAAAGGGCTGAAGCAGCATTCAGTTTCTATGCTCCACACCTTTGTACAGGCTCCCTGAACACTTGAGGTGTGCACAGTCTGTAACCACATTATAAGTCAGGCCTAAAGACACTATTGTTTGATGTAGATTTTTCATGACCCTACATGCAGGTAATTTTAATCTTCTTGTTTTAACCTTTTTATGGGCTTTTAAAATCGCCTTAATAGTTTAGTGATTTTGTTTTACTATTCATGCAGTTGGCTTATTGGCTATTTTGTTGTCCTGTGTTGTATTGTGGTTCTGTAATGTTTTTAAACTATGTTATTCTCTTGTTTCTTTTGTAAAGCACTATGAATTGCAGCTGGTATGAATGGTGCTATATAAATTAACTTGCCTTGCCTTGCCTTGCCTTGCCTTGCCTAAACTAAACTACTTAAAACTACATTAAACTCTGGGTAACCTGTCTCTACTTCGCCCTCCCCTCCACCCCTCCTCTATTCCCTATACAGCACAGAAGGAGGCCCTTCAGCCCATCGAGTCCACGCCGCCATCGATCACCCGTTCACACCAGTTCTATGTTATCCCACTTTCTCATCCACTCCCTACACACTAGAGCGGCAATTAACCTACAAACCCGCGCGTCTTTGGGAAGTGGGGGAAAAAAACCCGGAGCACCCGGAGAAAACCCGCGCAGGTCACGGGGAGGACGTGCAAACTCCATAAAAATGCTGGAGAAACTCAGCGGGTGCGGCAGCATCTATGGAGCGAAGGAAATATGTAACAACAGGCAGCATCTATGGAGGGAAGGAACAGGCGACGTTTCGGGTCGAGACCCGGAAGGGTCTCGACCCGAAACGTCACCTATTCCTTCGAGTTCTCGACCCGAAACGTCACCTATTCCTTCGGGGTTTCGACCCGAAACGTCACCTATTCCTTCGGGGTTTCGACCCGAAACGTCACCTATTTCCTTCGCTCCATAGACGCTGCGGCACCCGCTGAGTTTCTCCAACACTTTTGTCTGCCCAAAGTTGAGGTTGCAGTGAGTTCAGCCATGATGCCATCAAGGGCGGGTCTGGATTCATATGTTTCATATAAGATCTCTGAGCTTGAGTTGTGTAACTCCATCAAGGGGAACATGAGCTATTCTCATTTCTTTTAATTAAAAGTTTAATGATTACCCGAGGCACATTTGGATTTCTCTTCTCCGCCAAGGGCAAACTTTTGTTGCCGTTTCCAACCAACTCTGAGATTTTCACTAGTAATCAGACACCACCAGACTAACATACACCGAGTGTTCTGAAATCCACACCAGTCATCTGACACTAATTATACGCTTGGCGTATAATATATATTAACTCATTTATTCTCTTAAAAGACTTTAATCCGTTTTGGATTAAAGTTTCACAAATGGACATATTACCAATTATCATGGCAGAATATCTGAACAAACTTTAGTTCTTGACTTTAGAGATACAGCGCGGAAACGGGCCCTTCGTCCCACCGAGTCCGCGCCGGCCAGCGATCGCCCTGTACACTAGTTGAATTTAGTTCAGAGATACAGCATGGAAACAGGCCCTTCAGCCCACCGAGTCCACGCCGGCCAGCGATCGCCCCGTACACGAGTACCGTCCTACACACACACACTAAGGGACAATTTTACAACAACTTACTGAAGCCAATGAACCTACACGTCTTTGGAGTGTGGGAGGAAACTGGAGCATCCGGAGAAAACCCACGCAGGGCACGTGGGAGAAGATTCAAAGTTTAATATAGTAATTGTGCTGATACTGACTCCAACCAACCACATAATGAATATCATCCATCCCGGAGGTTTTATTTTTCTGATGCCACTTAAACTTGACTTGGATTTCAATCACTTCAATGTAGTAGTAATTGGGAACGGGGAGCATTGGAATAAAACTTTACCGTCGGTACATATTAACTGTAATATAATGTATGCATGTTGGTAGGTGCAATCAAAAGAAAGGTCTTTTTATCATTGTTGTGTTATGTATCCCACAGAAAATGTTATGTACTCTCAAGATCACATTTAATAGAATAATATTGTTTAAATATATAGTTATTGGACTGCATTTCGGAAAAGTCCCAGCTGAGAGGAAGACAACAAAATACTGAAAATATTGGGGGTGAAAATGACTTCAGGACAAAATGAAGGAAATGGTAACAGAATACTTATACAGCTGAGTGAGTATCATTTTATGGATGAGAAGTTGTGTTCAACCAACTGATGACTTTTTTGACAAAGTAACCAGCATGTTAGATACAAGGAAGCCAATGGATTCAGCAAATTTTGTCATACAAAATTTGGTCTGTGAAGTTCCCCATAAAGGATTACTGCATTAGATAAGCACCTGTGGACTTGAACGTAATAGGTTAAGTCCAGGGGGTCAGATATGGGGCTTTATGTGTGGGCCAGATATAGTGTCAGTACAGAGGGGCTAGGAGCAAGGCCAAGTGTGCATCCGGAGTCAAGGTCTGGAATAGTACTAGGTGTGCAGTCAAAGCTGGGACCAGGGGTGTGTTCAGCACTGGGAACCCAAGCAGGTAAGCAGCTATGATCAGGGTAGAATAGGGCGGGGGGCCGGGTGTAAGGCTGGACTCAGGGTCAGGAATGAGTGAAGGTATGCAACTGGAGTCAGGGTCAGTAGTAGTACCAGGTGTGCAGTGAGACCCAGGTTGGT
This sequence comes from Raja brachyura, assembly GCA_963514005.1. Next base: position 3,696,482 of record OY740808.1, on the reverse strand, counting down.
CAACATGGGCCAAGAGCTTGATTATAATCTGATTTCCATACATGAATAAACTAAGATCATTCACGTGCTGCACTGCACCTGTTGATCAGAGCCTGGGCTCTACTGTGGAATGTAATTAGGAATGTAATTTACTCTAACCTTATTCATAGCTAGTCCAATTTAAAGCATAAATATTGCATTCAAGTGTAAGTTAAAAGACTCGCTACAGTATGCACCAGATTGCACAATTTCAAGCTGAAAAATGCAAATGCTCCGTACCAATGGGAGGGGGGGGGGGGGGGGGGGGAAGGTGTCCCTACCCCCCCCCCCCCACCCCCCTCGATCATTACGCCCCCTTCGGGCTTGGTCTCTCACAATTTCTCACTTCCAACTCTCACCCAATGTTGGCAGCCCTGCAATGTGATCACGGCTGATGATCCACAATCAGTACCCCGCTCCTGCCTTCTCCCCATATCCCCTGACTCCGCTATCTTTAAGAGCCCTATCTAGCTCTCTCTCTAAACTATCCAGAGAACCGGCCCCCACCGCCCTCTTAGGCAGAGAATTCCACAGACTCACAAACTCTCTGTGTGAAAAAGTGTTTCCTCGTCTCCGTTCTAAATGGCTTACCCCTTATTCCTAAACTGTGGTCCCTGGTTCTGGACTCCCCCAACATCGGGAACAGGTTTCCTGCCTCTAGCGCGTCCAAACCCTTAATAATCTTACATGTTTCAATAAGATCCCCTCTCATCCTTCCAAATTCCAAAGTGTACAAGCCCAGCCGCTCCATTCTATCAACATACGACAGTCCCGCCATCCCGGGAATTAAACGGGGGAGGCCTTGGACGGAAAGGTCAGTGTGAGGTGGGGAAGTGGCTCGCAACTGGGAGAGCAGGCGGACTGAGCCATGGTGTTCAACTACATACTTTATTCACATCATAGAATAATGCATCTCTATCGCACATTTACATTCTCTACAGAAAAATAGTCTCTCCACGTACATCTTTGATATATATATAATCATTCTCAGCATCACAGACAATAAATAGTGCAATTACTGCTTCTACATTGATTTGATACACATTCTATATACTCTAAAATCATAAAGTGTGATTGAATATCTTTTTTTCTCTTATAAGAATTGATTGTGATGAGGTCCCAAAGCTCCTGTTGAAAGGGCAGCGGCTGAATGCGGCCAACACAAGCCAAGGTGGCAAAAAGTGCAAGAGTTTACAGTAGAGGTACAGCAGAGTCGCACTTTGTTCCCAGAAGATGAAGTCGGAATATCCTCATTCGCTCCCGGATCAGTACGGGATCTGGTTTTGGTAGTACTGGATCCAGTCGTAGGTTTTACTCCTGAAATGTAACGACAAATAGTTTACACGTGTAGGAAGGGTCGTTTCGCCCAACACCCCCGCTCAGTCCGTCTTAACCGAGCTGATCTTCCTGTGGCTCAGCTCTTCAACTCCCCCTCCCATTCCCAATCCAACCTTTCTGTCCTGGGCCTCCTCCATTGTCAGAGTGAGGCCCAGCGCAAATTGGAGGAACAGCTGAGAGAGCTAGATAAGGCTCTTAAAGATAGCGGAGTCAGGGGATATGGGGAGAAGGCAGGAACGGGGTACTGATTGGGGATGATCAGCCATGGTCACAATGAATGGCGGTGCTGGCTTGATGTGCCAAATGGCCGACTCCTGCACCTATTGTCTATTTTGTTTCTGCCAAGGAACTGCGGATGCTGGTTTAAACTGAAGATAGACATAAAAATGCTGGAGTAACTCAGCAAGACAGGCAGCATGTCTGGAGCGAAGGAACGGGTGATGCTTCGGGTCGAGTCTGTGGAAGGGTCTGGTCCTGAAACGTCACCCATTCCTTCTCTCCAGATGTGACACAGTTTACATATTCTGTTGTGCTGCTGCAACTAAGAATCTCATTACTCTATGTGGGACACGTGACGATCAAACACTCTCCACATTTTTCCTACAATGCGCTGCTTATTTTCGAGGAGAAATTGCTCTAGCAATCACCCCAACATCTTTCAAGGGCCGACAAGGTGGCGCAGCGGTAGAGTTGCTGCCTGACAGCGCCAGAGACCCGGGTTCCATCTTAACTAACGGTGTTTTGCACGCTCTCCGTGTGACGGCAAGGGTTTTCTCTGGGTGCCACAAACCTCTAACTACCACCCCCCTCCCCCCCCCCCACCTATCTCCCAAAGGAGCAACTGTTACAACATTCTGACTGGTCTAAGCGTAAGACAGGGTTAGGGGGAGATGGGCCAAACCCAGGCAGATGGGACTAGTGTAGTTAATAGACAAGTGACAATAGGTGTTTAAGAAGGAACTGCAGATGCTGGAAAATCGAAGGTAGACAAAAATGCTGGAGAAACTCAGCGGGTGGGGCAGCATCTATGGAATGAAGGAATAGGTGACGTTTCGGGTCATAGAAACATAGAAAATGGGTGCAGGAGGAGGCCATTCGGCCCTTCGAGCCAGCACCGCCATTCAATATGATCATGGCTGATCGTCCACTATCAATAACCCGTGCCTGCCTTCTCCCCATATCCCTTGGCTCCACTAGCCCCGAGAGCTCTATCTAACTCTCTCTTAAATCCATCCAGCGACTTGGCCTTCACTGTGGCAGGAAATTCCACAAATTCACAACTCTCTGGGTAAAAAAGTTTTTTTCTCAGCTCAGTCTTAAATGACCTCCCCTTTATTCTAAGACTGTGGCCCCTGGTTCTGGACTCGCCCAACATTGGGAACATTTTTCCTGCATCTAGCTTGTCCAGTCCTTTTATAATTTTATATGTTTCTATAAGACTCCCCCTCATCCTTCTAAACTCCAGTGAATACAAGCCTAGTCTTTTCAATCTTTCCTCATATGACTGTCCCGCCATCCCAGGGATCAATAAAGTGAACCTACGCTGCACTGCCTCAATCACAAGGATGTCGAGACCCTTCTTCAGACTGATGACAAAAATGCTGGAGAAGCTCAGCGGATGAGGCAGCATCTATGGAGGGAAGGAAGAGGCGACGTTTCGGGTCGAGACGTCACTTATTTCCTTCGCTCCATAGATGCTGCCTCACACGCCGAGTTTCTCCGGCACTTTTGTCTACCCAAGAGACAATAGGTGCAGGACCAGGCCATTCGGCCCTTTGAGCCAGCGCCTCCATTCAACGTGATCATGGCTGACCGTCCCCAACGGGACACGTTGGTCGGCGTGCGGATGTCGTTTCCGTGCTGTATCAGTCTCTCTCCAGGAAGGTTGTGACACCTTTGATCTTCAAGCTTTGAAGGAACACCTCCCACAGAAAGATGGAAGCTGTGGTGAATCCACCCCCCCCCCTTCGCAACTAAACATAGTCTGAAAACACACAGGGGAAATCAATCAACGGAGGACATCACAAACCTGTTGCTCAGGAAACAGTTCTGTATGACCTTGATGATGAAGTTCGCCGCCTCTCTCTCACTCACATTGGGGTTGAATCTTTGTCTGAAACACAACATGTGCATTAGTAACATTTACCTCGCGCCATTTGAAGGGTTTTTTTTTTAGATTAAAAGACAAGATGTTTTTTTTTGACGGGGGAGGAGACGTCAGAGTGAAGAAAGACGCTGCCCGTCACGCTGAGTTACTCCAGCATTTTGCGTCTATTCCTCAGCATGGAGACATGGCCTGTCGACCGACTCCGACCATCGATCGCCCGCTCGCACTAGTTCCTACGTTACCCCACACCCTGCACACTGGGGGGGCAACTAACCTACAAACCCGCACGTCTTTGGGATGTGGGAGGAAGCCGGAGCACCCGGAGGAAACCCACGCGTTCACAGGGAGAACGTGCAAACTCCACACACACAGACAGCACCCGAGGCCAGGATCGGACCCGGGTCACTGCCGCTGGGAGGCAGCAGCTCTACCCGCTGCACCACTGCCATTCATTTGGAATTATGCAAAAATTATAAATCTTAAAGAGATTTAATGCAAGCTGCTTTGAATTTCAGGTTGACCCTACTTTAAAACTAATAGACATTAGGTGCAGGAGTAGGCCATTCAGCCCTTCGAGCCAGCACCCCCATTCAATGTGATCATGGCTGATCATCCCCAATCAGTACCCCGTTCCTGCCTTCTCCCCATATCCCCTGACATCGCTATCTTTAAGAGCCCGATCGAGCTCTCTCTAGAAAGTATCCAGAGAACCGAGCAGCAAGCAGCATTTCCTACAAGAGCAGGGAATTCCCGTGGTGCTGGTCCACCACCCATTTTCCTGGCTCCCTTGGTTCCAGAGCCTTTGTGGATTACTAGTTTTGCCGACAGAGGTCACGGTCTTGAGGGGGGGGGGGGGGGGGGGGGGGGGCGAGACACCGGCTAGCAAAGTCGGCCTTGGAAGTCGGGAGGGCAAATTCCACCCGCCTAGGGGACACGTTTTCAAGGGAACTTCCCCGGGGGGGGGGGGGGGGGGGGAAGGGATTTCAAGTGCACTCATAAGTGATAGCAGACTTAGGTCATACGGCCCATCAAGTCTTCTCTGCCATTCAATCATGGCTGATCTATCTCTCCCTCTCAACCCCATTCTCCTGCCTTCTCCTCATAACCCCTGACACCCGTACTAATCAAGAATCTCTGCCTTAAAAATATCCACTGACTTGGCCTCCACACCGTTCGGTGGCAAAGAATTCCACAGATTCACCACCCTCTGACTAAAGAAGTTCCTCCTGTCCTCCGTTCTAAAAGAGCGCTTTTTAATTCTGAGGCTGTGACCTCTAGTCCGAGACTCTCCCACTAGTGGAAACATCCTCTCCTTGTCCACTTTATCCAGGATTCTCGCGCTTTTGTCCAGAGGCAGTGGAACGGCAGCTCCAGGCTCCAGAGTCTGATCCGCTTAAAAAGATGGAACGGCAGGCAGCAAAAGCCGATGATGGTCTTACTTGAGGAGTTTGATAGTCTGGCCACGGAAGCAGGGCAGTCCAGTGTCCAACATCAGGGTGACCAGGGACACAACTGCATCCATGTAAGGCCTGGAGGGGGAAAGAAGAAGAATAAGCACCAGAGGCTGCGACAGCGGTACACAACGCCAACAGCAAGCCACAAACCAACACAAAGCAAGTTCCCACACAAAGTCCCACAAACTTCAGTCTAGTTTAGAGGTACAGCTCAGAAACAGGCCCTTCGGCCCACCGGGTCCGCTCCGACCAGCGATCCCCCGCACACCCACACTATCCAACGCACATTAGGGACAATTTCACATTTACACCAAGCCAATTAACCTGCAAACCTGCACGTCTTTGGAGTGTGGGAGGAAACCGGAGATAGACAAGACAATAGGTGCAGGAGTGGACCATACAGACAGCACCCGTAGTCGGGATTGACCCCGGGTCTCTGGCGCTGTAAGGCAGCAACTCTACCGCTGCACAACCTTGCCACCTTAAGTTATTAAATTAATTTAATAAATTATTAAACCATTTCACTGTAATCATAAGGTCATCAGTGATAGGAGTAGAATTAGGTCTCAAATATATCCATTGATGGCCTCCGCTGCCCTCTGAGGCAGAGAATTCCACACATTCACAACTCTCAAGGTGAAAAAGATTTTCCTCATCTCCGTTATTCAAAAACAGTGGCCCCTGGTTCTGGACTCCCCCAACATCGGGAACACGTTTCCTGCCTCTAGCGTGTCCAAGCCTTTAATAATCTTATATGTTTCAATAAGATCCCCTCTCATCCTTCTAAACTCCAGCGCACACAAGCCCAGCCGCCCCATTCTGTTGTTGTTGCCTGCTATCCAGCCAGCGGAAAGACAATACATGATTACAATCGAGCCATTTACAGTCAGATACAGGATAAAGGGAATAGCGTTTAGTGCAGTAACGGCGTGCTGGAGGCTGAGGGGAGATCTTCTGGAGGTGTGTAAGATATTGATGGGAATAGATAGGGCGAGTGCAATTAAAACTACAAACCCGTGCGTCTTTGGCTCTCATCTCTACTCCCAAGCCTTTCTTGCCGTCCTCTGAGCGAGGGCTATATGTATGTAGTGATGTTTGTATTTAATCTATGAACCACTGTTGTATGTTATACTGTTCTTATACCAATGTGAAGCACTTTGGCCAACGAGAGTTGTTTTTTAAATGTGCTATAGAAATAAAAGTGACCTGACTTGACTTTGGAGTGTGGGAGAAAACCGGAGCACCCGGAGAAAACCTGCGCAGGTCACGGGGAGAACGTACAAACTGCGCTCAGTCAGCGCCCGTAGCCGGGATGGAACCCGAGTCTCCGGCGCCGCCCAGTTGTGAGGGAAGGTCTCTCACCTGACGGCCAGGTACCCCCTCACGCACATCTCCATGAACCACTTGAAGGGCGTGGCCTCCATCTTGCCGCCCATGATCATCACCATCTCGTCGGTCAGCTTGATGTCCGGCTCCCAGCCCAGGTTGCCACCGGGGGAGCTCTCAAACATGAAACCAAAATCTGCAGGGCACAGGTCACAGGGCACAGGTCATATGTCACAGGTCATATGTCACAGGTCACAGCTCATATGTCACAGGGCGCTAGAGTTAGTCAGTTGCCCAAGGTTTCTTTTTACAGTAGATTTTTACAGATGGTAGACAAAAAATGTTGGAGTAACTCAGCGGGTGAGGCAAATAGACAATAGACAATAGACAATAGGTGCAGGAGTAGGCCATTCGGCCCTGCGAGCCAGCACCGCCATGTGGCTGATCCTCCCAGTACCCCGTTCCTGCCTTCTCCCCATATCCCCTGACTCCGCTATCTTTAAGAGCCCTATCTAGCTCTCTCTTGAAAGCATCCAGAGAACCGGCCTCCACTGCCCTCTGAGGCAGAGATTCCACAGACTCACCACTCTCTGTGTGAAGAGACTCCCACTCGGGTGTCGACTCGAAAAGTCGACAAATCCTTCTCTCCATAGATGCTGCCTCGCCCGCTGAGTTACTCCAGCGTTTTGTGTCTACCTGCGATTTTACCAGCATCTGCAGTTCTTTCTTAAACAGATGTTTACAGATATTCATACAGCCTAGTTTTTAGAGACACAGCGTGGAAACAGGCCCTTTGTCCCGCCAAGTCCGTGCCAACCAGCGACCATCCACTCCCCTACACACTAGGGGCAAGTTGTAGAGGCCAATTGACCTACAAAACCGCACGTCTCGGGGATGTCGGAGGAAACCTATGTGGTTACAGGGAGAATGTAAGAACTTTTTTTCCTCACGGTGGGAGCGTCAGAGACAAGAGGGCATAGCTTTAAGGGGAGAGGGGCAAAGTTTAAAGCAGATGTGGCGGGTTATTTACTTTGGATTCAGAGAGTGGGGGGTGGGGGGGAGAGGGGGAGGGTGCCAGGAACGCGCTGCCAAGGGCGGTATTCGAGGGAGATACGTGGAAATAGGTGGATAGTGGACAAAATGTGTAGGAAGGAACTGCAGATGTTAGTTTAAACTTCCTCTTCTTGTGTGTATGGCGTGCACAGCTTAAAGTTGTCAGACAACAGGAAGAAGGGTTTCGGCCCAAAACGCCGCTTATCTCCTTCGCTCCTTAGATGCTGCTGCACCCGCTGAGTTTCTCCAGCCTTTTGTGTACCCTCGATTCTCCAGCATCTGCAGTTCCTTCTTTAGACAACTTGTTCTGTTTGATCTTCTGATTGTGTTCGCCAGGTTGATTGCATCCGTTGAAACAGGGCGGACCACGTGAAGATTGCAATCTCCCACCCCCTGGTTTAAACCCAAAGATGTTGGAGACACTAAATGCTGGAGTGACTCAGCGGGACAGGCAGCGTCTCTGGAGGCAAGGAGTGGGACAATTTTACATTTGCCCGAAGCCACTGAACCTTCCCCATCCCTTGTCTCCAGAGATGCTGCCTGTCCCGCTGAGTTACTCCGGCATTCCGCGTCTATCTTTGTAGAGAAGTAGAGTTTAGGGGAGGTATAGATGGGCAGATGGCTGTGGACTGGGGTTCGATGGGAAGCAATTAGAATGAAGGGGGACAGTTTTTGAGGAGACCTTTTGACAGCACCTATAGGGTGACGTGACGGTAGAGTTGCTGCCGTACAGCGCCAGAGACCCGGGCTCCATCCGAACCACGGGTGCTGTCTGTGCGGAGCTTGCACGTTCTCCCCGTGACCTGCGTGGGTTTTCTCCGTGTGCCGGTCCCACTTGCGCGACTTTTTTGCCGACTGCCGGCACCCGTCATAGGTCGTTGCACGTCGCTGAAAATGGTCAACAAGTTGAAAATCCAGCGGCGACCAGAACAAGGTTTGTTGTTTAAGAAGGAACTGCAGATGCTGGAAAATAGAAGGTAGACAAAAGTGCTGGAGGAACTCAGCGGGTGCAGCAGCATCTGTGGAGCGAAGGAAATAGGCGACGTTTCGGTGCCGAATCCCTGAAGGAAATAGGCAACGTTTTGGCCCGAAACGTCGCCCATCTCCTTCGCTCCGTAGATGCTGCTGCACCCGCTGAGTTTCTCCAGCACTTTTGTCTAGAACAAGGTACGACTCTTTGGGCGACTACTCACGACCATAGAAACATAGAAAATAGGTGCAGGAGTAGGCCATTCGGCCCTTCGATCCTGCACCGCCATTCAATGTGATCATGGCTGATCATCCAACTCAGTATCCCGTACCTGCCTTCTCTCCATACCCCCTGATCCCTTTAGCCACAAGTGCCACATCTAACGCCCTCTTAAATATAGACCATACAGACTTCACCCCGCGACATGTCGCTTGTACGGCCCTGAGTCGTCTCCTCAGTCGCCCAAAGAGTCGTAGCGTCGTTCTGGTCGCCGCTGGATTTTCCGTACGTTGGCAATTTTCGCCGGCCAGCACCGACCTGTGCCGGCAGTCGCCGAAATACTCGCGTAAGTGGGACAGGCCCTTAAAGCAGACGTCTTGGCCAGATGTGGAGCAGATGGTGGACAGATGAATACTGACCTATGTGGATCAAATGTCCTTGCCTGTCCAGCATGATGTTGCCGTTGTGTCGATCTTTGATCTGCAGCAGGAAGAGCAGGAGGCTGTAAGCTGCCATGCTGCGGATAAAATTATACCGTGCCTTGGAGAGAGAGAGAGAGAGAGAGAGAGAGAGAGAGAGAGAGAGAGAGAGAGAGAGAGAGAGAGAGAGAGAGAGAGAGAGAGAGAGAGAGAGAGAAAGGGTTAACGGTGCGGGATAAATGATCAACGAATGTACAAACACAGCATTTATTTTTAAATAGTCAAACAAGCCCTTTCTTATTTTGAAGTTAGACACAAAATGGTGGAGTAACTCAGCTCAGGGTCGCCAACTTTCCCACTCCCAAATACGGAACAAAAGGTCAAAATACGGGACAGATTCCCGACGGCAATTCGTTGTCCGTGGCTGGGTGAATGATGAGTTGGCCCGGGTGCTGGACTGCACACAAAGCCCAGCCGGCGGGCCAGCTGAGGAGTTTTGGCCCGGGGGCCGCACGACATCGCACGCCCCATCCAACTCATGGACCGACGATCGTCCGTGAGAAGGAGGGGTGGTGGTGGTGTGGGCGGTAAGCCAAGGTCGGAAGGTCGGACAGCTGGCCGGGCTGCCGACCGACCGAGCCACGGGCGAGGAGGCGCTGCTGCACTCCATGGGCTGCACTACGTCGGGGATGGGTGAGGCGGGGCCGGAAGCGGCGCTCCGACCCAACAGTCCCCTCGACCCGAGTAGCAGCGGTCAAATACGGGACAAGGGCGGTCCCGTACGGGACAAACCAATTTAGCCCAGTGTACGGGATGTCCCGGCTAATACGGGACAGTTGGCCACCCTAAACTAAGTGGGACAGGCAGCATCAAGGGATAGAAGGAATGGGTGACGCATTCCTTCTATCCAGAGCTTGTCCCGCTGAGTTAATCCAGCATCTTGTGTCTTTCTTCAGTTTAAACCAGCATCTGCAGTTCCTTTCTAATTTATTTTACTTAAAATGTCATCCCGATCTCTGACTGTGATCAACGTATCTGCTCATTAGTTAAATATCTGCTTGAGCTTCCGAGTACCCGAGCCTTTATACTTGGAGATACAGCATGGAAACAGGTCCTTCGGCCCAGCGATCACCCCGTACACTGGTCCTAGCCGATACATCAGAGACAATTGTACAAATTACCAAAGCCAATTAAGCAACAAACCCGCACGGCTTTGGAATGTGGGAGGAAACCTGGGCACCCGGAGAAAACCCACGCAGTCACAGGGAGGACGTGCAAACTCCATACAGACAGCACCCGTTGGAAAATCGAAGGTGGACAAAAATGCTGGAGGAACTCAGCGGGTGCAGCAGAATCTGTGGAGCGAAGGAAATAGGCAACGTTTCGGGACGAAACCCTTCCGGGTTTCGGCCCGAAACGTTGCCTATTTCCTTCAGGGTTTTGTCCCGATACGTCGCCTATTTCCTTCAGGGTTTTGTCCCGATACGTCGCCTATTTCCTTCGCTCCACAGATGCTGCTGCACCCGCTGAGTTCCTCCAGCATTGTTGTCTACCTTCGATTTTCCAGCATCTGCAGTTCCTTCTCAAACAACATACCTTGTTCTGGTCTACCAACTCTACCGCTTAGCCACCGTGCCGCCCTTGGTTTCTTTGTGATCAAAGGAGAACCTGTCACGGGATTCTGCCTGCAGCCTTTATGTTGAGATTACTTACGTATGTTGGGTACACAAGACCAAGAACATCGCTGTGACTTGTCAATATATAACAATATATCTTGTTAGGGGCGGCACGGTAGAGCTGCTGCCTCACAGCGCCAGAGACCCGGGTTCCATCCCGACTACGGGTGCTGACTGTGCGGAGTTTGCACGTTCTCCCCGTGACCTGCGTGGGTTTTCTCCGGGATCTTCGGTTTCCTCCCACACTCCAAAGACGTGCAGGTTTGTAGGTTAATTGGCCCGGTGTGTGTAGGATGGTGCTAGTGTGCGGGGATGCTTCGGTGGGGCCGAGGGGCCTGTTTCTGCTCTGCATCTCCAAACTAAACCAGTGTGTGAACGGGCGATCGCTGGTCGGCACGGACTCGGTGGGCCGAAGGGCCTGTTTCCGTGCTGTATCTCTTACTTAAACTAAAAAGATGTGGCAATAAATAATGAATTCACTCATAATCCGTAGCAGTTCGCCTCGTCACACTTAATCCCACTGTACAGACAGCACCCATGGTCACGTGCGGAACCCGGGACTCTGGACTCTAAACTCTACCGCTGCACATCTCGATGTGGACAGGATGTTCCCACTAGTGGGAGAGTCTAGGATTAGAGGCCACAGCCTCGGAATTAAAGGATGTTTCTTTTAGGAAAGAGATGAGGAGGAATTTCTTCAGACAGAGGGTGGTGAAGGAGAAGGCAGGTGAATGGGGTTAGGAGGGGAAAGATAGATCAGCCATGATTGAACGGCAGAGGAGACGTGATGGGCCGAATGGCCTAACTCTTCTCCTATTCCTTATGACCTTGTGACATGCCGTCCATTGAAGGAGATGTCTGGAGGCCTGAAACAGCCTGGGACTCGACTCGTAAGAGAGTAGACTTGATGGGCCGAATGGCCTAATTCTACTCCTACATCCACAACAGTACGCCTTTTCCAACTCGATTGCGTGTGCGAGGAAGCTGGGAGCTTACCTTCTGGAAGGCCAGCGTGGACTCATCTCCGTACTGGTTCCTGAAGTAATCGTACATGCCGAAGTCCGTCTGCCTGCCCAGTTGGTCTCGGGACTTGCAGTCCGGGATGCATTCAATAACCCCGCACTGCGAAAGGAACCACACCGAGATGAAGCACGTCACATTCAAATTAGGCCTGTCGCAAACAGCCGCCACAACCTGGCTCCTGCAGTTGCCTGTCCCATTCTGCAGCTTACAACACAGCGGTGGCAAGCCAAGTCACTTTTATTTATCTAGCACATTTAATAAACAACTCTGGTTGGCCAAAGTGCTTCACATTGGTATAGGAACAGTATAACAAACAGCAGTGGTTCATAGATTAAATACAAACATCACTACACACATATAGCCCTCGCTCAGAGGACGTCAAGAAAGGCTTGGGAGTAGAGATGAGTTTTTAGTCTCGATGGAGGGGGCGGTTCTGATGGGAGGAGGGACGCTGTTCCACAGTCTAGGAGCTGCAACCGCAAAGGCGCGGTCGGTCGGTCGCCCCTGAGCGTACGCCTAGACCGCGGGGTGTTCAGCAACCCCAAGTCGGCCGATCTGAAGGACCTGGAGGTGGTGTGGTGGGTGAGCAGACTTTTGATGTAGCTGGGGGCTTTGTAGACCAGTGGTCTGCATCCCACCCGTTAGAGGGGCAAAGTTTAAAGGAGATGTGCCGGATCATTTGCTTTGGATTCAGAGAGTGAGGGGGGGGGCGGGGGCGGGGGGGACAGGGAGGGGGGGGTGCCAGGAACGCGCTGCCAAGGGCGCTATTCGAGGGAGATACGTGGAAATAGGTGGAGAGTAGTGGACAAAACGTGTAGGAAGGAAGTGCAGATGCCGGTTTAAACCAAAGATAGACACAAAATGCTGCAGTGACTCAGCGGGAGGGGCAGCAGCGTCTCTGGAGAGAGGGAGCGGGACAATTTTACATTTACCCGAAGCCAATGAACCTTCCCATTCCTTCTCTCCGGAGACGCTGCCTGTCCCGCTGAGTTACTCCAGCTCTTTGTGTCCATCTGCAGTGTAAACCAGCACCTGCAGTTCCTTCCTACACACTTGTACTCTGCCCATCCGTACTATGTTTATCTTACAAAGTAATTTCATAATATTCATGGTCAGAATAGGCAATAGACAATAGGTGCAGGAGTAGGCCGTTTGGCCCTTCGAGCCAGCACCGCCATTCATTGTGATCATGGCTGATCATCCCCAATCAGTACCCCGTTCCTGCCTTCTCCCCATATCCCCTGACTCCGCTATCTTTAAGAGCCCTATCTAGCTCTCTCTTGAAAGTATCCAGAGAACCGGCCTCCACCGCCCTCTGAGGCAAAGAATTCCACAGACTCACAACTCTCTGTGGAGAAAAAGTGTTTCCTCGTCTCTGTTCTAAATGGCTTACCCCTTATTCTTAAACTGTGGCCCCTGGTTCTGGACTCCCCCAACATCGGGAACATGTTTCCTGCCTCTAGCGTGTTCAAGCCTTAACAATCTTATATGTTTCAATAAGATCCCCTCTCATCCTTCTAAACTCCAGAGAGTACAAGCCCAGCCGCTTTATTTTCTCAGCATATGACAGTCCCGCCATCCTTGGAATTAACCTGGTAGGTTAAGAATGTTATATATTGAGAGAGGAGAGGAGAGGGAGATGGGGAATTAGGGGGGGGGGGGGGGGGCATCATTACATGGGGTTTCCATGCTGCATCTCTGGTAGCGATAGTCTCAGCATTATTCACAGCGCAGTGTACGTAACTGGGTCAAGCCCAGTCTATGTTTGGGTTTTCAGTAAAGTCCAACATACCCCTGGAGCTGTCGCCACCACTCTGTAGGGAAAGACAAACAGGTCCAAGCCCACCAGCTGAATAATATTCTTGAACAGTCCGATGATCTGTAAAGCCAACATGTCCTGTGGAGACAGAGAGAGAGAGAGAGAGTGGGGACTATCATCACATACACAACTAACTCACCTGCACACGCACCCATCTCAAGAACAATTGCCATTCAACCCACACAAAGTACAGGAGAAAAACACCAGGGTGAGGAATGTAGGGGGAAGAGAGAGGCAGAGGGACAGGGACAGCGACAGAGAGACAGAGTGAGAGAGAGAGGCAGAGAGAGAGAGAGAGGGAGGGTCAGGGACAGAGTAGGAAAGGCAAAGAGGCAGGGAGAGAGAGGCAGAGAGGGACAGGCACAGAGAGAGAGAGAGAGAGGGGGGGAAGAGAGAGTGAGGGGGGGGAGGAGAGGGAGAGAGAGACAGAGACAGAGACAGAGACAGAGACAGAGACAGAGACAGAGACAGAGACAGAGACAGAGACAGAGACAGAGACAGAGAGAGGGAGGCAGAGAGACAGATACAGAAAGAGATAGAGAGAGAATCTGTGAGGGAATTATCAGTAAGGGACATGAATTAGGGAAGAGCCCAGTTTATGGTAACTTAGGGAAGGGCATCATTTAATAGGATCTTTAGTAAATGGAGGGGGAGAGAGAGAGAGAGAGAGAGAGAGAGAGAGAGAGAGAGAGAGAGAGAGAGAGAGAGAGAGAGGGAGAGAAAATCAGTGTGTGAGGGAATTGTTAGGAGGATAAACACCAGTTTTTATTTTTATTTTATTTTAAATTTTGATTGTGTATTGTGTGTAATTTTGTATTGTACCGCTGCTGGCAAATTCATTTCTCTTGCACGTTACGCGTTGATTGACTGTATTGTAAATGGGGAATTAAGGGTTTTGATCAATTTCCCTCCTGGGATGAAGACAGTTCCATCGCATCATTTTGGACTAGCGTCCTCATGCCTTGTGTCAGGCGGTTTGGTGTTGAATTTGGCGAATAATTTCCTAGTGTCGGCGCTGGGCACAAGCCCAGAACATCAAGCAGAAGCAGAATCTTTAAGAAGGAACTGCAGATGCTGGAGAAATCGAAGGTAGACAAAAATGCTGGAGAAACTCAGCGGGCGAGGCAGCTTCTGTGGAGCGAAGGAATAGGTGACGTTTCAGGTCGAGGCCCTAATGGCCCCTGTCCCACTGCACGAGATCGTTCCAAGAGCAGTTCTTCCCCTCACAGAGAGATATGATCCGAATGCTGGCAAGATGGATTAATGTTAGTGGACAGAGGCAGGCATGTACTAGTGGGCTAAAAGACCAATTTCTGTGTTATATATATTTTTTTAAAAAATCAAACTCGTGGACAGCACGGAGAATGAACGTAGCGGGTACGTCGGAGCTCGGGGACGTCTCTTAGCGCTGACGGCGGGCGCTCGGGAAGACTCGCTAACGGCAGGTAAGCACGGGAAGACTGGTGAAGATTTTTCCAACACGCGTTGAAAAATGTCCACGGGCCCCCCCCCCCCCCCCCGAAGTACCGACGAGCGGCCGTTACCGTAAATCTCCGCTCTCGAATCAGGGCAAACTCTTACCGAGGGACAGGGGGTTTGAGGTGGAGAAACTCAGCGGGCGAGGCGGCATCTGTGGAAGGAAGGAAATAGGCGACGTTTCGGGTCGAGACCCTTTGGGTCTCGACCCGAAACGTCGCCTATTTCCTTCGCTCCGTGGATGCCACCTCACCCGCTGAGTCCCTGCAGCGTTTTTGTCCACCAGAGCAAGTTGTTACTGAGCAGGGCTTTCAGGTTGGAGCAGATGCCACACACACACACACTACGTTAAGTGACGTGTGTGTGTGTGTGTGAAATGCCTCGAGCCCACGGAGCAGATGCTGGTTTATCCCGCACGGCACAAGCACGGGAGTGAACGCAGGGTGAATGGGTTTACCTGCCGACAGTCATCGCCAACTTTAAAGATGGCAGCTTGCCAATAAATTCTTTCACAGTCTTGTTCATTGGAGCCATCATCTGAACCTTCAGAGCCGGGGCGCAGACCTGCAAACCAGAACCATACTCGTGACTCTGCAAAAATAGACAACAGGTGCAGGAGTAGAGGCCATTCGGCCCCTTCAAGCCAGCACCGCCATTCAATGTGATCATGGCTGATCACCCCCAATCAGTACCCCGTTCCTGCCTTCTCCCCATATCCCCTGACTCCACTATCTTTAAGAGCCCGATCTAGCTCTCTCTTGAAAGCATCCAGAGAACCGGCCGCCACCGCCCTCTGAGGCAGAGAATTCCACAGACTCCCAATTCTCTCTGTGAAAGAAGTGTTTCCTCGTCTCCGTTCTAAATGGCTTACCCCTTATTCTTAAACTGTGTGGCCCCTGGTTCTGGACTTCCCCCAACATCGGGGAACATGTTTCCTGCCTCTAGCGTGTCCAAACCCTTAACAATCTTATATGTCTCAATAAGATCCCCTCTCATCCTTCTAAAATCCAGAGTGGACAAGCCCAGCCGCTCCATTCTCTCAGCAAAAGCCTTTGTTGCGCGCTAACCAGTCAGCAAAAAGACAGTACATGTTTGTCTGATCCGTCTGAAGAAGGGTGTCGACCCGAAACGTGGCCCAGCTTCGGCAGTTCCTTCCTGCACCCAATTCCTTACATTCCTAGCGTGTCCAAACCCTTAACAATCTTAGGGCTGACGTTCACGCGGGTTCTGCCATCCCACTTTCTCATCCACTCCCGACACAGTAAGGGGCCGATTAGCCTGCAGCATTTCATATGAAGGACGCACAGTTGAGTTAGTTTAGAGGGACAGCCCGGAAGCAGGCCCTTCGGCCCAAAGAGTCCACACTGACCATCCATCACCTGTTCAGACTAGTTCTATGTTATCCCACTTTCCCATCCACTCACCACACCAGGGGGGGGGGGGGGGGGCAATTAACCTACAAACCCGCACGTCTCTGGGGTGTGGGAGGAAACCCACGAGGTCCCAGGGAGAAGGTTCAAACTGCACGTTCATACAGACTTGGCCTGAGGGTCAGGAGGGAACGCGGGTCCCTGGCGCTGTGAGGCAGTTGCTCTACCCGCTGCATCAACGTGCTGCCCTTACGTCACTCTATTAAGTAGCGTCTACAATCAGCGCGACGTCTTTACTCGCCTTCCTTTTCCAGTTCGGCAACTCCACATCGCTTCACTTTAAACTTTGCCAAGTACGGAGCTTTTGCTGCACTGTGGGGAGAAAAACATACGTGTGCGTTTACAACATGCGGTTTGACAGCAGACAGGACAATACTCTAGACTTCAGCGACACAGCGCGGAAACAGGCCATGCGGCCCAGCGATCACCCCGTACACTAACACTATTCTACACACACTAGACAATAGACAGAAGACAAAGTGTTAAAGAAGGAACTGCAGATGCTGGAAAATCGAGGGTACGCAAAAGGCTGGAGAAACTCAGCGGGTGCAGCAGCATCTACGGAGCGAAGGAGATAGGCGACGTTTCGGGTCGAGACCCTTCGTCCTGTTGTCTGACAACTTTAGGCTGTGCACCAGGGTCTCCTCCATACCCCGCAACACTGCCCTCTCTCCCCATTCCCCCACTCGCAACAAGGGCAGAGTCCCCCTGGTCCTCACCTTTCACCCCACCAGCCGGCACATACAACACATAGTCCTCCGCCAGTTTCGCCACCTCCAGCGTGACCCCTCCACTCGCCACATCTTCCCATCTCCCCCCCTATCTGCCTTCCGCAAAGACCGCTCCCTCCGCAACTCCCTTGTCAATTCTTCCCTTCCCTCCCGCTCCACTCCTTCCCCGGGCACTTTCCCTTGCAACCGCAAGAGATGCTACACTTGTCCCCTTCACCTCCCCCATCCACTCCTTTCAAGGACCCATGCAGTCCTTCCAAGTCCGACAGAGGTTCACCTGCACCTCCTCCAACCTCATCTACTGCATCCGTTGCTCCAGATGCCAGCTGATCTATATCGGTGAGATCAAGCAGAGGCTGGGCGATCGTTTCGCCGAACACCTCCGCTCGGTCCGCAATAACCAACCCGACCTCCCGGTAGCTCAGCACTTCAACTCCCCCTCCCATTCCGTATCCGACCTCTCGGTCCTGGGCCTCCTCCACGGCCAGAGTGAGCAACACCGCAAGTTGGAGGAACAGCACCTCATATTCCGCTTGGGGAGTCTGCATCCTCTGGGCTTAAACATTGAATTTTCTCAATTCTGCTAACCCAGGCTGTCTCCTCCCCTTCCCACCTCTCCCTCAGCCCTCGGGCTCTTCCTCCTTTTTCCTTTCCTCTCCCTGCCCCCCCCACCTCCCATCGGTCCCAAGAAGGGTTTCCGCCCGAAAGGTCGCCTATCTCCTTCGCTCCATAGATGCTGCTGCACCTGCTGAGTTTCTCCAGCCTTTTGTGTACCCCCAATAGACAATAGGTGCAGGAGTAGGCCATTCGGCCCTTCGAGCCAGCACCGCCATTCAATGTGATCATGGCTGATCATCCACAATCAGTACCCCGTTCCTGCCTTCTCCCCTTTTAAAAAATGTTTTAATTATTTTATTTTTTCAATTTATTATTATTTTTTCAGCAGCGGAGGCAAGGCTGAAGGGTCTTGACCCGAAACGTCACCCATTCCTTCTCTCCAGAGACGCTGCCTGCCCCGCTGAGTTGCTCCAGCATTTTGTGCACCCGGAGAAATCCCACGTGGTCACGGGGAGACGGTACAAACTCCGTACAGACAGCGCCCGCGGTCAGGATGGAACCCGGGTCTCTGGCGCTGTGAGGCAGCGACTCTACCGCTGCGCCAGCGTGCCCGCCCCTTACACACAAGAAGCAACCCGTACAAAATGAAAGGACAAAGACAAAGGTTCACCAGGCTAATTCCCGGGATGGCGGGACTGTCATGTGCTGAGAGAATGGAGCGGCTGGGCTTGTACACTCTGGAGTTTAGACGGATGAGAGGGGATCTCATTGAAACATATAAGATTGTTGAGGGCTTGGACACACTAGAGGCAGGAAACATGTTCCCGATGTTGGGGGAGTCCAGAACCAGGGGCCACAGTTTAAGAATAAGGAGTAAGGCATTTAGAACGGAGACGAGGAAACACTTTTTCACACAGAGAGTTGTGAGTCTGTGGAATTCGCTGCCTCAGAGGGCGGTGGAGGCCGGTTCTCTGGATGCTTTCAAGAGAGAGCTAGATAGGGCTCTTGAAGGTAGCGGAGTCAAGGGATATGGGGAGAAGGCAGGAACGGGGTACTGATTGGGGATGATCAGCCATGATCACATTGAATGGTAGTGCTGGCTGGAAGGGCCGAATGGCCTACACCTGCACCTATTGTCTGTATCTCTAGTAATCAAAATATTACATTTGCAACATCACATTTTTTTTTTTGCAAATGAACATCAGGAAAGGCTGATTGGAGCTGCGAATGTCAAGACCACACTCACCTTTGCATGGGCGTTCCTGACTTGTAGTCGATGTCTAACACAAATGCTTCTGGGTTGCTGGGCAGGTAGCATCCTGAAAGCAAGAAATAGCTGGTGATCCTTCTCCAATTATTGCATTCGTTTAGTTCAGAGATACAGCGTGGAAACAGGCCCTTCGGCCCACCCAGCCCGTGCCGACCCGCGATCCCCGCGCACCAACACGGTCCCACACGCACCAGGGACAATTTACAATTTACACCAAGCCAATTAACCTACAAACCTGCACGTCTTTGGAGTGTGGGAGGAAACCGGAGATCCCGGAGAAAACCCACACAGGTCACGGGGAGAACGTGCAAACTCCGCACAGGCAGCACCCGTGGTCGGGAATGAACCTGGGTCTCTGGCGCTGTGAGGCAGCAACTCTACCGCTGTGCCACCGTGCATACACAGTTGCTTATTTATTATTGGAGGAGAAATAAATCAGGGCCAGACTTTAGATGTTTGGTCGAAACGACCACAACTCCCTGGTCCCAACTTTAAAGATGAGGACGTAGACAATGAATAACGATACGGACTTCAATGGGAAGCTGGAGTTCACGAGAGAAGACTGTCTCTTACCGGGTTGCACTTTAACCTCAGACAAGGCCTTCAGACAAGCTTTCTTCCTTTCTTCTCCTTTAGGGTAGGGCCTAAACACAAGGGGCAGGTGGTTACGGTCAGTGTGTGCTGCATTCCTGAGGGAGAGAGGGAGAGAGGGAGAGAGGGAGAGAGGGAGAGAGGGAGAGAGGGAGGGAGAGAGGGATGGAGGGAGGGAGGGAGGGAGGGAGGGAGGGAGGGAGGGAGGGAGGGAGGGAGGGAGGGAGGGAGGGAGGGAGGGAGGGAGGGAGGGAGGGAGGGAGGGAGGGAGGGAGGGAGGGAGAGAGGGAGAGAGGGGAGAGGGGAGAGGGAAATGCAAGAGGAGGAGAGAGAGACATGTCGTGGGGTGACACCTGTATGGTCGTGAGTAGTCGCCCAAACAGTCGTACTTTTTTCCGGTTGCCGCTGGATTTTTAACATGTGGACATTTTCGGCGACCCGCTGCGACTATGACGGGTGCCGGCAGTCGCCCTTTAGAAGAATCTTTATCCTCTCCTGACTAATGCAATGAAGTGTGAAAATGCACACCTCCAGATTTAGGGACTTTTTCTCAGTTTCTTCCCGGCTGTTATCAGGCAACTGAACCATCCTACCACAACTAGAGAGCGGTCCTGAGCTACTATCTACCTCATTGGAGACCCTCGGACTATCTTTGATCGGAATTTACCAGCCTTTATCTTGCACAAAGCATTATTCCCTTACCATGTATCTCTACACTGGGAACAGCTCGATTGTAATCATGTATCGTCTTTCCGCTGACTGGTTAGCACGCAACAAAGAGCTTGCTTTTCCCTGTACCTCGCTACACGTGACAATAAACTGAACTTCTCTGCCACACGAGGGTGGAATTCTCTGCCACAGAAGGCAGTGGAGGCCAATTCCCTGGATGTATTCAGGAGAGAGTTAGACATACTGTGTGTGGCTCTTGGGACTAACGGAATCAAGGGATATGGGGAGAAGGCAGGAACGGGGTACTGATTGGGGATGATCAGCCATGATCATATTGAATGGTGGTGCTGGCTCGTAGGGCCGAATGGCACCTATTCTTCTATGTTTCTACCAGATTGAGGAAGAAGTTCCAGAGAACATGGACAGGTGACATTCTCTCCGCTTTGGTAGATCTGCTGGCAATGTCAAGCAGCCAACATGATGTCCGCCATGATGGATCAATTAGCTTCTGGGCATTGTGTAGCCCATACCCGCCCTTTCATTCACTGCCCATCTCCAGACTGTGTTTTGTCTTCACTTATTACACCACCCAACCACACTCTTTGTTGGTCACCGTGTGAAACGATGTGTTTAAGAAGGAACTGCAGACGCTGGAAAAATCGAAGGTAGATAAAAATGCTGGAGAAACGCAGCAGGTGAGGCAGCATCTATGGAGCGAAGGAAAAGGTGACGTTTCGGGTCGAGACCCTTCTTCAGAAGAAGGAAGACAATAGACAAAAGGTGCAGGAGTAGGCCATTCGGCCCTTCGAGCCAGCACCGCCATTCAATGTGATCATGGCCTTCTCCCCATATTCCCTGACTCCGCCATTTTTAGGAGCCCTATCTAGCTCTCTCTTGAAAGCATCCAGAGAACCGGCCTCCACCGCCCTCTGAGGCAGTGAATTCCACAGACTCACAACTCTCTGTGAGAAAAAGTGTTTCCTCGTCTCCGTTCTCCGAAGGGTCTGAAGAAGGGTCGCGACCCGAAACGTCACCCATTCCTTCGCTCCATAGATGCTGCCTCGCCCGCTGAGTTTCTCCAGTGTTTTTATCTACCTTATGTTATACGATTTGTTCACCATGTTGTAGAAAAGAGTTGGTCAAGCTGGAAAGGGTGGAGGGAGGATTCACGAGGATGCTGCCAGGACTCGAGGGCTTGAGCTACAGCTCTTACACCTGTTTTCTAAAGTAAATTAAAAAAATCTTCCAGTATGTTTTTGTTTAGAGTGAGGAAGTTCTTTGTAAACCGCCGTGACTAACACAACATCGCTGGCAGCAACGTCACACAGTGGTTGAGAGATTTAGACACAACATTGTCTTACTTGATGATGGCAGAGACATTAGTGATCTTGCTGAAGAAGTCGTACTCCCGTTGGTAGAAGTCCTTGGCCGGGCCGGACAGCGACACAGTGATCTCCTCGATCAGTTGCTCCAGTAGATCGCCAATATCAGCTGGCAACAAAACAACACGTCAGTCATCTGAGGAAGGGTCTCGACCCGAAACGGCACCCGTTCCTGCTCGCCAGGGATGCTGCCTGTCTCACTGAGTTACCCCAGCATTTGGTGTCTATCTACAGTTTAAACCAGCATCTGCAGCACACAAACGCACACGCACACACACACACACACAACAAAAAGACAATAGGTGCAGTAGTAGGACATTGTAGAATGAAACTCGATCGAAATAAGTGGCATTCTTTAGTCTCAACAACTGGGAAATTTAAATTCAAATAATTAAGAAATAATTAAATAAATTACGGAAGAAAAGCTAGGATAAATAAAGGTAACCATACAACTACCAACCAATAGGAGCAAGGAGGTTCTACGGCAGTTGTGCAGGGCCGTGGTGAGACCACACCTGGAGTATTGGGTGCAGTTTTGGTCCCCTAATTTGAGGAAGGACATTCTTGCTATTGAGGGAGTGCAGCGTAGGTTCACCAGCTTAATTCCCGGGATGGCGGGACTGTCATACGCTGAAAGAATGGACCGACTGGGCTTGTATTCACTGGAACTTAGAAGGATGACACGGGATTTAGAGAAATATAAAATTCTTAAGGGATGGGACAGCCTGGATGCAGAAAAAAAATGTTCCCGATGTTGGGGGAGTCCAGAACCAGGGGCCACGGTTTAAGAATAAGGGGTATGCCATTTAGGACTGAGACGAGGAGAAACTTTTTCACACAGAGAGTTGTGAATCTGTGGAATTCTCTGCCACAGAAGGCAATGGAGGCCAACTCATTGGATGTTTTCAAGGGAGAGTTAGATTTTGCTCCTAGGGATAAAGGAATCAAGGGATATGGGGAGAAGGCAGGAACGGGATTGTGGATGATCAGCCATGATCGTATTGAATGGCGGTGCTGGCTCCTATTCTTCTATGTTTCTACCAGATTGTGGAAGACGTTCCAGAGAACATGGACAGGTGACATTCTCTCGGCTTTGGTAGATCTGCTGGCAATGTCAAGGCAGATAGGGCAAGCAGCCAACATGATGTCCGCCATGATTGATCAATTAGCTTCTGGCCATTGTGCAGCCTATACCCGCCCTTTCATTCACTGCCCATCTCCAGACTGTGTTTTGTCTTCACGTATTACACTGCCCAACCGCACTGTTTGTTGGTCACCGTGTTATACGATTTGTTCACCATGTTATAGAGATGAGGTCGTCAAGCTGGGAAGGGTGCCAAGAGGATTTGCAAGGATGTTGCCCGGGACTCGAGGGCCTGAGCTCCAGGGAGAGGTTCAGTAGGCTGGGATTTTATTGCTACGAGTGCAGGAGAACGAGGGGTGATCTTATAGAGGTGTATAAAATCGTGAGTGGAATAGATCGGGTAGACGCACACAGTTGGGGAATCGAGAACCAGAGGACATTGGTTGAAGGAAAGGGTTATTAGGAACCTGGCAGACACAACCTGATAGGTAACATTTTTAAACAAAAGATGGTGGATGTATGGAACGAGCTGCCTGAGGAGATAGTGGCGGCAGGTACTATTGGGACATTTTCCACGAAAATTGCGAGGTTTAAGGGACAATTAGACAGCTACATAGGTATGACAGGCTTAGAAGGATATGGGTCAAACGCAGGTAGGTAGGACTTGCGTAGATGGGACATGTTGTTCGGTGTGGGCAAGCTGGGCCGAAGCTGTATGACTCTATGAAACTGGAGCACCTGGAGAAAACCCACGCGGTCACGGGGAGAACGCACAAACTCCGTACAGGCAGCACCCGTTGTCGGGATGGAACATGGGTCTGCGGCTCTGCGAGGCGGCAACTCTACCGCTGAGCCACTGGGTAACGATTGTGGAAACGCGTTGAGAGGCCAAGAGGCAGAAGGCAGTACACCCGACTGTGACCCACCTTTGCGGGCACGGGATTGGAGCAACAGAGCAACTAAAGGGCCTGTCCCACTTGCCGGTTTTTTCGGCGACTGCTGGCATCATTGACTGATGTACCGGGTCACCGAAAAATTCACGACGTATGGACGCGCGGTGTTTTTTCAAGCGTCGCAACATTGCTTTTGTCGCCGCTGGATTTTGAAATGTTCAAAATCTTTTGGAAACACTGATAATGACGCCGGCTGTCGCCGAAAAAAATCGGCAAGTGGGACAGGCCCTTAAATACCTGATCATTGGTTACCATCAGAAGGATCGATGGTGGGGAATACAACAGACAAAACTCTGAATTTATTTTTGCCGGCGTCGAAATATTTAAAAAAAAAATTGTCAACATGATGAAGTGCAATTGGCTCTGGCTCAGCAACCGTGTCCCTTTATACAGTACAACAGGGTAGGTACTTACGGTCTTTATGATTGGCCTCCTCGTCGGTGAATATGTTGGTCTTCATGTTCCAAATAAATTGGTGACCTAAAAGCTGTGACTTGGCTGCGGCACACAAGATGTATTCTCTCACGTAACCCATCTGGAAAGTTTCATAAACAACACCGGTCACAATAGACAATAGACAACAGACAGGTGTAGGCCATTCGGCCCTTAGAGCCAGCACCGCCATTCAATGTGATCTTGGCTGATCATCCACAATCAGTACCCCGTTCCTGCCTTCTCCCCATATCCCCTGGCTCCGCTATCTTTAAGAGCTCTATCTAACCCTCTCTTGAAAGTATCCAGAGAACCGGCCTCCACCGCCCTCTGAGGCAGAGAATTCCACAGACTCACAACTCTCTGTGTGAAAAAGTGTTTCCTCGTCTCCGTTCCAAATGGCTTACTCCTTATTCTTAAACTGTGGCCCCTGGTTCTGGACTCCCCCAACATCGGGAACATGTTTCCTGCCTCTAGCGTGTGTCCAAGCCCTTAATAATCTTATATGTTTCAATAAGATTCCATCTCATCCTTCTAAACTCCAGAGTGTACAAGCCCAGCCGCTCCATTCCCTCAGCATATGACAGTCCCGCCATCCCGGGAATTAACCTGGTGAACCTACGCTGCACTCCCTCAATAGCAAGAATGTCGTTCCTCAAATTTGGAGACCAAAACCGCACACAATACTCCAGGTGTGGTCTCACTAGGGCCCTGTACAACTGCAGAAGGACATCTTTGCTCCTGTACTCAACTCGGTGAATCAAAGTAACAAATGTAAAATTAATATGAAGGAACTTCAGATGCTGGTTTAAATCGAAGGTAGACACAAAATGCTGGAGTAACTCAGGCAGCATCTCTGGAGTGAAGGAAAGGGTGACGTTTGGGGTCGAGGCCCCGTCTACAGACTGATGTCACGGGAGTGGGTGGTACATAGATAAGGAAGGGTAAGGTGTGAAAACAGGACAAAGGGAATGGAGATCAAGGGAAATGTGGAATCGATCAATGTTTGCTGGGAGAAGGTGACAACCAAGCAAACGGAGATAAAATGGAGTCGGAGACAGTCAGACTGGTCGGAGAACTGGGAAGGGGAGGGATGGAGAGAGAGGGACTGCAAGGGCTATTTAAAGTTAGAGAAGTCATTGTTCAGACCGCTGGGGTGTAAGCTGTCCAAGCGAAATATGAGGTGCTGTTCCTCCAATAGGCGCTGGGCCTCACTCTGACAGTGGAGGAGGCCCAGGACAGAGAGGTCAGTGTGGGAATGGGAGGGGGAGTTAAAGTGTTTAAATATAAAATGAAGACAGACACAAAATGCTGGAGTAGCTCAGAGGGTCATGCAGCATCTCATCCATGAAGGAACGGGTTGCTTTGCTTTCATGGCTAAGGCTTTCATGGTTTATACAAAACATGGCCCTTTGGAAGGATGAGGGGGGGGGGGACCTCATTGAAACTTACCGAATAGTGAAAGGCTTGGATAGAGTGTGGACGTGGAGAGGTGGGAGAGTCTAGCACCAGAGGGCACAGCCTCAGAATAAAAGGACGTGCCTTTAGAATGGAGATGAGGAGGAATTTCTTCGGTCAGAGGGTGGTGAATCTGTGGAATTCATCGCCACATCGCTTGGGTTGTGGAGCCCAAGTCAGTGGGTATTTTTAAAACGCAGGTTGACAGGTTCTTGATCAATTTGAGCATCAAAGGATACAAGGGAGATGACGAGAGAGAGAGGGGTTGAGATGGGGAAGATAGATCAGCCATGATCGAATGGCGGAGTACTCAATGGACAGAATGGCTTAATACTACTCCTATGGCATGTCTTAAAACGATACACATTAAAAGCCAATTAAGAGCCAACATAGCAGTTACTTTCATGTTGGACGGCTCAAGGCAGAGATGGAACAGACAGCTTGTTTGGGGGGCACAATGAACCTTGTACGAGTCAATGCATTGCATTCACAGTGCACTGATTCAACTCTGCGGGACACCATTCCGATGTGTTTCTCCGCAGTTTGGTTCCACGTAGCCAACAAAACACCAGAGATCGACACAGAACGCTGGGTGAACCTGTGTCCATCTTCGGTTTAAACCAGCATCTGCAGTTCCCCCACTAAACAAAACTCCAGTGTACACTGGAAACATCCATTGCCGTTTGCCTGACATCAAATGAATCCCACACGTTCCTTACCTTGTCGTATCTGAGAGCTTGGACAATTTGTGGAATGTAGAAGAGAATAGCATCCTGTCGGAACAAGTTATATGAATCAATAGTCGGCAAGTGCACAATTTAGCTTTATTTTACCTCTTTTAAACAGGAAATTCATATTTGATTTAGAGATACAGCGCAGAGAAACAAGCCCTTCGGCCCATCGAGTCCGCGCTGGCCAGCGATCCCCGCACACTAACACCACCCTACACACACTGGGGACAGTTTACATTGATACCACGCCAATTAACCTACAAACCTGGAGTGCGGGGGGGAGACAGGAGCACCCGGAGAAAACCCACGCAGGTCACGGGGAGAACGTACAAACTCCGTACAGAGAGCACCCGCGGCCAGGATCGAACCCGGGTCTCTGGCGCTGTAAGGCAGCGACTCTACCTCTGCGCCACCGTGCCGCTCAATCATGTCCCTTTAAAAAAACGCCTTCCTTTCCTTGCATTGCCCCTCATCCCAGCCGTTAAAGTTAGACTCACACAACTCTCTGTCAGGCATAGTTAGTAGGTGGGTACACAAAAGGCTGGAGAAACTCAACGGGTGCAGCAGCATCTAAGGAGCGAAGGAGATGGAGGAGAACTTCATCAAAGTAGGCATACCTTTAGTAGGTGAGTGGGCCAATGTTTAAAGGAGATGTGCAGGGCAATTTTAATTTCCAGTCAATGAAAGTGGTCGGAGAGTGGTGGGTGCCTCCCCGTCTACGAGCCGTCGCTTCGGGCGTGGGGCCTTACCGGAGGGAAGGAGCGCAGAACCTTCACGGCGTACTGCGCAGTCAGCGGGTGCGGTGGGTACAAGCTGGAGAAGTAGGAGAGTGCTGTGGGTGGATCGGTGGGAGCCCAGCACAGAATGTGGCTCAGCTCCGGAGCATCCGCATCGATGGTGTGCCAGGTGACCAGATGCTGCGGAACAAACACACACACACACACATTAGCCCACAATACAGAGCCTCACGGTGGCGCAGCGCCAGAGTTGCAGCCGCGCCGCGCCACAGTTGCAGCGCCAGAGTTGCCGCCTCGCAGCGCCAGAGTTGCCGCCTCGCAGCGCCAGAGTTGCAGCGCCAGAGTTGCAGCCTCGCAGCGCCAGAGTTGCCGCCTCGCAGCGCCAGAGTTGCAGCGCCAGAGTTGCAGCCTCGCAGCGCCAGAGTTGCAGCCTCGCAGCGCCAGAGTTGCAGCGCCAGAGTTGCAGCCTTGCAGTGCCAGAGTTGCAGCCTCGCAGTGCCAGAGTTGCAGCCTCGCAGCGCCAGAGTTGCAGCGCCACAGTTGCAGCCTCGCAGCACCAGAGTTGCAGCCTCGCAGTGCCAGAGATGCAGCCTCGCAGTGCCAGAGTTGCAGCGCCACAGTTGCAGCCTTGCACGCCACTGATGCAGCCTCGCAGCACCAGAGTTGCAGCCTCGCAGCGCCAGAGTTGCAGCCTCGCAGTGCCAGAGTTGCAGCGCCAGAGTTGCAGCCTCGCAGTGCCAGAGTTGCAGCCTCGCAGTGCCAGAGTTGCAGCCTCGCAGTGCCAGAGTTGCAGCCTCGCAGTGCCAGAGTTGCAGCCTCGCAGTGCCAGAGATGCAGCCTCGCAGTGCCAGAGTTGCAGCGCCACAGTTGCAGCCTCGCAGCGACAGAGTTGCAGCCTCATGGCTCCAGAGTTGCAGCCTCCCAGCGCCAGAGTTGCAGCGCCACAGTTGCAGCCTCGCGGCGCCAGTTGCAGCCTCGCAGTGCCAGAGTTGCAGCCTTACAGCGCCAGAGTTGCAGCAGCCTCGCAGCGGCTCCCAGCGCCAAAGTTGCTGCCTCGCGGCGGCAGAGGCCCCATAGATGAAGCGTCCATGTCGCGGGGCTGGAAACTGGAAGTATCCCCAGCTAACTCTGCCACCACCATCATCTATTGCAACAAGTGATGGCTCCCACTGATTGCCGCCGGAAGCTTGCGTCCTTTTCAGGACGGACTATGACGTCTATGTCAACATTTGCAACATGGAGGCTGGACACGAAAGAAGAAGCAGCGCCAGAGACCCAGGTTCGATCACGACCACGGGCGCTGTCTATATGGAGTTTGCACGTTCTCCCCGTGACCCGCGTGGGTTTTCTCCGGGCGCTCCGGTTTCCCCCCACACTCCAACGACGTACAGGTTTGTAGATGAATTTGCTTCAGTAAAATTGTGACCTGATCCCAGCGGGTGTAGGATAGTGTTAGTGTGTGGGGATCGCTGGTCGGCGCGGACCCGGTGGGACGAAGGGCCTGTTTCCACGCTGTAGAGTTGTAAGTCTGTGGAATTCTCTGCCTCAGAGGGCGGTGGAGGCCGGTTCTCTGGATGCTTTCAAGAGAGAGCTAGATAGGGCTCTTAAAGATAGCGGAGTCAGGGGATATGGGGAGAAGGCAGGAACGGGGTACTGATTGGGGATGATCAGCCATGATCACATTGAATGGCGGAAATGGCTCAAAGGGCCGAATGGCCTACTCCTGCGCCTATTGTCTATTGTCACCCATTCATTCCTTCTATCTGGAGACGCTGCCTGTCCCGCTGAGTTATTCCAGCATCTCGTGTCCATCTTGTTCACCTCAGTCTGTCAGATGCACACCTAAATACATGTGGACCTAACTGAACAGCAGACCCACTCACACACCAGAGGGATTCTTACATCCCAGGAGCTAAATAGATCAGCAGCAGCTCAGGCAAACAAACTCCCATTAGCACAGGAACATGCTCGTGATGGAGCTTAATGATCCGGAATTATTAAGAGGAGCAAGATGAGTCGTAAACAACTGGTATCGTTATTTATATTTTCTTCAGCTTATTTAGGACATCTTCTCCGTGGATTGTCACCTTGTTGTGGTGGAGAAGCTCGTGTGGACCCGAGATCCTGAGAGCGATGCCGTCTGGAGTGATGCTCCTGGTAGGGCCACCCGTGGCGGCAAGGTCGAGGGGGAGGTCTCTGACAAAGAGCGATCCAACCAAGACCTCAACGGTGGAACAGGCGGAGGACGATGGCTGACCTTAGTGGAGCGTCACAACGGCTGGGAAGGCGGATGAAGGCTGCAGCAGATAAGCTGTCTCCGGTCGTCTTGGACTCCATGCCACTGGATCCTGACCCAGATCTGTCAAGGACCGTGCGGTGGCTGTCTGTGCACCAGTCTCCCCACGTTAAAACAAAGTTACGCACAGGCGTCCTCCATATAGGGAATAGCACCCTGGAGACCCGCATGGTCAGCCAAGAGGACCTAAGACTAAGTCGCCAAAAAAATCATGTATGTGGGACAGGCCCTTAATGCTTTCATTACCCACGATGGTGAAAGTCTTCCATCATAACATTTCATCTAGCCAAGTGCGTTAGTTAGCAGGTAAAAACTAACTTAAATCGTAAGTTAGTTTAGTTTAGTTTAGAGATGCATCGTAGAAACAGGCCCTTCGGCCCATCGAGTCCGCGCCAACCAGCGATCCCTGTACACAAACACTATCCTACACCCACTGGCGACACTTTACTGAAGGCAATGAACCTACAAACCTGCATGTCTTAGGAACACGGGAGGAAACCGGAGCAAACCCCAGGCAGTCACAGGGTGAACGTACAAACTCCGCACAGACAGCACCCGTAGTCAGGATCAAACCCGGGTCTCTGGCGCCGTGCGGCAGCAATTCTACCACTGCGCCACCGTGTCAGTCACCGGGTGCGGTGGTAACCGACCAACATTTTGAGTCAGGATATTTGTTCAGCAACGCACAATTAAACAGGTGCAAAAAAAGGTGAACCTCCTGCAAACTCAGGTCGACAAGAAAACCTTTAGATCAAACGCTCGGGGCACTTTCAACATCTGTATTTATCGGAGACCTCATCTCCAATTCGCTGCAGTCAATTTTCAGACTGATAAATCTGTCAATTTTCTCGTTTAATAAAAAAAGTTTTAAAAAAAAATAATACCGAGAATTATCGATTTATAGAACTAATTCTTTACAATTCCTGTGAGTTATTGGATGACGGTAAATCCTCCTCTAACACCAGCATGCTGGGAGTGGCCACACTCTGACACCATCTTAGGGGCTTCCACAAGCGGGGGTGCTGTCCGATTCACCTCTCCCCCATTGCGGACATTGGACTTCATCTCTGGAACAGTTAAGGGCCTGTCCCACTTACATGATTTTTTTCGGCGACTTGCCGGCACCCGTCGGCAAAAATGTTCAATCCAGCGGCGACCAGAAAAAGGTACGACTCTCTGGGCGACTACTCACGACCATACAGCCGTCACCCTGTGTCTATCTTTGGTATAAAACAGAATATCCTTTGAATCTCTTCTGCTCTCTCTCTCTCTCTCCTTCCTGTGGCGTGGTGACCAGAACTGCACATTTAAAGCACTTTGCAAAGAAGCTAAATAACCGCACGAGTGGCAGGCAGGTGGCGCAGCGAGGCATCCACGTTCTTACCCGTATAGCGTCTGGAACGTCACTGACGGCTCCAGGGTCCAGTCTCACTAGACGGGTCACTTCGGCTCCGATGGCTTCGGTGTTTTTAAATCTGCCGGAGACAAAACATTGCACAAAGGCTGGGTAAATTATCGGTAGCTGATTGTACAATAGAATCAGTCTGAAGAAGCGTCTCGACCCGAAACGCCACCCTTTTCTTCGTTCCATAGATGCTGCCTGACCCGCTGAGTTTCTCCAGCATTTTTGTCTGCCTTCGTACAATAGAATCAGGTTAGCTCATAAATTCAAGGAGCAGAATCAGGCCATTCGGCCCATCAAGTCTGCTCTGCCATTCAATCACGGCTGATCCATCTTTCCCTCTTAACCCCATTCTCCTGCCTTCTCCCCATAACCCCGACACCCGCACTAATCAAGAATCCGTCATTCTATGTTTTAAAAATATCCACTGACGTGGCCTCCACAGCCGTCTGCGGCAATGGATTCCACAGATTCATCACCCTCTGACTAAATAAATTCCTCATCTCCTTTCTAAAAGGTACGGCCTTTAATTCTATGGCCTGTGGTCCTAGACTCTCCCACGAGTGGAAACATCCTCTCCACATTCATAATATCAGGCCTTTTGCAATTCGGTAAGTTTCAATGCGATCCCCTCTTATCCTTCTAAACTAAGCTGCAGGTAAAATATTTGCCCTCTTTCAAAAATGCACGATCTGTAGCGTTAAATCTCAGTCAAAACTTGCTAGAACACAAGAGTGCTGGAGTAACTCAGCGGGTCAGGCAGCATCTGTGGAGAACATGGATAGGTGGCGTTTCGGGGCAGGGTCCTTTTTCAAATTGTATATGGGTAGGCGAACATGGGTAGACCCACACCATCATGGCCACACACTCATCTCTCCGCTGCCTTCAAGTAGAGGGTACAGGAGCCTGATATCTGCAACATCCAGGTTCAGGAATAGCTACTTCCTCACAGTATTAAACTCAACTCAAACAAAACTCTGATCATTAATAGTAAGATTAAACGAGAACTTACCAGTTTGAAGTTTGATCTTTATTTTATGAGGTGTCACGATGAGGGATTACGTGAAGACCCCGCCAGCACGCATGCGCGACATTCTTCAAAGCAGTGGTGTGAAATCACAGAACAAACAGTCACAATGACTGACATAGTAAGAGAAAAAAGAGAACTTTCATACCAGGTGATCTTTATAATAGAGGGTCGGGAGCGGAGGGCACGTAATCCCTCATCGTGACACCTCATAAAATAAAGATCAAACTTCAAACTGGTAAGTTCTCGTTTAATCTTACTATTTTACTTCGGAGTCACGTGAGTGACTACGTGAAGATTTCAAAGCTCTGTGATTTCATGCCCTGGAAGCTCCATGCTCACACACCGCTAAAGCTGGGATAAGAGGATGGACGTGATTCAGACAAGACACTGGCTGAAAAACAAAACAGGTATTTATTCATACCAAACACAATATTGTGTCCCAAAAGGGTTATTTAACTGGCAGCACTTAAGATCCTCCCTGCATAATTGTCAGGGGAGGTCACGGGTTTGTTATAAAAGCGGTGGAAGGTTCTCTCATTGTTCCAACCCGCTGTGGCCAGGATGTGATCCAGTGGTACCTCCATCCTTCTAGCCGCCGAGGTGGATGCTGCCCTGGTGGAGTGAGATTTATACACATTAGTATCCACCCCCGCCGCATCCAGTACCACCCTTAACCATCTGGAAATGGTTTGCACCGTGACCCTGTGATGAGGCTTCTTGTGACTGACAAGCAAAGCTGTTTCCGTGCCCCTTAGATCTTTAGTGACTGAAATGTATCGCAGAATCAATGTAACGATACAAAGACGAGTGTCCGCTGGGTAACCCAGGAACTCCAAAGTATGTCCAGACACTCCGGGTCGATCTTGCTTCAATAGTCCCTGCACCTGGAATGTGATCTTCCCACTGGTAATTGCCATGGCATCCAGACTGAGTTTGTGCAGGGACTGGACCCGTTGCGCCGTGATCAGTGCCATTATCATGACCATTTTGTAGGTTAATTTGGCCAAAGGGAGTCCCGTGTTCGGTGTCCATCCTCGCAGCATCGTCAATACCGTGCTGATGTCCCAGGTATGGCTATATCTGGGCCTGGGGGGATTAGAATTAAATATTCCCCGCATAAATTTGGATACCAGGGGATGTGACCCAATTCCCAATTGGTCACTCCCCTTGCCCAAGTAAGACGATAGGGCACTCCTGGCACAGTTAATGGCGCTGTAGCTTAAACCCTCATCGTAATGAAGGGTAGCCAGAAACTCCAGCACTTCCGTGATGGTGGCGGTTTCGTATGTAGTTTTAGTAGTCACGCAGAATCTTTCCCACTTCCTGATGTAGGTCAAGTACTGCTTCCTTGTGGACTCTCTGCAGGCTCCCGTGATAGTATCAATGGTCCTGTTGGAGAGTCCGAGTCCATGAAGTGGCCGTTTTAAAGTCTGCAAATTAACAAATCCATACGATCATGACATGGATGACTTTCTCCTGTAACAGGATGAACAAGCAGGCTTGGTCTTTTATTCACCCTGACACAGGGTTCTGTGGCCATCTTTTGTACCAGAGGGAACCATGGTTGAGTAGGCCAGTCGGGCACTACCAAGATACCCGATGCGGAGTCTTGCCTGATTTTTTGCAAGACCCGACTGATGAGGCAGAAAGGGGGGAAAGCGTAGAAAAACAAATCCCCCCAGTGTAGCGAGAAAGCATCCATCGCTACCGCCCCCGGGTCTGGCTCCCAAGCAACATACGTTGGTAGTTGGTGATTTAGCCTGGACGCGAAAAGGTCGATATCTGGTGTCCCATAACGTTCTACAATATCTGTAAACACTTTCCGATCCAACATCCATTCTATGTTGTCGTTGAATTTCCGTGATCTGGTGTCTGCCACTGTGTTTAGTTTACCTGGTAGGTAAGTTGCAGAGATCCAAATTCCTCTTTGCAGACACCAGTGCCAGATATTGTTGGCCAATTCATCACACGATATCGACTTTACACCGCCCATGTGGTTAATATAGGCTACCACCGTGGTGTTGTCAATCTGTAGTCTAACATGAACTTTGTGCATGTTAGTGCAGTATGCTTTAAGTCCGTGAAATGCTGCGAGCATTTCTGAATAGTTAATCCCTAAGTTTTTAAATAGGGTTAACTCTGGTGCACTCCATCTACCTCCACAGCTAGAGGTAGTGTTAGTAGCTCCCCACCCTTTGGCACTGGCATCCGTTTGTAAGGTGATTGAGGGATTGGCGATAGTCATGGGTTTGGAACAATTTTGGGCATTACCCATCCACCAATATAGTTCAGCTTTTGCCTTTTCTGGAATTTTCATGGGCCTATCAAAATGGCCAGCATGATTTTTGAGCGCCGTAATTTTTGCTCTTTGTAAATTTTGGTAATGTAAGGGCCCATATTGTGCTGCAGGAAATGCAGCTACTATCTTCCCAATCACCCTGGCCACCTGCCGAATGGATGGGACCTTAATGCCAAAGAGGCTCCTGCAAGCCTCTATCAGGTCTTCCACCTTGCTTGGTGGTAACGTGACAGACATTTGCACTGAGTCAATAATGAACCCCAAATATTTCATGGTGGTAGAGGGTTCCAATATTGATTTATCTGGATGTATCGTAAACCCCAGTATCTGAAAAATATGTTTCGTGGCTGTGACTGCCAAAGTAGCCATTTCCAAATTCTCCCCCACTATGAGGATGTCATCAAGATAGGCCATAACAGTATGATTCTGTTTCCTTAAATAGGCCAAAGCTGGTTTCAATATCTTGGTAAACAATCTGGGTGCTGACGATAGCCCATTAGGCAAAGCTTTATATTGCCATAATTGTCCCATCCAGATAAATTTTAAGTATTTCCTATGATCCTTGTGTATGGGTACTGAATAGTATGCATCTTTAAGGTCAACGCATGCCATGTAGTACCTATTGGCTACAAGCTGAGTAGCAGTGTCGAAGGTGTCCATTTTAAAATGAATATACTGGACAGAAGTATTCAGGTCGGTCAAATCTATGATGATGCGGCACCCGCCATCTTTTTTGTTTTTAGTGAATATATTAGACACGAACTCCTGAGGTTCTTTAATGGCCTTCTCAATTACCCCTTTTTCTATCAACCTCTGTAGTTCAGCATGCCCTGCTGCCTTATCTCTATGAGAAAGGACGAATTTCCGACTAGGCGCATGCTGTACCGGGGTAGGGAGTTCGTGAATAAATTCAATTTTGTAGCCCTGAATACTCCTGAGTATATAAGGATCAGAGGTAAAAGTGAGCCAACTCTCGAGGAACATGTGCAACCTGCCCCCTATGCAGAGTGAATTTAGGTCAGTAGTGTTCTTGGGGATCCCAGACCCACCTACCTCCATGGTTACTGCCGGTGTGGAGGTTTCTGCCCTTGCTTCCTCGGCTGGTTGTAGGTGTTCTGGGAGTGGCGCATCTTCCAAGAAGGCCGGCCTGGGCCTTGGCCTAAAAAAGACCGCTGTGCAGGTATGCCGGCCTTCGAGCTTTCACCACCGGCAGACCTGTTAGGGTAACTCTGCCCGGTGGGTGCGTAGGGGTGCGTTCTGTGTGGGTGATGAGGCTTAGTGTACCCAGGTACTTTAATAAGGCCCAAAGCCTTAGCCTCCTCGTCAAGATCTTTAACCTGTTTGGGGAGATCTTCCCCAAATAGCAGGCTTGGAGGCTGTGTCTTCCCAGGCTTACACAACCCCGCGAACTTGGGGTTAAGCGCCGGCTTTATAATGCTTTTCCTGAAATTATTTATTTCATACTGTGTGTTGCACAGTAAGGCCAAAGCATCTTGTAGTTCTTCCGGCATATCCACTCCCACTGCTGTTCTGGCTACTGCAGTAATCCCTGCGGTTAGGAGCTTCAGGATCTTCTGAAGTTTCATCTCCTGCCCTCTACTTGAGGGGCTCATGTTTCCCCATATCGGGTTGTTCACCGCGGGTACATTTAATGATTTGCAGTTTTCTGGCGCCATATATTTATCTGCTGTAGCATTGATGGCCTGTTCCTGAAGTTGGTTAGTGGCCATATAATCAATGCTGGCAGCCAGCTTGGGGTGGATGGGTAGGCCCTTCTGGTTGGGCATGGCATGTTTGCTCACCACATCCATATAATCTTCACACACCCCTGACGCTGCAGGTGCTTCAGCCAACTCCCCTTCTTCTGGGTCAGCCCAGTTCTGACCCTCAATGCTCCCCTGTATAGAAGGGGATACATTAGGCAGTCCTCGAAAGGAACTTGCCGTGGGCCTACTAGGGGTCCCACTGTGATCCTGCCCCTGCTTTAGCAGGTCACGTTGGAGCAGCTGCTCCATCATCCGCTCAATGCGGTCAAGGCGACCTCCGTCGCTGCCAGCGAGCGGGGTGCCCTCGGGACCGGACTCCGCTGAGTCGGCCCCGGCCGACTTCCGGATAGTTTTCCCCGACCGTGGCGTACCAACGGTCTCAAAGTCCGAAAAGTCGGGAGCTGCAGGTAGAACCTGTAGCTCTGGAGAGGCGGTTCTCCGTTGGCTGCTGTCCTTAGCCGCTGATTTGGCCGCCGCTCTCTTTGATTTTCTCCCTTCCATAATGGTCGACTCACTCCTTCGGTGAGACTTACCTGGCGTGAGCTTTTTAAAACTCACGCTGGAGGAACCCCGCTCCTCCCGACCGTCGCTTCCGCATGCGCACGACGATATGTCGCGCATGCGTGCTGGCGGGGTCTTCACGTAGTCACTCACGTGACTCCGAAGTAAAATAGCCCATTCCACCTTATCTGTTTATTTATGTGCGTGTGTATATACACACATACATACACACACACACACACATTCAATGGTATGTGGGCTGAAGCAAAGCAAGAATGTCGTTGTCCTATCTGGGACACATGACAATAAACTCTCTTGACTCTAGAATCTTGACGTTTGGGGTCAGTATATGGTGCCCCGGTGGTGAAGCAGTGCATACGAGCAACTGAAAGCCTGACTGACAACCGAGTAATGTTGCATTCCTTACTTGATGAAGTCTTTGTAATAATGTTGATTACTTCAGAAAACATACTTTTGATAGAAGCACATTAGATTGATCAGCTCCCCCTCTCAGGAACAAAGAATGACGTTACCATTTAAATGCCTCATTAAAAAAATACTTTCTTTAACCGCACCCTGGTGCCCGAGGGATATTTGAATAGAATGGATGCTTCTTCCCACTTCAGATCTGGCAGTCACTAAGCCAGTTGTCAAGTGTGTTTTTCTGCTGCCTCAGACGCCGCCTGGATGAATGAAAACTGTAGTTATGCATCCCTAAACTAAAACAAAACGAGCATTTTTTACCCTATCAGATTTTACCCCCGACCCAGTTTTGATCCCGACTACGGGTGCTGTCTGTGCGGAGTTTGTACGTCTCCCCATGGGTTTTCTCCGAGATCTTCGGTTTCCTCCCACACTCCAAAGACGTGCAGGTTTGCAGGTTAATTGGCTCGGTGTAAATATAAAAATTGTCCCTAGTGGGTGTAGGATGGTGTCAATGTGCGGGGATCTAAGGATTCAAGAGCGAGTTAGATAGAGCTCTAGGGGCTAGTGGAGTCAAGGGATATGGGGAGAAGGCAGGCACGGGTTATTGATAGGGGACGATCAGCCATGATCACAATGAATGGCGGTGCTGGCTCGAAGGACCGAATGGCCTCCTCCTGCACCTATTTTCTATGTTTCTGTG
This sequence comes from Raja brachyura, assembly GCA_963514005.1. The sequence continues at coordinate 3,659,138 of OY740808.1, read as the reverse complement.
ATCACTGGCCGGCATGGACCTGGTGGGCCGAAGGGCCTGTTTCCCTGCTATATCTCTAAACTAAACTAAAAAAAGATTATTAAAGGTAGACAAACGTGCTGGAGAAGCTCAGCGGGCGCGGCAGCGTCTATGGAGCCAAGGAAACAGTGACTTTATTGTTCCCTATATCGTCAATATTGAGGTATTTTCCAACCTAGTTTGAAAAGATCACACAAAATCAGACACAGACGATTATATTTAGCACCCGAGCGCACAGCTCATTAAACTTTTAGTTTAATTGCAGGCTGCATACTAGCATTTAATTTATTTCCTCACTGACAGCAATGTAAGACTGCAGAGGTGTTGGTTCACAGACGTATTTTACTCAAATTACCTCCCCCCCCCCCCGCTCAGACGTCAGCTCTGAGAGTGGCTGGCCCCTGGCAATGAGCAGGTGGGTGGGGAGTCTCTGGAGCTGGCTGGGTGCTGCCTCATGCAAGCCTCAGCACAAAGAGCTTTACTGGAAAGGGCAGCTCCACGCCTCTCCCGATTGTCAGCCATGTACAAATTCTCCTGCCGTCAACAAAGCTCACGCAAGTGCCGTGTGGGCTTACAGGATGTGGAAAGAACGGGAGAACTCGGCCTGCAGGTGGCACAGCGGTAGAACCACTGCCTCGCGTCGCCCGAGACCCAGGTTCGATCCTGACCGCAGGTGCTTGTCTGCAAGGAATTTGCACGTTCTCCCCGTGACCTGCGTGGCTTTTCTCCGGGTGCTCCGGTTTCCCACCACACTCCAAAGACGTATATGTTAATTGGCGCGGTAAAATTGTAAACTGTCCGTAGTGTGTGTGTGGGGTAGTGTTAGTGTGCGGGGGTCGCTGTTTGGCACGGACTCGGTGGCTGTTTCCGTGCTGTATCTCCAGATTGACCAAATGGTGCCAGCACAACAACCTGGCTCTCAACACCGATGCATCAAGAAAAATGCCCAAACGAATTTCACTGCGGCATGTGACAATAGGAACTATTTAGGAGAGCAAAATTGGAGAGAGCTAGATAGGGCTCTTAAAAATAGCGGAGTCAGGGGATATGGGGAGAAGGCAGGAACGGGGTACTGATTGGGGATGATCAGCCATGATCACATTGAATGGCGGTGCTGGTTCGAAGGGCCGAATGGCCTACTCCTGCACCTATTGTCTATTGTCTAATGTGGCAATGGGGTGTTGCGCGTGGCACAATTACCTGGTGGGTAGCTGGATGGCCAGGAACGGCGAGATGCACCAGGCCAGGTTGACGTTGTCCTTCCACTGCTTCTCATTCAGGCTGATGTACTTTGACCTCCAATTGGCGATGCTGGCTTCACCCGCCTGGTCCATTGCCAGCTCGGGGGCTGAGAGAGGGTTGTACCATGTGGTGAGACGTTCGATTTCACTCGCCTAAGTATCGAAAAAGAAAGGAATCGTCTTCAGTTCGGTGATGCAGCGCGGAAGCCAGCCACTGGGTCCACGCTGACTGTTGATCTCCCGCTCACACACGTTTGCAGCCTACACGCTGGGGGCGCCAATGAACCTACAAATCTGAAGGAGGGCGCCGACCCGAAACGTCACCCCTCCTTGTTCTCCCTCACGTTCTGACTGATTTGGGGAAATGGCATAACCGAAATAAATACAGACGCTCCCCGATTTATGATGCTTCAACTTGCGATATTCCGACTTTACGATCAGCAAGCGCTCGGCAACATCAGCCAGCTAGCCGCACGTCACGCCCGGTCACGTGATCGCAATGTATTAACTGCGTTTTCGACCAGCGATGTTTTCGGTTTACGATGGGTTCATTGGAACGCAACCCCTATCGTAGGTCGAGGAGCAGCTGTATGCACCAACAGATTTAGGGGTTAGCCATTTTGAACAGAGATGAGGAAACACTTTTTCTCACAGAGAGTTGTGAGTCTGTGGAATTCTCTGCCTCAGAGGGCAGTGGAGGCAGGTTCTCTGAATGCTTTCAAGAGAGAGCTAGATAGGGCTCTTAAAAATAGCAGAGTCAGGGGATATGGGGAGAAGACAGGAACGGGATACAGATTGGGGATGATCAACCATGATCACATTGAATGGCGGTGCTGGCTCGAAGGGCCGAAGGGCCTATTCCTGCGCCTATTGTCTATTGACTTGCAGGCCCTCAAATGACCAGTTGTTGTGGGAAAACTCTACTGTAACAATTACACGTACGGAATACGATACAGGAGATAGAGACAAAATGCTGGAGTAACTCAGCGGGACAGGCAGCATCGCTGAAGTAAAGATATTCTGGGTCGAGAAGGGTCTCCGAGAAAGTTTGGGTCGAGAAAGATCAACCACGATTAAATGGCGGAGTAGACTCGATGGGCCGAATGGCCTAATTCTGCTCCTATCCCTTATGACCGTATGATCATTGTTGGCTTTGGAACTGCAAGGATGTTAACGTTAATGAGCTGGAGTACGTACAACACTGCGATCAACAACTCACCAACAAGGACAAGAGAAGGGTGCGCCTTTTCATGTAGTATTTATGCAGCTGCGTGCCTCTGTTAGTCTTCTTTGACAGGCCTGGTTGGGAGACAATGGAAGATTTTAATTAGGCTGCACAGTAGGAACTGGACGATATTGAGCACCGGCCTTCCCGAGGCACACCGGACATAAGAGTACGATAGTTTAGGATTGCTATTAATACTGTATGACTTCAATTAGACCACAGCTACCAGGTAACATGACACACCAAACAGAGACGGAAAGCCATGCTTCGAGAGAAAAGCCAAGCAAAATTAATTCATTTTAAAATTTTAAATACTAATCCCAGCCAGCTTTGCGAAGGGGAAGCAACAAATATGGAATCACACGAAGAAAATAACATATTTTAAGAAGGAACTGCAGATGCTAGACAATCGAAGATAGGACAAAAATGCTGGAGGAACTCAGCGGGTCAGGCAGCATCTATGGAGCGAAAGAAATAGGTGATGTTTCGGGTCGAGACCCCGAAGGAATAGGTGACGTTTTGGGTCGAGACCCGGAAGGGTCTCGACCCAAAACGTCGCCTATTCCTTCCCTCCACAGATGCTGCCTCACCCGCTGAGTTCCTCCAGCATTTTTGTCTACCGAAGAATATATATATTTAACAGGTGTCTACGCATGCAGTGACCACAGGAGGTTGCAAGGGATGGCATTAATCACACACGTTACAAGATTGGGGATACAAAGTTTGGTTTTAGCTCATCATTGTCACGTGTACCGAGGCACACGGTGAAAAGCTCGTGCCATCCAGGCCGAGAGAGACTATTGTGCGATTACAATCAAGCCATCCACAGCGCCCAGGTTAGGGATGGAGGGAGCATTAAGGGCCTGTCCTACAAGCATGCAACTCTATGCGATGAACACGATCAAACTAGAAGCCATGGCCGCGCGGAGGTCGGGTGATCCCTGTAAAGGGCCGTTCCCACCAGCATGCGCCTGCATGCGGCAAGCGCGACCAAACCGGCAGCAGGGGCCGCGCGGAGGTCGGGTGAGTGGCGCAACGCGGTGCAAAGTTAGGCGAACTTGGAGCGAAGTCTAAGGTAAGTTCGCACACGCAGGCACACACGCAGAGGGCCACGGAGCCACACACATAGAGGGTCACGGAGGCACCTACAGAGAGGATCACGGAGGCACGATGTCGAGGCGGCGTGTAATGCGTCGAGGCGACTGCGAGCCGACAAGCCGTTGCCGCGCGGAATTTTTGAACATAGTCAGTTTTTCGGAGCCCCGCGCGATGTCGGGACGAACTCCACACAGCTCCGGCGATCGAAGTGGGACCGGCCCCGCGATGCCGGACGGCTCAAGCAACCACGTTAGGTTGCGCTAATCGCATAGAGTTGCATGCTGGTGGGACAGGCCCTTTACACTGCAGGGGGGGTGGGCAGGCGACAGCACAGAAAGCAGAGGAGAAAGCTCATGCAGGGAGGGTTGCAAGCCAAGTGGGATGCACTTCCAACATCCAACTCGAAAAACGGCACGTCACCTGATTTTTTGGAGATGGTGGACATTCCACTGGAGAGTGGGTAGGTATTGATCCAGCCTTGTGCGGACTGCTGCCGCGACCCGACCGCAATGTCAAGGTTGTTCCTCGAATCGGCCACAATTAGTGCAGACAGGTTATTCACAGAGGGATCCTGGTTGTCTGGGGAACAGGGTTCCATGCGATAAGTTTGAGGACAGCATTTCTTCCCTTGCACCAACCATAACACCGCAATAACTCACTCGTTCTTTCAAAGGCAAGAGAGTAGGAGCAATAGAAATGCATTGTGATATGTCAACTGCACACAGGCTGTTCAACAGTTCTTGGTCTCATTGACTCAAAGAAACCACCTTGACTTCCTCATAAAAGATAGACGCAGTGTGACCAAGTAGAATTGAAATATCTTTTTACAGTATTGCAAACATTCCAGTTAGGAGAAAATTTTATTTCATGGATAAACTTGCTATATGACAAGCCGACTGCCGGAATACTGACTAATCATATACTCTCACCTAAATTTCAGCTATCCAGGGGCAATAGACAGGGGTGTGCATTATCAACCATTTGCCCTCGCGATTGAACCTTTAGCAGAAAGTATAAGAGTACATCCGAATATTCACAGCTATAATACTAAATATTCTAATTATAAAATATCATTATATGCAGATGATGTATTACTATATATCACCAATTCCCAAGTTAGCATTCCAAACATACTAAATCTTTTCGAGGAATTTGGTTCCTTTTCAGGGTATAGAATTAACTGGAACAAAAGTGAAATTACGTCAATAAAACCTCAAGATCCGACACACCTTCTAAAATTCCCTTTTAGAATTGCTACGGAAAAATTTAAATATCTTGGAGTTCACGTAACTAGAAAATACACTTCTCTATTTCAAGCAAACTTTCCTCCATTAAATACCTAACTAAATGCCCTTATTCAATTTTGGAAAACGCTTCCGATTTCCCCTATAGGTAGAATAAATGCCATAAAGATGATCTTCCTTCCGCAAATCTTGTACTTAAAACCGAACTTAAAATCAAAACCGATTTATCTCCCTAAATTTTTTTTTTTTTTTTAAACTCGATTCTCTGATCACAAACTTTATTTGGGATTATAAAACACACAGAATCCATAAACGACATCTATGCAAACCCAAAGAAATTGGCGGATTGACTCTCCCCAACTTTTTGAACTCCAGCATTTTTGTCTTCTCATCTGCAAATGATTCTTCCTCAAATTTAGCTCTGCCTCGGAGATAAGACCAGAGCTGTCAAGTTTTGTCAGAGCATTTCAGTATTCTAGCACCTGAAAATCAGTATTTTGCTGAGGAAAGCAGTATTTTTACGTGGTGCCATTTTGCAGAAAAAAGTGTTATTTTTTATGTGCGGTCCTACCCATGTAAGAGTACAAGAATGCAAAACTTTACTACCAATTGACATGTCTTCCACGCACCTTACTTGACAGTGCATTCATTGCCATCTCTTTGCATACTGCTGTTTGAACAGCTGCTTCCTGCTTTTAGCACCAGATGATGGTGTAGAAGCCATTTTGGAAGCCTCCATCTCCAGGGCTCGAAATTAGCAGTTGCCCGGGGGCCAATGGCAACCTATAGTCCCATCGGGCAACCTAAAAGCCATGCCATTTTGCCCGGCTTGGCAAGCAACCGGGACACCCGCCCGCCATCCGTGTCCGGGTCACAGCTCGGCGCTAGCTCTCTGCTCTCGCACTCGGCTCTCTGTTCTTGGGTCTCCGCCAGGCGCCAGCTCTCTGGTCTCGGGTCTCCGCTCAGCGCTAGCTCTCTGCTCTCGGGTCTCCGCTCGGCTCCCGGGTCTCCGCTCGGCACGGCCGGCCGCCGAGCACATCATCGGCCGTGGTTGTGCGCATGTGCAGCCCTGCACATGCGCACTGCCATGGCAACTGGTCGGCGTCGGCCACTTTCTCCCTCCCTTTGCATTGTGGGCGTTCTGGCCGCCATTGCTGTCTGGTCGCTGCCTCACCGTGACCGCTGAAAAACAATGCAGAATCACTCCCTGGAGCTGGAGTAACTCCCTGGAGTAACTCTTGCTTCTTGGTTTCCTGGTCATCCAAAAATATTCGAAATGGAATTGAAACTGGTGAACCCACCACCACCAAACTCTGGAAAAATAACAGCCTATTGCATTTTATCTGTTTATTTATTGTGTATATATATGGTCTATAGTATATAGACACACTGTACTTTTATCTCCTGTTCTGTATTATGTTTGCATATTCTGTTGTGCTGCCAGCAAGCAAGAATGTCAGTGCCCTGTCTGGGACACATGACAATAAAACTCTCTTGATTCTTGACTTGGACTTAAGCAAAAAAGGGTTCTTGGGAAAAATAAAGCTACCTTAAATTTAGTTGCGTCTGGTTGGTACCTATGGTAGGGTGAAGACTATTCCATGCTTTAATTGTGCGGGGGAACTCCATGGAGCAGCCAGCATCTCTGGATAGAAAACATTGGGTGATGTTTCGGGTAGAGACCCTTCTTTACTTTTCCTCTGGTTTTAGTGTAATTTAAAGATACAGCATGGAAACAGGCCCTTCGGCCCACCGAGTCCACGCCGACCACCAATCACCCGTACTATCCCACACATCAGCGACGTATGCCAAGAGTGTTTTATTCTCTCACGTCCCAGTTAGAACAATGAAATCCTTACTTGCAGCAGCACAACAGAATATGTAAACATAGTACTCTGTAAACAATGTTATAAACGAGAAAACTAAACTCCATACAGACAGCACCCATATTCAGGATCAATTCCGGGTCTCTGGCAATTTTAGGCAGCAACTTTATGGCCAATGTACTGCCCCAATAGTCTTGAACTGAATTAAAACATACAGTAGCTGTGAAGGGGGACATAGCGTCACTTAGAGATTTAAGACTGAAAGTGGATATTTTTTTCGACCCTGTTCTCGGGCACTGTCTGTGTTGAATTTGCACATTCTCCCTGCAAGCATGTGGGTTTCCTCTCACATCCCAAAGACGCATTGGCTCTGTAGGAAAGTGGGATAACAGCACTTGTGTGAATGGGTAGACAAAAATGCTGGAGGAACTCAGCGGGTGAGGCAGCATCTATAGAGCGAAGGAAATAGGCAACGTTTCAGGTCGAGACCCTTCTTCAGACTGATGTCGGGAGGGGTGGGGGACGGGTAAAAGAAAGGAAGAGGTGGAGACAGTAGGCTGTGGGAGAGCTGGGAATGGGAGGGAAAGGAGGGAGAAAGCAGGGACTACCTGAAATTGGAGAAGTCAATGTTCATACCGCTGGGGTGTAAACTACCCAAGCAAAATATGAGGTGCTGCTCCTCCAATTTGCGGTGGGCCTCACTCTGGCCATGGAGGAGGCCCAGGACAGAAAGGTCAGATTCAGAATGGGAGGGGGAGTTGAAGTGCTGAGCCACCGGGAGATCAGGTTGGTTATTGCGAACTGAGTGGAGGTGTTGGGTGAAGCGATCGCCAAGCCTGCGCTTGGTCTCACCAAGGTTGATCATACGCTGAACAACCATATTTTTGTTTGGAAGTGGAGAGAGATAATAGAAATTGCATTCATTGCAACGTGTAAAAAGCGGTGAGATACTGTCTTGTAATTTTGCTGCATGTCATTGTGGTATAAATCATGTCTTGATTGGTGAATATGTTTAGTTTGTGACTTTATTTGAAGCAGAAATAATATGTGAATGCTTCATTGAGTATAATTCCGACTGGTAACTACGCACTTCGTCCGAGCACATTATCGCACGCGTCATGCAAACCGTCTTAAATGACCACAGAAACTGTCATTTGGCAACCTAAAGAGCTGTCATGGTTGCCTGGCTGGCAACAGGGAAAAAAAGTTAAGCGAGAGCCCTGGAGACTCTCCCTTCCTCGCTGTCTCTCCCTCCTTCCTCTCCGTCCCACCCTCTCTCCCTCCCTCTCTCTTCCTCCCCTCCCTCTTTCCCTCACACCTTCTCTCTTCCCCCCTCTCTCCTTCCTTTTTTTCTTCCTCCATCTCTTATTCCCTCCCTCCCTCCCACTCCCTCTCTCCCTTCCCTGACAGTCTGTGACCCATAGTGCTATGTGTAGAGGTCACAGCCTCACAATTAAAGGACGTTCTTTTAGGAAGGAGTGAGGAACAATGTCTTTAGTCAGAGGGTGGTGAATCTGAGAAATTCTTTGCCACGGAAGGGTGCGGAGGCCAAGTCAATGGCAGAGGTAGATAGATTCTTGATTAGTACGGGTGTCGGAGGTTAAGGGGGGGAAGGCAGGAGAATGGGGTTGGGAGTGAGAGATCGATCAGCCATGTTTGAATGGCGGAGTGGACTCGATGGGCTGAAAGGCCAAACACTGCTCTTATAATTAGTGAAAACAAGGAAATTGTATAAAAAACATGTTTCACAATGAGTGGGGCGAGTCAAGGAGTGTTTTATTGCCGCCTTAGCCGAACCCAAACCCTGACATTATTATTTGCCGCAGCAGCAGCAGCAGCAGAGCAGGTTTGGAATCGCAGCACGCAATAGATGAAAAAAATTAGCAAACGTTGAAAAAATTCAATAAACGAAAAAAGAAAAAAGTCATGGATTAAGTCTGCCAGATATCAACGCCAGAATGCTGGGGTGACGGGAATTCATATTCAGCAGTTTGCATGCCAATATAGTTGGCTGACAAACTCCAGTGATGTGGAGGATAAATCAGATGGTGTTCCTGGTCTTCATTCTGCATGACAATGTCAGCTCCAGATGCATTGGCAGCCGGCAAAGGAAACTGGTCAATACACACACGCACGCAGGCAGGCACACACGCACATACACACGCGCACACACCCACACACAGGCGCAGCGGTAGAGTTGTTGCCTCATAGCACTTGCAGTGCCGGAGACCCGGGACCGTTCCCGGCTAAGGGTGCTGTCTGCCCGGAGTTTGCACGTTCTCCCCGTGACCCGCGCGGGCTTCCCCCCGCAGAGGCCTTCGGTTTCCACCCACACTCCAAAGACGCACAGGTTTGCTTGTTGGGTGTAAAAACAGGTAATGTTATGGCGCGGGGATCGCTGGTCGGCACGGACTTGGTGGGCTGAAGGGCCTGTTTCCGTGCTGCACCCCTGTACCCCCAAACTAAAGTAAACTTTACTGAGGGCAGGCAAGGGCCGCGAGAAAGCACGAAACCCAGGGTGTCAGTGAGAGTGTGAGCCAACAAGCAGCCCAAGTGAGAAGCACATCGACAGAGACCTTGGAAAGTTGGCCACCTTCCCCTCCCCACAACCGCACCGCGGCATTAGCAAAACACGCCCGGTCTAAAACATTCGCTCACAAAGAAATCCTGGGCAGAATTCCACAAAGGCAGAATAACCAAGTTACACCAGAGGTCTGGAATGATCACTGGCACTTCTGACTTTACACTAGAGATGATTATTCCTACAAGACCATTGTGTACCATTTCTATAGATTTACACTCGAGACATACAGCGCAGATACAGGCCACAGAGTCCGTGCCTATCAGTCATCATCCCGTGCACTAGCACTATCCTACACACTGGGGACAAGTTACAATGCTCTCTCTCTCTCTCTGTCTCTATAGAGAGAGAGAGAGAGAGAGAGAGAGAGAAAGAGAGAGAAAGAGAGAAGAGAGAGAGAGAGAGAAAAAGAGGGAGAGAGAGAGAGAGAGAGAGAGAGAGAGAGAGAGAAAAAGAGAGAGAGAGAGAGAGAGAGAGAGAGAGAGAGGCAGTTATAGATAATCATATTATATATCCTCTTTGGTTATTAATGGAATCTCACAAAATTGAATTAGTTGGGGATAAAATATGCAAGCCGCAGATCATTTGAAAAGCTCTTCTGTAATTTATAATGAAACCGCAAGCTGCTTAAGTGCCTCAAGACCGAACAGAAAATGAATGCATTTTGCGATAAAAAGGTTCTTCATGAATGAGCATGGATTGGGCATGTGCCCGATGGAAGGGCTGGTTGAATGTCTGATTAATGATGCCTATTTATATATTTGCTTTTAATGTTGTAAATGTATCCCGCAGGACTGTTGAAATACAGCCACAAAGAAAACATGTTGCACTGGCAGAGGATGCACTTTGACAGGGATCGCATTTATAGTCGGAGATGGATCTTAAGAGATTTGTTTAGTTTAGTTTGGAGATACAGCGCAGAAACAGGCCCTTCGGCCCACCGGGTCTGTGCCGACCGGTGATCCCCGCACACTGACACTATCCTACACCCACTAGGGACAATTTTTACATTTACCAAGCCAATTAAGCTACAAACCTGTACCTCTTTGGAGTGTGGGAGGAAACTGAAGATCTCAGAGGAAACCCACGCGGGTCACGGGGAGAACGTACAAACTCCGTACAGGCAGCACCCGTAGTCAGGGTGACAATAGGTGCAGGAGTAGGCCATTCGGCCCTTCGAGCCAGCACCGCCATGCAATGTGATCATGGCTGATCATCCCCAAACAGTACCCCGTTCCTGCCTTCTCCCCATATCCCCTGACTCCGCTATTTTTAAGAGCCCTATCTAGCTCTCTCTTGAAAGCATCCAGAGAACCGGCCTCCACCGCCCTCCGAGGCAGAGAATTCCACAGACTCACCACTCTCTGTGAGAAAAAGCTTTTCCTCATCTCCGCTCTGAATGGCTTACCCCTTATTCTTAAACTGTGGCCCCTGGTTCTGGACTCGCCCAACATCGGGAACATGTTTCCTGCCTCTAGTGTGTCCAAACCCTTAATAATCTTATATGTTTCAATTAGAACCCCTCTCATCCTTCTAAATTCCAGAGTGTACAAGCCCAGCCGCTCCATTCTCTCAGCATATGACAGTCCTGCCACCCCGGGAATTAACCTTGTAAACCTACGCTGCACTCCCTCTGATTTCTTAACTGCGTGTGGCCCCTGGTCCTGGACTCCCCCAACATGGGGAACATGCTTCCTGCCTCTAGCGTGGCCAAACCCTTAACGATCTTATATGTATCAATAAGATCCCCTCTCATTGATAAAAATGCACACGTGCGGTGTTTCAATGTGGGAGGAAACAGAAGATCTCGGAGAAAACCCACGCAGGTCACGGGGAGAACGTGCAAACTCCGTACAGACAGCGGCCGTAGTCGGGGTGGAACCGGTTCTCCGGCGCTGTGACTCTACCGCTGCGCCGCCACCGCGGTCCAAGCTTTACTTTGCTCCTTACCTGGAGGGACCAGTTGGTTTGCATTGAGGTATTTCTTATCGGAGAACATGGCGGTCCAAAACTTGATCATAATGCTGATGTCCTCCCGCAGCCTCTTCTCCTCCTGCGTTGGATATTTAGGGGCAACACTGGAGGAATTAGAAGGGATTGAACGATGCTGCTCTTGACAAAACCACAGAGAGACAAAACAGCTCTAGTAAAGATGGAAGAGGTCACCTGAAATAGTCAAAGGCGCTGGAGTAGACCTTCTCCCTCAGTACGTTCCGGATGGTGGTGTTGGAGATCACGTCAGCATGCAACAGGGTGAGCCCGAGGGTCAATAACCTGGGGACGCAAACATTAGGGTCGTTACGTCTGCAAGAACTCTGTGGCTGGTTGATGCCTCTTGTAAGAGTATAGGAGCAGGGAGCTTCTACTGCAGTTGCACAGGGATTTGGTGAGACCACACCTGGAGTATTGCGTACAGTTTTGGTCTCCAAATCTGAGGAAAGACATTCTTGCCATAGAGGGGGTTCAGAGAAGGTTCACCAAACTGATTCCTGGGATGTCGGGACTTTCATATGAAGAAAGACTGGGCAGACTCGGCTTGTACTCACTGGAATTTAGAAGATTGAGGGGGGATCTTATAGAAACATATAAAATTCTTAAGGGTCGAGACCCTGAAGAAGGGTCTCAACCCGAAACGTCGCATATCTCCTTCGCTCCTTAGATGCTGCTGCACCCGCTGAGTTTCTCCAGCTTTTTGTGTAACCCTCGATTCTCCAGCATCTGCAGTTCCTTCTTTAACAAAATTCTTAAGGGGTTGGACAAGCTAGATGCAAGAAGATTGTTCCCGATGTTGGGGGAGTCCAGAACAAGGGGTCACAGTCTAAGGATAAGGGGGAATTCCATTAGGACCGAGATGAGGAAAACATTCTTTATACAGAGAGTGGTGAGTCTCTGGAATTCTCTGCCACAGAAGGTCGTTGAGGCCAGTTCATTGGCTATATTCAAGAGGGAATTGGATGTGGCTCTTGTGGCTAAAGGGATCAGGGGGTATGGAGAGAAGGCAGGTATGGGATACTGAGTTGGGTGATCATATTGAATGGCGGTGCAGGCTCGAAGGGCCGAATGGCCTACTCCTGCACCTATTTTTCTATGTTTCTACGTAACTCCTATCCGCGTATCATTCCACATTCAGGGCGGCACAGCGACAGAGTTTGTGTAAGAAAGATGCTGGTAAAATCGGAGGTAGACACAAAATGCTGGAGTAACTCATCGGGTCAGGCAGCATCTCTGGAGAGAAGGAATGGGTGATGTGTCGGGTCGAGGCCCTTCGCCAGAACCCAGACCCGAAATGGTCCGTGGCACTTGTATTCACTGGAATTTAGAAGGACGAGAGGGGATCTCAAAGTCAAAGTTATTCGTCAATGAATTTGCCAGCAGCGATACACTTTAAAAAAACCCCACACACAATACACAATAGAGTTCAACACAAACATCCACCGCATCCATCTCATAGGAACGTATAAAATTATAAAAGGACTGGACAAGCTAGATGCAGGAAAAATGTTCCCAATTTTGGGCGAGTCCAGAACCAGGGGCCACAATCTAAGAATAAAGGGGAGGCCATTTAAGACTGAGATGAGAAAAAAAGTTTTCACCCAGAGAGTTGTGAACTTGTGGAATTCCCTGCCACAGAGGGCAGTTGAGGTTAATTCACTGGATGGATTTAAAAGAGAGTTAGATAGAGCTCTAGAGGCTAGCGGAATCAAGGGATATGGGGAGAAGGCAGGCACGGTTTATTGATTGGGGACGATCAGCCATGATCACAATGAATGGCGGTGCTGGCTTGAAGGGCCGAATGGCCTCCTCCTGCACCTATTGTCTATGTTTCTGTGCTGCACTAGAGTTCCGTTTCAGTTAAGTTTCTTGTCACGTGTACCGAGCTACAGTGAAAAGCTTTTTGTTGTGTGCTAACCAGTCAGCGGAAAGACAACACACGATTACAATTGAGCCGTTCACAGTGTCCAGATACACGATGAAGGGGATCATGTTGAGTGCAAGGTAAAGCCAGCAAAGCCGATCAAAGATAGTCTTGCTGCCTTGCAGCGCCCGAGACCCAGGTTCGATCCCGACTATGGGTGCTGTCTGTATGGAGTTTGCACGTTCTCCCTGTGATGCGCGTTGGTTACCTCCGGGAGAGACAATAGGTGCAGGAGTAGGCTATTCGGCCCTTCGAGCCAGCAACGCCATTCACTGTGATCATGACTGATCATCCACAATCAGTACCCCGTTCCTGCCTTCTCCCCATATGCCCTCATTCCGCTATCTTTAAGAGCCCTATCTAGCTCTCCCTAGAAAGCATCCAGAGAACTGGCCTCCACCACCTCTGAGGCAGAGAATTCCACAGACTCACCGCTCTCTGCGTGAAAAAGTTTTTCCTCATCTCCGCTCTGAATGGCTTACCCCCTTATTCTTAAGCTGTGGCCCCTGGTTCTGGACTCCCCCAACATTGGGAACATGTTTCCTGCCTCTAGCTTGTCCAAACCCTCAATAATCTTATATGTTTCAATTAGAACCCCTCTCATCCTTCTAAAGTCCAGAGTATTATCCCAGCCGCTCCATTCTTTCAGCATATGACAGACCCGCCACCCCGGGAATTAACCTGATGAACCTACGCTACACTCCCTCCGATTTCCTCCCATCCTCCAAAGACCTAAAGGCTTGTAGGTTGATTGGCTTGGTGTAAATGTAAACCGTGGCGAGTGTTAGTGTGCGGGGATCGCAGGTCGATGCGGACTCGGCGGGCCGAAGTTTTCCCGCGCTGTATCTACTTGAAGAGTACGTACTTGAATCTTGGCCCGATGGCAGCCACGTGTCTGTTCAAAATCCCCTTCGAGCCTCCGACGTTCAAGGAGAGGGAGCGTTGCAGAAGGCTTCCGAAGATCTCCACTTGGTCCGCACTGCAGTATTTGGCAATCTCAAACCTCTGCACCAGAAACTAAAGGGGAGGTGCGTAAAAATGAAAGTGGGCAATCAGTGAGCTGGGGGCAACGGCGGAGGAATGTCGAAACCTAATCTGCAGTGGAGTAGATTAGATCAAAGATCCTACAGCGAGCAAGATAGTCCACTCGACGAAAAAGACACAGTACAGTCATGGGCAGATTCAATTTTCGACCCCATTTCGGTAACCGGCTTCCGTCTCCGCCCCAAAGATCCCGTAGCGGAGCAAAGATAATTAGTGCGGAGACGGAAGCCGGTTACGGAAACATCCTCGTAAAAATAAAAGTTTTTTGGTAAAAATCTTCTCCTCATTTTCAGAATTATAATTTATTAATACAAACTGTTCCCCTGCAACGTTGATTACACTGCGGGTCGGGTCGGGTTACTGAAATGGATGAAAAAAAGGCCCACGTTCCGCTCCGTTGCGTACTACACGTCAGCCCGTTGCATTTAGCAGGAGTGGTCTATCTTGCTCCGCTATAGGATCTTTGGATTAGATTTACCAGTGCAAAGGTGTGAACTGCATTGAGAAAACATGGGCATGCTATTTAGGAATTAAGCAATGCCATTGACGTTGAGCCAAGTGAATGATGCAATAATGCTTGCGGCTGCTTTGATAATACGGGTGCCATAGAATTCCTAGACTATCAATGGGTGTCCAGCCCTCGCTGGCCAAACCACACACAGCTACCCTTTAATTACAACCAGTCATCTGGTATTGGTTCTGTTGCACGTTTGGTCCTCTAACATAATGCCATTGCTGCTGCAGCTGAGCGAGGGTGTTGTCTCGAGCTCAGCTACCTGTCGACTGGGCTGATCTCAAGGTGAGATCTGCTCATGTAGCAGGACACTCCCCTTCACCCCGTGACGTGACAGCCCTCGCAACCGCTGATGGGGGGGGGGGTGTTCGACTGCGAGTGTGCTGACTGCCAGCTGACGCCACACTGTATTAATCTGGCCTCCTCTTCAAGGGCACGTTTGTGGATAATAACCAGTGAGGCAGTCGCCCGTCAGCCTGCTGCGGTTTTGCCTGCACTGCGGGTCGCATTACATGCGAAGACCAGTGTTACTCCAGATTGGTAAAACAGCACACGTGTGCAGTTTTATCGATGAGGGGGGATCTTATTGAAACATTTAAGATTATTAAGGGTTTGGACACGCTAGAGGCAGGAGACATGTTCCCGATGTTGGGGGAGTCCAGAACCAGGGGCCACAGTTTAAGAATAAGGGGTTGGCCATTTAGAACGGAGACGAGGAAACGCTTTTTTCACACAGAGAGCTGTGAGTCTGTGGAATTCTCTGCCTCAGAGGGCGGTGGAGGCCGGTTCTCTGGATACTTTCAAGAGAGAGTTAGATAGGGCTCTTGAACGTAGCAGAGTCAGGGGATATGGGGAGAAGGCAGGAACGGGGTACTGATTGAGGATGATCAGCCATGATCACATTAAATGGCGGTGCTGGCTCGAAGGGCCGAGTGGCCTACTCCTGCACCTATTGTCTAATGTCTATTGAGCTAGAGGGGCTGAACAGGGCAAGTTTTTTCCCCAACACACAGAGGGCGGTGGTGGCGGCAGATATGACAATGGCATTTAGACAGGCGCATGGATTAGACAGGCGCAGGACAAGGAGGGATAAGGTTGACCAGCAGGCAGAGGAGATTAGTTTAACTTGGCATCATGTTTGGCACTGGTTTTAACGTAGAACAGGGTTTCGGCCCGAAACGTTGCCTATTTCCTTCGCTCCATAGATGCTCCTGCACCCGCTGAGTTTCTCCAGCATTTTTGTGTACCAGGGAACAGCAACTCATGTAACCACGCCCTTAAGGGCATGTCTCCATGCAGTGCTGTTCCCTGTTCTACATACAAACCGCGAGACAGCTGTTTAACTCTTGCTCCTGTGTCCAGTGTCAGTTTAAACCAGCATCTGCACACATTCCTCCCCACACACTTTAGACAGCCATTTAAGGTTGTCTAGGTTCACGGGGAAGGTGGGGGGGGGGGGGGGGGGGGGGGGGGGAGGAGTGGCGATTCTTGGTACCTTCTCCCCATGACCGCGCGGCTTTCCTCCAGTTTTCTCCCACATCCCAAAGGTGTGCCGGTGTGTAGGTTAATCGGCCCCCTGTAAATTGCCCCCCTGGAAGTGAAAGGGAGATAGCAGAACTGGTGTGACTTGGCACGGACTGGGTGGGCCAAAGGGCCTGTTTCCATGCTGTATCTCCAATCAAAATGTCTGCCCTGACCAGGTTGCCAATGTAAATGGCACCTTTACCTGCGGGGGTGGGATCTTTGTTCCTCCGCTACACGGCAGCTTACGTCCCTGTCTAAATGCCTCTTAAACGTCGCTGCCTCAAAAAGGCTGGCAGCATCATCATCAAGGACCCACACCATCCTGGCCACACACTCATCTCCCCGCTACCTTCAAGTAGAAGGTGCAGGAGCCTGAAGAGTGCAACGTCCAGGTTCTTCCCCACAGCCTTAGTTATTGATGTGTGTATATATTTATATAATGGTCTATGGACACACTGATCTGTTCTGTATTCGTGCCTTCTATGTTCCGTTGTGTTGCAGCAAGCAAGAATTTCATTGTCCTATCAGGGACACCTGACAATAAAACTCACTTGACTTGACTGTTGTACGTGCTTGCACCGCCTCCCCCTAGCAGCATGTCCCAGACTCCCACCAACATGTGTGTAAACAGACAACATTTGTAGGAAGGAACTGCAGATGCTGGTTTATCATCAAAACTACCTCCATCGTGCCAGTGCCAAAACACTCCACTGCGGCGAGCCTCAACGACTTCCGCCCAGTTGCACTCACCCCTATCATCGCCAAGTGCTTTGAAAGGCTGGTCATGGCACACCTCAAATGCTGCCTACCTCCCACTCTGGACCCCTACCAGTTTGCATACCGCAAGAACAGGAGCACGGAGGATGCCATCCCAACAGCACTCCACTCCGCCC
Organism: Raja brachyura; assembly: GCA_963514005.1. The sequence goes on along the minus strand of OY740808.1, from coordinate 3,642,014 downwards.
TCTCCCACCTCGACAACAGAAACACTTATGTGAGAATGCTGTTCATCGATTACAGCTCAGCATTCAACACCATTCAGCCCTTCGAGCCAGCACCGCCATTCAATGTGATCATGGCTGATCATCCCCAATCAGTCCCCGTTCCTGCCTTCTCCTCATATCCCCTGTTCTAAATGGCTTACTCCTTATTCGTAAAACTCCCAACCCAAAGGCCCATCCTCTGGTACTTGCCTCTATCCAGATGTGGTGGGGCGTCACCTCTGGGGGTCGGGGGATGGGTTGGCTCTCCTCAGAGGCTGCCAGAGGGTCAGCTTCTATCTTCTCTTCGGCAAAAAGGCCAAACCTCTGCTGCATGGTCATCTGCCACGCCCCCACCATCTCACGCATGAACTGCAAATGACAGGCTCACTCACTTAATAGTCCACGCACTCACACACACACCCACCCACTTACGCACTCACTCACCCACTCACCCTCTCACTCACTCACCCACCCTCTCACCCACCCACCCACTCACTCACCCTCTCACTCACCCTCTCACTCACTCACCCTCTCACTCACTCACTCACCCACTCACTCACTCACCCTCTCACTCACTCACCCTCCCACTCACTCACTCACCCTCTCACCCACTCACTCACTCACCCTCTCACTCACTCACTCACCCACTCACCCTCTCACTCACCCTCTCACTCACCCTCTCACTCACCCTCTCACTCACTCACCCTCTCACTCACTCACCCACTCACTCACCCACTCACTCACCCACCCACTCACTCACTCACCCACTCACCCTCTCACTCACTCACTCACCCTCTCACTCACTCACTCACTCACCCTCTCACTCACTCACCCTCTCCCTCACCCACCCACTCACTCACTCACCCTCTCCCTCACCCACCCACTCACTCACTCACCCTCTCACTCATGCACCCACCCTCTCACTCACCCACCCACTCACTCACTCACCCACTCACTCACCCACCCTCTCACTCACTCACTCACCCTCACTCACTTACCCACCCTCTCACCCACTCACTCACTCACTTACCCACCCTCTCACCCACCCACCCACTCACCCACTCCCCCACCCACTCCCCCTCTCCCCCACCCACTCCCCCACTCACCCACCCACTCACTCACCCTCACTCACTTACCCACCCTCTCACCCACTCACCCACCCACCCACTCCCCCACTCCCCCACCCACTTCCCCACTCCCCCACCCACTTCCCCTCTCCCCCACCCACTCACTAACCCACTCACTCACTCACCCACCCACCCGGGTGCAATACTGACCGGCACTTCGATGCCATTCTTTGCAGCCAACAGCCACTGCCAGCAGCCGACTGCAATCTCCATCCCTGTTGCTGTGAACATACGCAGCGGGGCCCAGCACAGATGGTGCAGCAGCTGGGGGTCACAAACTGTGGAGGCAGAGCACAAAACACTCACACAACACACTACATTTTTTCCAGGCATAGTCAAGAGTTGAGAGTTTTATTGTCATGTGTCCCAGCTAGAACGATGACACTCTCACTTGCTGCAGCTCAACACAATGTGGAAACATGGTGCACTGTAAACAATATGATGCACGAGGACAAAAGTAGCATGTACACACAGATATTTATGTATATACTACACACACACACACACACACATACATATATAGACACAAAATGCTGGAGTAACTCAGCGGGACAGGCAGCATCTCTGGAGAGAAGGAATGGGTGATGTTTTGGGTCGAGACCCTTCTTCATCTCTCCAGAGATGCTGCCTGTCCCGCTGAGTTACTCCAGCGTCATTAATTTAAACAGACACACGCACGCACTCACGCACACACAACAAAACAATAAGAGTGCAATAATCACAACATATATAGTTCACAAGGTAGACAGAAATGCTGGAGAAACTCAGCGGGTGCGGCAGCATCTATGGAGCGAAGGAAATAGGCAACGTTTCGGCCTGAGTTTCTCCAGCACTTTTGTCTATCTTCGATTTTCCAGCATCTGCAGTTCCTTCTTAAACAATATGTAGTTCAGAACTTATTTGAGGCTGTCGTGTTTAATAGCCTGATGGCTGTAGGGAAGAAGATGTACCTGCACTTGGACGTTACAGTTTTCAGGCTCCTGTACCTTCTTCCCGATGGCGGGGATGAAATGAGCAAGGAAACAGACCTTTCATAGAATCATAGAAAATAGGTGCAGGAGTAGGGCATTCGGCCCTTCGAGCCAGCACCGCCATTCAATATGATCATGGCTGATCATCCAACTCAGTATCCTGTGCCTGCCTTCTCTCCATACCCCTTGATCCCTTAAGCCACATCTAACTCCCTCTTAAGTATAGCCAATGAACTGGCCTCAACTACTTTCTGTGGCACAGACTCACCACTCTCTGTGTGAAAAAAGATCTTCTCATCTCGGTCCCAAAAGACTTCCCCCTTATCCCTAAACTGTGACCCCGTGTCCTGGACTTCCCCAACATCGGGAACAATCTTCCTGCATCTAGCCTGTCCAACCCCTTAAGAATTTTGTAAGTTTCTATAAGATCCCCCCTCAATCTTCTAAATTCTAGCGAGTACAAGTCGAGTCTATCCAGTCTTTCTTCATATGAAAGTCCTGACATCCCAGGAATCAGTCTGGTGAACCTTCTCTGTTCCCCCTCTATGGCAAGAATGTCTTTCCTCAGATTTGGAGACCAAAACTGTATGCAATACTCCAGGTGTGGTCTCACCAAAACCCTGTACAACTGCAGTAGAACCTCCCTGCTCCTATACTCAAATCCTTCAGCTACGAATGGTAACATACCATTTGCTTTCTTCACTGCCTGCTGCACCTACATGCCTACTTTCAATGACTGGTGTACCATGACACCCAGGTCTCGTTGCATCTCCCCTTTTCCTAATCGGCCACCATTCAGATAATACATCAGAACAATAGACAATAGGTGCACGAGAAAAAACATTTTCACCCAGAGAGTCATGAATTTATGGAATTCCCTGCCAATCGAGGGCAGTGGAGGCCAAGTCACTGGATGGATTTAAGCGAGAGTTGGATAGAGCTCTAGGGACTAGTGGAGTCCAGGGATATGGAGTCCAGGGAAGGCAGGCATGGGTTATTGATAGGGGACGATCAGCCATGATCACAATGAATGGCGGTGCTAGCTCGAAGGGCCGAATGGCTTCCTCCTTCACCTATTGTCTATGTTTCTATGTATAATGCCACGGGGTCAAGGAAAGCGCATTCACGTCACAGCCCTGTTTCCACCGATCTTTCCACCGCCACGCACAAGAAGCGACAGGACAAACGCCATTGTGTTCAGATGCCGAGAATGTGTGTTCAGCTCTGGCTGAATCTTGTGTGTGGACACGATCAGACTATCATGCCATGAACCTTATCATAGGGGATATCCCTCACCCTCTCTTCGGATAAGCAGAGCTGTGAGGTTGAACATGGACTGTGTGTAGGCATCAGTCTTGACCGAGTCCAGGGCTTCCGTCAGTTTTTTAATCATGATTTTGTTCAGGTCGGACTGCCCGCCGGTCGCCTCAGAGAACTGAATCATTCCCGCTACCTGCAGAGAAGAAGGGACATACTGAAACAGGGCAAGATGTTGCATAACTCGACCGGTAACGTAATCACTGCACACCGACCGATGTCAGTCGCGAAGTGTAACGACTTTGCCTTCTTATCCTGTACCGTAGTTTTAGTTTGCAGCTTTCCAGATCCAGCATGGAAACAGGCCCTTCGGCCCACGCCGACTACTCATCACCCGTTCACACCAGTTTAGTTTAATTTCCAGATGCAGCATGGAACAGGCCCTTCGGCCCACTGAGTCCACGCCGACCATCGATCACCAATTCACACTAGTTGTAGATTATCACACTTCAGCATCCACTCCCTTGGTGTTTCCAAGAGAGAGTTAGATACAGCTCATAGGGCTAACAGAATCAAGGGATACGGGGAGAACAGGGTACTGATTGTGGATGGCCAGCCACGATCACATTAAATGGCGGCGCTGGCCCAGAGGGCCTACTCCTGCACCTATTTTCTATGCTTCTGCACACCAGCGTGAATTTACCGAGGCCAATGAAGCTACAAACCCGCACGTCTTTACGATGTGGAAGGAAACTGGAGCACCCGGACTAAACCCAAGCGTCACGGATAGAACGTGCAAACTCCACACAGACAGCACCCGAGGTCAGGATTGAACCGGGGTCCCTGCCGTTGCGCCAGTGTGGCACTTCTCCTTGTCTTTTTTTCATGGATGAAGCTGTTCGCCGTGTGTTATCAGTCATGTTATCGTGCTGTGAAGGGCTTTACACCGTGATGTTTAACCAATATTCATGTACAAACAAGCATTATTAGCTAGATATACGAGCAGGCGCCTGTTTAACAGCCAGCACGCTCTACACCTCTGAAAGGGCGGCACAACGGTGCGGCTGGTAGTGCCGTTATTTCACAGCGTGGGACCGGGGTTTGGCCTTGACCTCCAGTTCTTTCTGTATGGAGTTTACACGTTCTCCCTGCGACCAAATGTGTAGGAAGGAACAATAGACAATAGGTGCAGGAGAAGGCCATTCGGCCCCTTGAGCCAGCACCACCATTTGGCTGATCATGAAACTGCGAGTGCTGAACTGCAGGTTTTAAACTGAAGGCAGACACAAAAAGCTGGAGTAACTCAGCGGGACGGACAGCATCTCTGGATGGAAGGAATGGGTCAAGAAGGGTCTGGACCCGAAACGTCACCTATTCCTTCTCTCCAGAGATGCTGCCTGTCCCGCTGAGTTACCGATTTACTCCAGCTTTCTGTGTCTATCTCCCTGTGACAACGTGGGTTTCATCTGGGTGCTCTGTTCTCCTCCCACATCCAAAATTGGTGCAGGTTTGTACGTTAATTGGTGTAGAGACCCGAAACGTCACCTATTCCTTCGCTCCATAGATGCTGCCTCACCCGCTGAGTTTCTACAGCACTTTTGTCTACCTTCTAGTTCAGTTTAGTTTAGTTCAGAGATACAGCGCGGAAACAAGCCCTTCGGCCCACCGTGCCCGCAGCGACCAGCGATCCCCGCACATTAACACCACCCTATGCACACTAGGGACATTTTACACTTGTACCAAGTATACAAACCCTGGCCGATTAACCTACAAACCTGCACGTCTTTGGAGTGTGGGAGGAAACCCATGCAGGTCACATGGAGGAACGTATAAACTCTGTGCAGACAGCACCCGTAGTCGGGATCAAACGTGCATCTCTGGCACTGCAAGCGCTGCAAGACAGCAACTCTACCGCAGGGCCTCCGTGCCGCCTACTCTGGCCTCACAGAGGGAACAGACGTGGCAATGGATCTCATTAAAACGCTGCACTTACCTCTCCTGCAGAACGGTTGCGCAGGTTAAGTGACGACATGAAATTGGAATAGTCCTTCTTCACGCACGCAGGCCTTTCATTTAGCTGTGTGACCTGCGGACAGTCGGACAGAACAGGAACGGCATTACATGTGTGGGAAGGAACTGCAGATGCTACTCATACACCGAAGATAGACACAACTCAGCAGTACAGGCAGCGTGTCTGGAGAGAAGGAATGGGCAACGTTTCGGGTGGAGCCTGAAGGAGGGTTTTGACCCAAAACGTCACCCCTTCCTTCTCTCCAGAGATGCTGCCCGTCCCGCTGAGTTACTCCAGCAATTTGTGTCTTTCGTCAAGGTGTTGCATGAGGTGTCAGCTGCTTCACACAGCGCAGAACCAGACCCTTTCGGCCCACCGGGTCTGCACCGACCGCACAGTAACACTATCCTGGGGAGGAAGGTTGCAACCTTCACGTGGTCCACCCTGTTTCGACTAATGCAATCAACCCGGCGTGCACAAACGGAAGATCAATCAGTTGTCCGACACAGTTTAAGGATAAGGGGGAAGTCTTTTAGGACCGAGATGAGAAGATCTTTTTTCACCTATCCTGACCCACTGAGTCACTCCAGCGCATCGAGTCCATTTTGTTTTTGTAAACCAGCATCTTCTGTTCTTTCTAACCTTCAACTGCGGCCACAGTTTTTCTTGCAGTAACAAACAGATGCTGGTTTATGCCAAAGATAGACACAAAGTGCTGGAGCAACTCAGCGGGTCAAGCAGCACCTGTGGAGGAAAAGGGTAGGCGACGTTTCGGGTCGGGACCCTTCTTCAGTCCGGCCTATCCTGTCCCCCCAGAGGTGCTGCCTGACCGCTCTTGCTCCAGTGTCCAGCTGCAGTTGTCCTTGCCTGCCACAAGATGGCAACATTCCCTTCATGAAGGCAGAGTCTGTCTCCCCCCCCCACCCACCCAGCAATGTGTTGACCAACTCTAACACCAGAGCGCCTAGACTCTATTTACTCGTGCGTTTTACCGCAACTCTACATGGCCTTGCCAAGGATCATAGTCTCAAGGCTTCAATTCACACCAGTGTCGGCAGCCCGTTGGGAATTTACGGTGGAGCAAGAAGGGGGAGACGTTCTCGATGTCTGCTACCTTTCCCTTCCACAATGGCCTGTTTCCTTTATCATTGTTACGGTTTGCACATCTTTCATTCACTTGTTCTGCATCTCTCCACATCGCCGTCTATATCTCTCGTTTCCGCTTTCCATATAACCATATAACAATTACAGCACGGAAACAGGCCTTCTCGGCCCTTCCAGTCCGTGCCGACCATTTATTTTCCCCTAGTCCCATCTACCTGCACTCAGACCATATCCCTCCATTCCCTTCCCGTCCATATACCTATCCACTTTACTTTTAAATGTTAAAATCGATCCTGCCTCCACCACTTCTGCAGGAAGATCATTCCACACAGCCACCACTCTCTGAGTAAAGAATTCCCCCTCGTGTTACCCCTAAACTTCTGTCCCTTAATTCTCATGTCATGCCCTCTTGTTTGAATCTTCCCTACCCTCAATGGGAAAAGCTTATCCACGTCAACTCTGTCTATCCCTTTCATCATTTTAAAGACCTCAATCAAGTCCCCCCCTGACTCTCAGTCGGGAAGAAGGGTCTCGACACAAAATGTCGCCTATTCATAAGCTCATGAATAGGAGCAGAACTAGGCCATTCGGCCCATTAAGTCTCCTCCGTCATTCAATCATGGCTGATCTGTCTCTCCTTCCTAACCCCATTCTCCTGCCTTCTCCCCATAGCCTTCGACAACTTTACTAATCAAGATTCTATCTATCTCTGCCTTAAATATATCCACGGACAGCCTCTACAGCCTTCTGTGGCAAAGAATTCCACAGGTTCACCACCCTCTATTGACTAAAGAAATTTCCCCTCATTTCCTTCCAAAAAGAATGTCCTTTAATTCTGAGGCTATGACTAGTCCTAGACTCTCCCACAATTCCTTCCCTCCAGAGACGCTGCCTGACCCGCTGAGCTACTCCAGCTTTTTGTGTTTATCTTTGGTTTAAGCCAGCGTCTGCAGTTCCTTCCGGCACGTCGGGAAGAAGGGGTAGGGCCCTGAAAACTGTCATTCCAGGTTCAGGAGCAGGTTCTTCCCAATGACCATCAGGCTACTGAACACTACAAGATCAAACTAATCTCCAAACTACGAACTGCCTGGGCTGCACTGTTTTTTTGCACAATATTGGAGTTTATACTTAAACAAACATTTAAGAAATATTTCTCTCAGTCTGAAGAAGGGTCTCGACAGGTCGTTGCAGGTCGGCAAAAATGTTCAACATGTTGAAAATCCAGCGGCGACCAGACAGACGCCACGACTCTTTGGGCGACTGAGACGACGCACGACCGTACAGGCGACATGTCGCGGGGTGAAGCCCGTATGGTCGCGAGTAGTCGCCCAAAGAGTCGTACCTTGTTCTGGTTGCCGCTGGATTTTCAACATGTTGAACATTTTCGCCGGCCTGCAACGACCTACGACGGGTGCCGGAAAGTCGCCGAAAAAGTTGCGTAAGTGGGACAGGCCCTTAGGTCATGAAGGTAAACAGCTCTTCCTTCTCCTCATTAATACACATAATATATCATATTGCAGACAGACACACACCGCTGGATTTACTCAGCGGGGCAGGCAGCGTCTCTGGAGAGAAGGAATGGGTGACGTTTCGGGCCGATGGTCTTATATTGCTGTGAGTGTGAGTGCAGTGTTTACAGACTTCTTGTTGTGCTGCTGCTGCTCCTGCTGCTGCTACTGAGAAGAATGTCATTGTTTTGTCCCTGTAAATATGTGACAATATACTCCCTTGGTTCTACATACCCCGAGTGTGGTGTTCTGCCTGTTGTAAGTCGCAAAATTCAAGATGCTTTCCGTTGCCATGGCGAGCCCAGCGTGCTGGGATAGCCCAAACACCCAGTTCTGATTCTTATTCAAATACTCCTGCAAAAAACACACACACACACACACACAGATGTTTAGTTTAATTTTGTTTCGAGATACACAGCGGAAACAGACCCTTCAGCCCACCGTGTCCGCACTGGCCAGCGATCCCCGCACATTGACACTACCCTACACACGCCCGGGACAATTGTCTTCTTAAACCTTTTACACCAAGCTAATTAACTAGTGCTAGATAGGGCTCTTAAAGATAGCGGAGTCAGGGGATATGGGGAGAAGGCAGGAACGGGGTACTGATTGGGGATGATCAGCCATGATCACATTGAATGGCGGTGCTGGCTCGAAGGGCAGAATGGCCTACTCCTGCACCTAGCGTCTGTTGTCTTATAAACCTGCACGTCTTTGGAGTGCGGGAGGAAACCAAAGAACTCGGGGAAAACCCACGCAGGTCACGGGGAGTCCGTACGGACAAGCACCCGTAGTCGGGATCAAACCCGGGCATCCGGCACTGCAAGCGCTGTAAGGCAGCGACTCTACCGCTGCGGCCCTTAACTAAATAAATTCGATCTTTTGACTAAATGTGTAAGCAAGAAAGAAACTGCAGATGCTGGTAAAGTCGACGGTAGACACAAAATGCTGGAGTAACTCAGCGGGTCAGGCAGCGTCTCTGGAGCGAGGTCACCCATTCCTTCTCTCCAGAGAGGCTGCCTGACCCGCTGAGTAACTCCAGCATTTTGTGTCTACCTTCAATCTTTTGACTTCTTTAGCACGAGCATTGTCTCCGCGACATACAATGATTAAAGTTTAAAATGCAAAAGTTTAAATGAAGCATGAAACGGGTCACGGGGAGAACGTCCAAACTCCGTAAGGAGAAGCACCCGCAGTCGGGATGGAACCCGGGCTCTGGCGCTGTGAGGCAGCAACTCTACCGCTGCGCCACCGTGCCGCCCCCCTGTACAGGGTCAACACTTCTACAGCGCTGCATGTATTTCCCACGGTCGTCACGGCAAGAAGAGAAGTCTGTACTAAGAACTTTTGAAACTTTATCGACGCCAGAGACGTGGACTGCCTCAGTGAAGATCAGCCTCAGTGAAGATCAGCCTCGGTGAAGATCAGCTAGGTGAAGATCAGCCTCGGTGAAGATCAGCCTCGGTGAAGATCACCAACCCCAAACCAATTAGGAGCAGACGAGGGCATTCCATCCAATTTGTGGTCCCAGCCACAAAGACAGATGTGTACAGCAATTCATTCTTTCCACGCACTATTAAAGCACGGAATAATCTCCACCAAGCCACGGTTGCCCAGCCAGATGCAACTACATTTAAAGTGGCACTTTCTTCCCAATAACCCTCTCTGGCTAAACCCCTCCCTTCACCACCTCCAGTTTAAATTCCAGTTGGAATATTTTGGAGGACCAAGTAACCAAGAACCAAGAACGGAGGGGTAGGCTTGATGGGCCGAATTCTGCTCCTAGAACTTATTAGTCTGCTGTATGATTTTACCAGATTATATACAAAAACGAAGAATGTAATTGCACCAAAGTTGCCCCTTAGCTTCATGTTTAATCTTTTCCCTTAAACCAAGGTCCTCTGGTTCTTGATGCCTCTACAGTGGGCATTGATCCTATCTATTCGTCCTACTCTGGGCAAGAGACTGTGCGTCTACCTGAGCTAGGATTTTCTACACCACTGTGAGATCACCCCTCATCCTTCCTGTGCTCCAAGGAACAAGAGCCCTAGCCTGCTTCCTGTAGCTCAGGCCCTCGAGTCCCGGCAACATCCTCGTGAATCGTCTCGGCGCCCTTTCCGGCTTGAATCAGCCAAGTTGGTTCTATCAAAACATCAAACAACTGAGACCAGGAGAAAGCCTCCAGTGTTATGGGACCCTGTTCGTTGCCGAATCTTCTGACAGCTTACCTGAAGATGGGATTTGGTGACTGACGGAGCCCACTTCATCGCCTCCTGCAGTATCCCACCACAGCGAGCCGCAAAGTCACGGACAATACTCTGAGGGAACAAAAACCAGTCTTAAATTGATTAAACATCACCCGAACAGGCCTCTTCAGACTGAAGAAGGGTCCCGACACAAAACATCACCTCATCTCCTTTCTAAAGGAACATCCTTTTATTCTGAGGCTGTGGCCTCTGGTCCTAGACTCTCCCACTAGTGGAAACATCCTCGCCACATCCACTCTATCCAGGCCTTTCACTATTCGGTAAGTTTCAAGTTATGCTCCAGAGATAGAAACATAGACATTGACAATAGGTGCTGGAGGAGGCCATTCGGCCCTTCGAGACAGCACCGCCATTCATTTTGATCCATAGATGCTGCCTCACCAGCATTTTGTGTCTACCTACGTTCCAGAGATGCTGCCTGAGCCGCTGAGTTACTCCAGCACTTTGTGTCTGTCTACTTGCCCTCCGGAACTCCTGAAACATTAAGAAATAATGTCTTTAAGTTGCCTTTAAAGTTGTTAGTCTTTGAAAGGGAACTTGCAGACATTACCGTGGATTATGTGGATAAAGAAAGCCCAAAGGATAAGGACTCAGACAACTATATAGTTACCAAATTCAGTGTGACATCTTTTAGAAGGATTGGGGAAGGGGGGGGGGGGGGGGGGGGCTTGGATAGAGTGGATGTGGAGAGGATGTTTCCTCTAGTGGGAGAGTCTAGGACCAGAGCCCACAACCTCAGAATAAAGGGACATATCTTTAGAAAGGTGAGGAGGATTATTAAGGGTTTGGACACGCTAGAGGCAGGAAACATGTTCCTGATGTTGGGAGAGTCCAGAACCAGGGGCCACAGTTTAAGAATAAGGGGTAAGCCATTTAGAACGGAGACGAGGAAACACTTTTTCACACAGAGAGTTGTGAGTCTGTGGAATTCTCTGCCTCAGTGGGCGGTGGAGGCCGGTTCTCTGGATACTTTCAAGACAGAGCTAGATAGGGCTCTTAAAGATAGGGTATATGGGGAGAAGGCAGGAACGTGGTACTGAATGCAGATGATCAGCCATGATCACATTGAATGGCGGTGCTGGCTCGAAGGGCCGAATGGCCTACTCCTGCATCTACTGTCTATTGTCTATTGAATGGCCTAATTCTGCTCCTTGAACTTAAGAACTAGGACACGTTGTTCAACAAATGCTTGGTCTCCAATGAGCTGCGATGTGGTCTAGCTGAGAGCTTGCATACAGCATCATAGAACAGCAGAGAATCAGAGTGAAAGGCAGTTCTCAGGGTTCACATTGATGCTGCTGGGCTCCATCGGGCCAGCATGTGCTGATTGCTCCCTCCAGTGGCAAACATACACAACTGCAGCTAGACACAAAATGTTGGAGCAATTCAGCGGGCGGGACAGGCAGCAGCTCTGGAGAGAAGGAATGGGTGACGTTTCGGGTCGAGACCCTGAAGAAGGGTCTGCCTTGAAGAAGAGATGCTATCTGTCCCGCTGAGTTTTTACTTTTTAGTTTAGTTTAGAATTAGAGCGCGGAAACAGCTGGGCCGCGCCGACCAGCGATCCCCGCACACTAACATCATGCTACACCCACTAGGGACAATTTTTACATTTACACCAAGCCAATTAACCTGCATACCTGTATGTCTTTGGAGTGTGGGTGGAAACCAAAGATCTCGAAGAAGGCCCACGCAGGTCACAGGGAGAACGTACAAACTCCGTACAGACAGCAACCGTAGTCGGGATCGAACCCGGGTCTCCGGCGCTGCATTCGCTCTGAGGCAGCGACTCTACCGCTGCGCCACCGTGACCACCCCTGAGTTACTCCAGCATTTTGTGTCCACCTTCGGTTTAAACCAGCACCTGCAGTTCCTTCCTACACGTTTAACCTGCAAACCCGCACGTCTTTGGAATGTGGGAGGAGACACACGTGGTCACAGGGAGAACGTGCAAACTCCGTATAGACAGCACCCGAGGTCAGGACGGAACCTGGGTCTGGGCCGCTGCGTGGTGTGGGAACTATTAGCCCAAGCTGTTGAGCAAAACTCGGCTGTCGAGTAGACTGCAGTACGGAGGGTGTGTGCATTAGATCCCCAGCTGTAGCCTGCAAGTTCCCTCGAGTGCAACCTTCACGTGTTTCGACTAATGCAATCGACCCGACGTGCACAAACAAATAGATGTGGTGTTTTGGTGCCACTTTTGGCCCGGCCTCGCAGCCGTCTGCTTTTGACTGTGACAGCGGGCGTTACCTCTCTGGCTTCATTGGTGTCAGGGACAGTGATCCTGTACGGGGTGTCCAGGAGGTCGTAGTACGGCTGGTCCTTGTGGACATCCTGCAAGACACAACGTACGTCATGGAAACTTGCCCAATTTATTCCCTTAATAGCGCCATCAATCCTGCCGGCTTCTTACCGCACTGAGGGAGAGGGAGAGCGTCTGCAGGATATCCAGCATGGTCTTCAGAACAGACCCATTCCACAGCAAGTGCGGGAACCTGGAACACACAAAGCACCAACATCAGAGGCTCGGCGGGCTTTTCGAAGGAGGCAATTGCAGAATTTAAGCTATTTCTTCGCCTTCTGGGGTTGTTCATATTCATAGACTATAGGCAATAGACAACAGGTGCAGGAGTATAAGTTTAAGAATAAGGAGTAAGCCATTTAGAACGGAGACGAGGAAACACTTTTTCTCACAGAGAGTGGTGAGTGTGGAATTCTCTGCCTCAGAGGGCGGTGGAGGCAGGTTCTCTGGATACTTTCAAGAGAGCTAGATAGGGCTCTTAAAGATAGCGCAGGGGTTATGGGGAGAAAGCAGGAACAGGGTACTGATTGGGGATGATCAGCCATGATCACATTGAATGGTCGTGCTGGCTCGAAGGGCCGAATGGCCTACTCCTGCACCTATTGTCGAGTGAGTAGGTCATTCGGCCCTTCGAGTCAGCACCGCCGTTCAATGTGATCACGACTGATTATCCACAATCAGTACCCCGTCCCTGCCTTCTCCCCATATCCCCTGACTCCACTATCTTCAAGAGCACCATCTAGCTCTCTCTTGAAAGTATCCAGAGAACCGGCCTCCACCGCCCTCTGAGGCAGAGAATTCCACAGACTCACAACTCTGTGTTTGAAAGTGTTTCCTCGTCTCCGTTCTAAATGTCTTACCCCTTATTCTTAAATTGTGGATTGCTATTGTAACAAAGTTAAGTTGGTCACGTACTTGTCGACCAAGCCCGATAGAAACTTGTCGGCGACTCTCCGAATGCGCTTGTGAATGTGGTTGAAGTTCACCAGCAGGAACTGAGCGTGCTTCTCCAGCTCCTCCTCGTTTTCCTTGGTCTTGGGCTGACAAAGACAAAGAGCCGTGAGATTCTCCTTACAAATGACGTCACAAGCGCACGGAGAATGCTTCGGAGCGGTTTGAGTGAAATGCCGGGTACCTTGTCCGCCATGACGGCGAGGAAAACCTCGAAGACTTTATCGGCCACCGCTATCACGCACTGCATCATGCCTGGGGAACAGACGCAGGGAAACAGTGTCAGTCCCCGGGGGTTGTTAGCTCGTTTCTAAACACTTCTCAATGGCGCCGATTGTCATCACGGAGGAAGTGTCTTGCTGGCATTGTTGGACAAGTCAACCGGTGCAACGATAATTCAGCCCGCAATCCCGCGGCACAGGAACCCCCCCCTGGATGGCGCGGCTCACCCGCCCGGCGTGGAAGGAGCGGGACGGAAGTCGTAAGGAGTAGAATTAGACCATTCGGCCCTTCAAGTCTACTCTGCAATTCAATCATGGCTGATCTATCTCTCCCTCCTAACCCCATTGTCCTGCCTTCTCCCCATAACCTCAGACAGCCGCACTAATCGAGAATCTATCTATCTCTGCCTTAAATATATCTACCGACTTGGCCTCCAAAGAATTCCACAGATTCACCACCCTCTGACTAAAGACATTTCTCCTCATCCCCTGTGAGGGTCGGTAAGCAGACTGGCTGCGGGAGAGAGAGCGCTGGCCTCGACGGGGGAGTGGGCCGCTGGAGCAGGACCAGGCGCCGCGCCGAGAGGCCGAGCAAGCGGATCGCACGTGGCCTGGAGCAGCGGCGGAGGAGGACACCGCAGCTACGCTGGGCCAGAGGCCCACCCTGCAACGTCGGCACGACAACGGGCCTTCACGGTCAGGTCAAGAACCCTGCACTTGCAAGAACGGGGACTTGAAAATGGGGACCCGAAACGATCTCTCCGGCGCCCTTGTTTTCCAGAGCCTTTCTGGATTGTAGGCACAAAAAGCTGGAGCAACTCAGCGGGACAGGCAGGGTCTGTGGAGAGAAGGAATGGGTGACGTTTCGGGTCGAGGGTCTCGACACAAAGCCTCACCCATTTCTCCTCTCCAGTGACACTGCCTGTCCCGCTGAGTTGCTCCAGCTTTTTGTGCCTACAATCCAGAAAGGCTCTGGAAGACAAGGGCGCCGGAGAGATCGGCGGAGGAACCTGCCCTTGAAATGCTCACCAGCTTTATCTTTCTGAATCGCCTTGTCCTCCAGATAGCGGAACATCACCTGGAAACGGTCCTGGTCTGTCGATCGGGACACCCTGAAAATCAATGTGCAAGCGTGTGTGTAAGGAACCAGATTGTGCAGCATTGCAGTTTAAGAAACATTCTTGTGCTCGAGACTGTTTCACACACCTCATGTATTCCAGCCGGTAGACAGAAAGGAGGTACGTGGACATCGCAAAGTCCAGTTTGTTAATGAGGGCCGACACCTCAGGGGGGGGATCCAGCAGATTTATAATGGTGCTTCTTAATTCATTCAGTTCAGCCTAATGGAAACAAGTAAGAAATAGAGAATAAGTGCAGGAGTAGGCCATTCGGCCTCTGGTCCTAGACTACAAATACCCATTGGCTTGGCCTCCACAGCCGTCTGTGGCAAAGAACTTCACAGATTCACCCCCCCCCCCCCGACCCGAGGATCGGGCAGCATCTCTGGAGAAGGGGACGAGGTGACGTTTCGGGTCGCGAGCCTGCCTCAGAATGAGGGTCAGGGGGATAGGGGGAAGGGGCGGTGACAAATGAGATGGAATGGATGTTGTTACCGGTGAAACGGTGTCGTTCTTCAGGGCGGAGTTGTACTGCAACTCTGAGCGCAGAGGCTCGCCTCCGGGGAAGGTCAGCAACGGTGACTTGGTGGCGATCTCACACACTCCCTCGTACCACTCCTCTGGCCACAGCCCTGCGCAAACACAAGCCGCCAACATTACACAAACATAGACTATAGGTGCAGGAGTAGGCCATTCGGCCCTTCCAGTCAACCCCCCCTCCATTCGAGGTAGACAAAATTCAGTGCCGGTTTAAAAACCTGATTTCATTGCTGTGACCTCCATGCACTAGTAGCATGTCTTGCTAACTATTCTACCTGAACGTTCTGAGGTATTATTATGATATATTTCTGTTGCTGACTTTTTCATTGACATCTTCAAATCAAAAGTGTTCTTTGGTGTTGATTATTTTATACTTACGACTGAATTAAAATAGTTGTCCACTGTCCAATCCTGAATTACTATCAACCTCATTGGAGACCCAAGGACTATTTTTGATCGGACTTTGGGAGACAAAAGTGCTGGAGAAACTCGGCAGGTGCGGCAGCATCCATGGAGCGAAGGAAATAGGCAACGTTCCGGGCCGAAACCCTCGGAAACTCAGCGGCCGTACCCGCTGAGTTTCTCCGGCAATTTTGTCTCCCTTCGATTCTCCAGCATCTGCAGTTCCTTCTTGAGCACCACCTCCATTCAATATGTTTAAGAAAGAACTGCAGACCGCTGGCAAAATCGAAGGGTTGATTTGAATGGAGCTGAAAAGAAAGAATGAGACAGCGAGAGGGGGAGAACAGAAGAATTTAAAGAAAGGCCATTAAAAATTAATAAAGTAAGTAGATGTTCTAAAATCCCATAATTAAGTTACACGTTTACAATCAATGTCCACAAGTTTTAGGACTGAGATGAGGGGAAACGTTTTCACCCAGAGAGTTGTGAATCTGTCGAATTCAGTGGAGGCAGACTCACTCGATGCTTTCATTAGAGCGTTAGATTTAGCTCTTAGGGCTAAAGGAATCACGGGATATGGGGAGAAGGCAGGAACGGGGTACTGATTTTGGATGTGTAAGAAAGAACTGCAGATGCTGGCTTAAATCGAAGGTAGACACAAAATACTGGAGTAACAACGGGTGAGGCAGCATCACTGGAGAGAAGGAATGGGCGAGGTCCTTCTTAAGCCTGATGTTGGTTGATCAGCCATGATCATATTGAATGGCGGTGTTAGCTCATTAGGACCGAATGGCCAACTGCAACTATTTCCTATGTTTGCAGTAACGGCGCTGAGAATACAAGCCGCAGAAGCCAGCTCGTTCAAAGCCCCCCCCCCCCCCCAAGACTGTAGAAATTTCAAAAACGTTCAATTGGGTGTTAAAGACACTGACTGAGGTTTTTGGACGAACATAACGCACGATGACCCGGTAATCGTAGCAGCCTGGCCGGTACCTGAGCCTTCCACCGCAAACCCCATCACCACTGAGTAGAGCCAGAAATCGCGGAACAGCTTCTGGAGCCTGGGTTTGGCGTCTTTGATCGGGGGCAATCGTCTGGTCAGCTGCAGAAAAACAGAGGCTGTGTGATTAGTGGCCCTGAACACATTCACGTCATTAATATACAAACATAGAAAACAGGTGCAGGAGTAGGTCATTCAGCCCTTGGAGCCAGCTCCGCCATTCAATGTGATCATGGGTGATCATCCAAAATCAGTACCCCATTCCTGCCTTCTCCCTTGATCCGTTATCCCCAAGAGCTATATCTAACTCTCTTGAATCCTTCTGCAGTTGTATAGGGCTCTAGTGAGACCACTCCTGGAGTATTGTGTACAGTTTTGGTCTCCAAATCTGAGGAGGAACATTCTTGCAATTGAGGGAGTGCAGCGTAGGTTGACCAGGTTATTTCCCGGGATGGCGGGACTGTCATATGTTGAGAGAATGGAGCGGCTGGGCTTGTATACACTTTAATTTAGAAGGACGAGAGGGGATCTTATTGAAACATATAAGATTATTAAGGGATTGGACACGCTCGAGGCAGGAAACATGTTCCCGATACTGGGGGAGTTCAGAACCAGGGGCCACAGTTTAAGACTATGGGGTAAGCCATTTAGAACGGAGACGAGGAAACACTTTTTCACACAGAGAATTGTGAATCTGTGGAATTCTCTGCCTCAGAAGGCAGTGAAGGCTGACTCTCTGGATGCTTTCAAGAGGGAGTTAGATAGAGCTCTTAACGATAGCGGAGTCAGTGGAAATGGGGAGAAGGCAGGGACGGGGTACTGTTTGTGGATGATCTGCCGTGATCACAATAAGTGGCGGTGCTGGCTCGAAGGGCCGAATGGCCTACTCCTGCACCTATTGTCTATTGAATATATTCAGTGAATTGTCCTCCACTGCCTTCTGTGACAGAGAATTCCACAGATTGACAACTCTCTGGGTGAAAAGATTTTTCCTCAGTATACTCGCCATGCCATGCCATCATTCTGAAAGTCGTCATTCACAAGTTTAAACAGTAATTCCCAAAATGAATAGTACATTTATTTTTGAAGCAAAATCTATTTTTCTTAAAGCGATCCCTCTTCTCCTGACCCACTGAGATATTTCGAAGGTAGATAAAAATGCTGGAGAAACTCAGCGGGTGAGGCAGCATCTCTGGAAAGAAGGGATGGGTGACATTTCGGGTCGAGACTCTTCTTCAGATCGATGTTGGGGGGACAAAGATAGAATGTGGCAGAGACAGTAAGACTAGTGGGAGAATTGGGAAGGGGATAGCAATGGAGAGGGAAAGCAAGGACTACCTGAAATTGGAGAAGTCAATGTTCATACCGCTGGGGTGTAAACTACCCAAGAGAAAGGTTGAACAAGTTAGGTCTTTATTCTTTGGAGCGCAGAAGGTTAAGGGTGGACTTGATTGAGATCTTTAAAATGATGAAGGGGATAGACAGAGTTGACGTGGATAAGCTTTTCCCATTGAGGGTAGGGAAGATTCAAACAAGAGGGCATGACATGAGAATTAAGGGACAGAAGTTTAGGGGTAACATGAGGGGGAACATCTTTACTCAGAGAGTGGTGGCTGTGTGGAATGAGCTTCCAGCAGAAGTGGTGGAAGCAGGATCGATTTTAACATTTAAAAGTAAAGTGGATAGGTATATGGATGGGAAGGGAATGGAGGGGTATGGTCTGAGTGCAGGTAGATGGGACTTGGGGAAAATAAATGTGCGGCACGGACTGGAAGGGCCGAGAGGGCCTGTTTCTGTGCTGTAATTGTTATATGGTTATGAGGTGCTGTTCCTCCAATTTGTGCTGGGCTTCACTTTAACAAGGGAGGAGGCCCAGGACAGAAAGGTCAGATTGGGAATGGGAGGGGGAGTTGAAGTGCTGAGCCACCGGGAGATCAGGTTGGTTAGGACGGACTGAGCGGAGGCGTTCAGCGAAACGATCGTCGAGCCTGCGCTTGGTCTCTCGCGGTGTGGAGAAGGTGACACCTGGAACAGCGGATATAGTAGATGAGGTTGGATAAGCTAGTTATTTATATGCAGGGGGTGGTGGGTGCCTGGAAAGTGCTGCCAGAGATGCTGGTGGTGTTAGATACAGATGCAATTTGAGAGACATTTATATAGGCGCATGGATTTGCAAAGGAATGGATATGGATTATATACATGCAGATAAGGGTGGATCTTGGCACAGACATTGTGGGCCGAAGGGCCTGTTACTGTACTGTACTATGTAATCCTAAAACGGACTTGTCTGCCCCGCATCGTAGCATTTCCATTGCCCATTAAAAGAATGCAGAGTTTAATGAAGGAAGCAGAGTGATAATTTACTGACCAGCAATCCAGAGGCAGAGGTTCAAATCCCAGCAGAGCAACTGGAAGCTTTAAATAATACTCATTTTAAATTATATTCATTTTATATCCCCTATCCTGTGGAATCGAGAAGCAGAGCGCAGAGGTTTAAGGTGAAGGGGAACAGGTTGAACATGAATATTTTTCCACACAAAGGGTGGTGGGTGTATGGAACGAGCTGCCAGAGGAGGTAGTTGAGGCTGGGACTATCGCAATGTTTAAGAAACAATTAGACAGGTGCATGGATAGGACAGCTTTGGAGGGCTGTAGACCAAATGCGGGAATGGTGGGACTAGTGCAGATGGGACATGCTGGCCGGTGTGGGCAAGGTAGGCCGAAGGGCCTGTTTCCACCCTGTATGGCTCTATGAGGTTTATCTGGCATAGAAAATATATTAATAATCAACGTTTTGTCATAAAATAGCCTCCAGCGAAGCCTTTGAGGAAATTAAATCTGTGTTGGCTTGATAAGATTTGGTTGTGGTGATTGTGGCAGATGCGGGATATTATAGCGGATGTAATGAGAGCTCGTTTTTTTTAACCTCTGTCCAACTACCCTCAAGTTAACGTCGGCACATAAATTATTGGATGCTGGCCAAAGTCAAGTCAGCAATCCACTTAAAGTAAACATACTTTTAAACCACTGTATACAGTTTATGAAAAACTGGACAGTCTGTGGCCTTGAAACCAGTTGATAAGCAATGAAACCTGGAAGCTGGTTGGAACTTGATTTAACCGATAAAATAAATAAAAAACAAACCATCTCACAGGCCAGAGAAAGATTCTTGTTTAATTTTACTTTAGAGATACAGCATGGAGAAACAGGCTCTTCGGCCCATCGATCACTCATTCACACTAGTTGTATGTCATCCCACTTGTCTCACCAACCCCCCTACACACTAGGGACAATTTTACACAGGCCAAGTTAGCTCACAAACGCGCGCGTCTTTGAGATGTGGAAGGATGAGGGGGGATCTTATAGAAACATATAAAATTATAAAAGGACTGGACAAGCTAAATGCAGGAAAAATGTTCCCAATGTTGGGCGAGTCCAGAACCAGGGGCCACAGAATAAAGGGGAGGTCATTTAAGACTGAGGTGAGAACAAACATATTCACCCAGTGAGTTGTGAATTTGTGGAATTCCCTGCCACAGAGGGCAGTGGAGGCCAAGTCACTGGATGGATTTAAGAGAGAGTTAGATAGAGCTCTAGGGGCTAGTGGAGTCAAGGGATGTGGGGAGAAGGCAGGCACGGGTTATTGATTGGGGATGGATGTTTCTATGTTTCTAGGACACCCAGATAGTCACAGGGAGAATATACAAACTCCACACAGTCCGCAGCTCGAGGTCAGGATTGGACCGGGGTCCCTGGGGCTGTGCAGCACTAGTTCTACCAGCTAAAAATGGTGGAGATAATGGATTCACAATAGACCCCGGCATAATCAAGGACCAGTCTCACCCCGGTCACTCACTCTTCTCCCCTCACCCATCAAGCAAGAGGCACAGAAGGGTGAAAATGCACACCTCCAAATCCAGGGACATTTTCCTCCCGGCTGTTATCAGGCAACTGAACCATGCTACCAACAACTAGAGAACAGTGCTGAACTACCTCATTGGAGACCCTCAGACTATCTTTAATCAAAGGGTTACACAAAAAGCTGGAGAAACTCAGCGGGTGCAGCAGCATCTAAGGAGCGAAGGAGATAGGCGACGTTTCATAGAAACATAGAAACATAGAAAATAGGTGCAGGAGTAGGCCATTCCGCCCTTCGAGCCTGCACCGCCATTCAATGTGATCATGGCTGATCATCCAACTCAGTATCCCGTACCTGCCTTCTCTCCATACCCCCTGATCCCTTTAGCCACAAGTGCCACATCTAACGCCCGGGTCGAGTCGAGATTCGGGTCGAGACCCTTCTTCAGACTCTTTAATCAAACTTTAATCAAACTTAACTTGACTTTGTCTTCTGCTAAACGTTATTCCCTTAATTGTGCATCTGTGGACAGCTTGACTGTAATCGTGTGTAGTTCCAATGACTGGTTAGCACGCAACAAAAAGCTTTTCACTGCACCTCGTTACATGTGACAATAAACTAAACTAAATTAGACTCAAAGCAGACAGATTCTACATGTTCCTGAACATTGATGCAGCTGAAGAGTTGCTGCCTTACAGCTATTGCAGCGCCAGAGGCTCGGGTTCGACCCCGACTACGGGCGCTGCCTGTACAGAGCTTGTATGTTCTCCCCGTGACCTGCGTGGGTTTTCTCCGAGATCTCCGGTTTCCTGCCACATTCCAAAAGACGTGCAGGTTTGTAGGTTAATTAGCTTGGTAAAAATTGTCCCTAGTGGGTGTCGGATAGTGTTAATGTGTGGGGATCACTGGTCAACGCGGACCCGATGGGCCGAAGGGCTTGTTTCCGTGCTGTATCTCTAAACTAAACATTTATTAAAATCTCTTTCCGAATGTCCTTGTAGACTACCAACCGTAACTGTTTGTTTGTGGATTTTGGTAAATGAAGGCGGTAGATGGAGGAACATGGACCGTGCGTAGGAGATGCACGGTTTAAATTGGCGTCATGGTTAGCAGTGGCTTCATGGGCTGAAGTGCCTGTTCCTGTCCTATGTAGGAAGGAACTGCAGATGTTGGTTTAAATCGAAGGTAGACACAAAGTGCTGGAGTAACTCGGCGGGCCAGGCAGCATCTCTGGAGAAACGGAATGGGTGAGTTTTCGGTCTGAAGAAAGGTCTCGACCCGAAACGTCACCTCTTTCCGCAGATGCTGCCTCACCTGCTGAGTTTCACCAGCATTGCTGTCTACCTTTGAGTAAGCATGTTATCTTTACCGGTTTCAATCTGGTTGTACTGTACACAGACAGAAAGTTGATTCTCAAACGTTCCCCCCCCCCCAACACAGAACAAGATCGCATTTTGGTGAACTTTTAATTAAAATCTGTCAAACGCCCTCAACTGAAACAAAATAAACCGTGCAATATGTTAAAAGCAGAATAGATCTCAGTGCAGATCACTACAACCACAAATCTGAAGTGACTGATTGCAACAGTCTTTCCCAACAGACGTCCTCAAATGTTTAATTTGGGCTTGTTTGCTCTTTCATGAATCAATGCAGAATGACAACAGGACAGATGTTAAAGTGCAGAGTTTGTGAAAAACACATTGTCTGCTGATTCAACAGCACAAGACTGTCATTCCACACTGGTGCCTGCAGGTAAGCACACTGGAACCTGTTTAATCAGAATGTATTTAAGAGCGTTAACAAAAAAAAAATCCATGGTATCACATCTAATAATGCGGGTGTTATTGAAAATGGAAGTGCTCAGTTTTCACAGCAAAGATCACTTGGAGAGTGTACTTCTTGCATTACTGGGACCGCTCCCGTTTGAGGAGCAGCTTCAGCGAAAATCTCAATGCATTTTTTAAATACAATGGCACGCTAGAGTACGGGTGTCAGAGGTTATGGGGAGAAGGCAGGAGAATGGGGTTAGCAGGGAGAGATAGATCAGCTATGACTGAATGGCGGAGTAGACTTGATGGGCCGAAGGGCCTGATTCTACTCCTGTTACTTATGATCCTATCAAGAGTGATAGACGTTCCTTAATACAATGGCATACGGGAGTTATGGTGCCACACAGCATAGAAGCACAGGCCCTCCGACCCACCGAGTCCGCACCGACCAGCGATCCCCGCACACTTATGCCCCTGTCCCACTTAGGAAACCTGAACGGAAACCTCTGGAGACTTTGCGCCCCACCCAAGGTTTCCGTGTGGTCCGTCAATGCTGAACAAGATATCCCATCTAAGCTCATTCCATTTGCCCGCAGTTGGTCCACATCCCTTCCTATCCATGTACCTGTCCAAATGTCTCTAAGTTCTCGTTATTGTACCTATTATATTGTACCGACATCATCTACCTCCTCCAACAGTTCATTCCATCGACCCACCGCCCTCCGAATAAAAACATTTTGTTTAGTTTAGAGGTACCGTGTGGAAGCAGGCCCTTCGGCCCATCTCTGGGTAAAAGACTCTGTACGTTCACAGAGTTATTATTCTATAAAAGTATATCCAATTTTCGTAATTGTGGAAAAAGACTTTTGTGCTGCATAAAAGCCGGCATAGCAGTCGAGCTACTGCCAGAGACCCAGGTTCGATCCTGACCACGGGCGCTGTCTGTACGGAGTTTGTACGGTCACCCCGTGACCTGCGCGGGTTTTCTCCGAGATCTTCGGTTGCCCCCCGCACTCCAAAGACGTACAGGTGCGTTGGTTAATTGGTATGAATGTAAAATTGTCCCTAGTGTGTGTAGGGTAGTGTTATGCCCCTGTCCCACTTAGGAAACCTGAACGGAAACCTCTGGAGACTTTGCGCCCCACCCAAGGTTTCCGTGCGGTTCCCGGAGGTTTTTGTCCTTCAACTAGCATCGCTTCATAAACATCAGCCTTCAGAGTGAAGTTCATGTTCATATGTTCCAGAAGCAGAATTAGGCCATTCGGCCCATCAACACTATTCCGCCATTCTCTCATGGCCGACCTATCTCACTCCCTCTCAACCCCATTCTCCTGCTTCGACTAAAAAAATTACCGGTTTTTAAAACGGAAACCACTTTCGACCATTAGGGAGACTGACAAAAACCTCCGGGAACCGCACGGAAACCTTGGGTGGGGCGCAAAGTCTCCAGAGGTTTCCGTTCAGGTTTCCTAAGTGGGACAGGGGCATATGTGTGCGGGTCGGTGCGGACTCGGTGGGTCGGAGGGTCTGTGTCTCCAAACTAAACTGGACTAAACCAAGCGCATGTTGTCCTGCCACCAGTGCGACCACATTTTTCTCTTCAGGAATCTTTGACAAGTTAGCCACTATTAACAATTCATAAAATTTCTAATTCTTTTCTTTCTGCTTTTGAAATCGATTTATGAAAACTTCAGTCTTTCAGTCTGCACATAACAGACTGGCTGAGTTAGCAAAGAGACTCCAAAATGGTGTCTCCTAGCTTGAATTAACAGAGTTTGACTCTGCTTTTTACTTCAGTATTTCATTACTGCTCGCATTTCGGGGGGAAAATGTCACATTGTGCTTCAAACCATGTCATAAAATGGTCAATATGTTCTTTGCAGCTGTTGGTGAGGTTAATTATAAACCTTATAGTTTAAAGTTCGAAGAACTTTGGAAAGTCAAAAGAATGGCAACTACACAAATATCAAACGCAGGCTTCATAAGCATCAGCCTTCAGAGTGAAGTTCATGTTCATGTGTTCCAGAAGCAGAATTAGGCCATTCGGCCCATCAACACTATTCCGCCATTCTCTCATGGCCGACCTATCTCACTCCCTCTCAACCCCATTCTCCTGCCTTCTCCCCATAACCCCTGATACCCTTACCAATGAAGAATCAGTCAAATTCCACCTTAAAGCTATCCATTGACGGCCTCCATGGCCATCCATGGGAATTTCACAGATTCACCACCCTCTGGCTAAAGAAATTCCTCCTCATCTCCTTTAGACAATAGACAAAAGGTGCTGGAGTAGCCCATTCGAGCCAGCACCGCCATTCAATGTGATCATCTCCAATCATACCCCGTTCCTGCCTTCTCCCCATATCCACTGACTCCCCTATCTTTAAGAGCCCTATCCAACTCTCTCTTGAAAGCATCCAGAGAATTGGCCTCCACCGCCCTCTGAGGCAGAGAATTCCACAGATTCACAACTCTTTGGGTGAAAAAGCTTTTCTCATCACCGTTCTAAATGGCCGACCCCTTATTCTTAAACTGTGGCCCCTGGTTCTGGACTCCCCCAACATCGGGAACATGTTTCCTGCCTCTAGCGTGTCCAAACCCTTAATAATCTTATATGTTTCAATAAGATCTTCTTTCTGAACTCCAGAGTATACAAGCCCAGCCGCTCCATTCTCTCAGCATATGACAGTCCCACCATCCCGGGAATTAACCTTGTAAACCTACGCAGCACTCCCTCAATAGCAAGAATGTCCTTCCTAAAGGCACGTCCTTTAATTCTGAGGCGATGGCCTCTGGTCCCAGACCGACCAGTGGAAACATCTCCACATTCACTCTATCCAGGCCTTTCACTATTCAGGTTCAATGAGGTCCCTCCTCGTCCTTTAAAAAACTGTGAATACAGGCCCAAAGCCGTCAAACATTCACCCCGTCATTCCTGGGATCATTCTCCAAAATCTCCTCTGGACCCTCTCCAATGCCAGCATATCTTCTTCAAAACCTGGGGCTCAAAACAGCTCACAATACTCCAAAAGCAGTCTGACCGCTGCATCATTAAGCCTCAGCATTACATCCCTTTGTTTGTATTCAAACCCTCTTGGAGTAATAGCCAGCAATGCATTCTTTCAGAGCTATATATAAAATAATCTGTAGAAAACTGTGAAGGCCACGTCAATGGCAGAGATAGATAGATTCGTGATTAGTGCGGGCGTCAGAGGTTATGGGGAGAAGGCAGGAGAATGAGGTTAGGAGGCAGAGATAGATCAGCCATGATTGAATGGCAGAGTAGACGATGGGCCAAATGGCCTAATTTGCGCCTATCATTTAAGAACTCGTAATGGCTTGCCAACCTACATCTTGTCTGCAATAACTTTCATCGTTTCACCAAGTGTCTAATATCTCCGGTTTGACCAACAGAAATAAACCTCTCCAACATGCGGCTCTTATTCCTCACGCTGTGCGTTTTCCTCGTCCCGCTGCCTACGTTTTGCGGCCTTAAGTCTTTGGAGGAGCATTTTGAGCCAGAATTCACGGGTGTCGGGATAGACCCGCGGTCCAATGTGGACACTGAAGGCCCCCACACCGAGAGCATCCAACTACAACTGCACGAGGACAACACTTTGACGCAAGACCTCCCAGACGTGGAGGAAGACGACTACCTGGACTTTGAATCCTTGTTTGCCGAGGACGACGACGAAGACTACATCGACAAGATCGACGAGATTGAGGAGCCGGTGACGGACGCACAACTGGAGCCTCTGGACCCTGTGGCCATGAGAGCCAAACTGCTGAAGCTGTTCCACGGCCGAACCAGGATCCAGCGCTTGAACCTGGTCAACGCCAACTTTGCCTTTGGTCTGTTCAGGAGCATCAGCAGCGGAGTCGGCCCGCTGGAGAACATACTGCTGGCCCCCGTCGGCATCTCCACCACGCTTGGCATGGTCTCTCTCGGCGCAAGGCGCGACACCCACCGGCAGCTGTTCCACGCCCTGGGCTTTGCCGACTTTGTGAACGCCAGCGTCAAGTACGACACCATGACGGTCCACAACCTGTTCCGCCGCCTCACCCACCGCCTCTTCCGCCACAACTTTGGCTACATCCTGCGGGGGGTGAACGGCCTGTTTGTGCGCCAGGGCTCCCAGATCCTCGGCAACTTCACGCACAGCATGAAGACCTACTACTTTGCCGAGGCCCAGTCGGTCAACTTCTCCAACCCCGGCCTGGTGGGCAAAATCAACCAACGCATCCAGAAGCTGACCCAAGGACTGATCAAAGAGGCTGTGGACAGCCTAGATCCACACATGCTCATCATGATTCTCAACTGCTTGTACTTGAAAGGTAAACTCGTTCAGTCGCAGCTCAGCTCCAGTTAGCAAGGGTCTCGACCCGAAACACTCACCCGTTCCTTCCCTCCGGAGACGCTGCCTGGCCCGCTGAGTCACTCCAGCTTTTTGTTTATTGTCACGTGTACCGAGGTACAGTGAAACGCTCCTTGTTGCGTGCAATCTTCCAGTCAATGCATGTGTACGCGCAAGCTGTTTACAGTGGGCAAAAACGCTGGAGAAACTCAGCGGGTGAGGCAGCATCTATGGAACGAAGTAATAGGTGACGTTTGGGGTCGAGACCCTTCATCAGGGCTATTTACAGTGTACAGATACATGATAAGGGGACAAGGGTAGAACAAAAGACAATGGGTGCAGGGGTAGGCCATTCGGCCCCTCGAGCCAGCACCGCCATTCAACGTGATCATCCCCAATCAGTACCCCGTTCCTGCCTTCTCCCCATATGCCTTGACTCCACTGCCTTTAAGAGCCCTATCTAGCTCTATCTTGAAAGTATCCAGAGAACCGGCCTCCACCGCCCTCTGAGGCAGAGTTTGGGGTTTTCTCCGAGACCTTCGGTTTCCTCCCACACTCCAAAGACGTGCAGGTTTGAGGGTTAATTGGCTTGGTAAATAAATGTAAATTTGTCCCTCGTGCGTGTAGGGTGGCGCTAATGCGCCGGCCGGCGCGGACTCGGTGGGCCGACGGGCCTGATTCCCGCGCTGTATCTCTAGACTGAACTAAACAATGCTGAAAGTGGGACGTTGCCGTCAAGTGCAATTGCTCGACTTATTTTCTCTCTCCGGCCAAACAGGAAATTGGGCGACCAAGTTCCTCAACGAGCGGACATACAATGGGGCTTTCTGGCTGAATGAAAAGGATTCGGTGAGGGTGCCGATGATGCAGACGAGGGGGAACTTCCCGGAGGTTTCCGACCACAAGCTTGAGTGTGACGTTCTCCAGCTGCCCTATGTGGGGAACGTCAGCATGTTGATCGTACTGCCCCACAAGTTCTCTGCCATGAAGACCATCGAAAAGCAGCTGACATCAGAGGTGGTGATAAGCTGGTTAAAGAGTATGACCAACAGGTACATTTTGTCTCCTTCGATGCATTCGCGCTGACTACATCTCAGAGCGGCGAGCTTTAGTTTAG
The DNA here is from genome assembly GCA_963514005.1 of Raja brachyura. Next base: position 3,614,120 of record OY740808.1, on the reverse strand, counting down.
TTCAGAGATACAGCGCAGAAACAGGCCCTTCGGACCCATCGAGTCCGCGCCGACCAGCGATCCCCGCACACTAACACTATCCTACACACACACACAATTGACAATTTACATTTATACCAATCCAATTAACCTACACACCTGCACGTCTTTGGAGTGTGGGAGGAAACCGAAGATCTCGGGAAAAACCCCACACAGGTCACGGGGAGAACGTGCAAACTCTGCGCAGACAGCACCCGTAGTCAGGATCGAACCCGAGTCTCCAACGCTGTAAGCGCTGTGAGGCAGCAACATTACCGCTGCCACCGCCCGAATCTCCGAGAACAGAACAGCAGACCGTGCAGGAAACAACTGCAGATGCTGGTTGACACCAAGAAAAGGCACCACATGCTGGAGTAACTCATTGGGTCTGACAGCATCTTTGTAGAAAAGGAATTGGTTCGAGAAAAATAGGTAGAAACATAGAAACATAAAAAATAGGTGCCATTCAGCCCTTCGAGCCTGCACCGACATTCAATATGATCATCCAACTCAGTATCCCATACCTGCCTTCTCTCCATACCCCCTGATCCCTTTAGCCACAAGGGCCACATCTAACTCCCTCTTAAATATAGCCAATCAACTGGCCTTAACTACCTTCTGTGGCAAAGAATTCCACAGACTCACCACTCTCTGTGTGAAAAATGATTTTCCAATCTCGGTCCTAAAAGACTTCCCCCTTATCCTTAAACTGTGGCCCCTTGTCCTGGACTTCCCCAACATCGGGAACAATCTTCCTGCATCTAGCCTGTCCAACCCCTTAAGAATTTTGTAAGTTTCTATAAGATTCCCCCCTCAATCTTCTAAATTCTAGCGGGTACAAGCCGAGTCTATCCAGTCTTTCCTCATATGGAAGTCTTGCCATCCCAGGAATCAGTCTGGTGAACCTTCTCTGTACTCCCTCTATGGCAAGAATGTATTTCCTCAGATTAGGAGACCAAAACTGTACACAATACTCCAGGTGTGGTCTCACGAAGACCCTGTACAACTGCAGTAGAACCTCCCTGCTCCTATACTCAAATCCTTTCGCTACGATTGCTAACATACCATTTGCTTTCTTCACTGCCTGCTGCACCTGCATGCCTACCTTCAATGACTGGTGTACCATGACACCCAGGTCGCGCTGCATCTCCCCTTTTCCTAATCGGCCACCATTCAGATAATAGTCTACTTTCCTATTCTTGCCACCAAAGTGGATAACCTCACATTTATCCACATTATACTGCATCTGCCAGCTCCCAAAAGGAATTGGTTCGAGGAAAATTGATGTTGGGAACCATCGTTTCAAGTTGTGAAGGGCGGCACGGTGGCGCAGCGGTAGAGTTACTGCCACACGGCGCCAGCGACCCACATCATCTTGAGTTGATACAGCAGGAAGGTAGACACACAAGGCTGGAGCAACTCAGCGGGTCAGACTGCATCTCTGGAGAAAAGGAATAGGTCACGTTTCGGGTCGAGACCCTTCTTCAGGCTGATGATGGTTTTACAAATAAGACTGTTACAAAAAACATAACTGAACAAAAAACAAACGGGCCACAAAGGACAATAAAAGAATATCTCTAACATGTTTTTTTTAAAAATAATAGCCTGTACTATTCTCTATACTCGTGCTGGAGAGATTGAGCAGGTCAGGCAGCATATGTGGATGCATGAGACCAAGGTGCCATCTGAATTGATACGAACAATAAAGGGTCATCAAATCAAAGACCTTTTCCAACAGACTTTACTGCTAAAGAAAGGTCTGAAGAAGGGTCACAAACGGTGACCCTCATTCATCTTGACCCTCATTTCACTCATTCCTTCCCTCCAGAGATGCTGCCTGTCCCGCTGAGTTACTCCAGCATTTTGTGTTTAAGAAGGAACTGCAGATGCTGAAAAATCAAAGGTAGACAAAAATGCTGGAGAAACTCAGCGGGTGAGGCAGCGTCTATGGAGCGAAGGAAATAGGCGACGTTTCAGATCGAGACCCCGAAGGAATAGGTGACGTTTCCTTCGCTCCATAGATGCTGCCTCGCCCGCTGAGTTTCTCCAGCATTTTTGGCCACACTTTGTGCGAAGGAAATAGGCAACGTTTTGCGTCAAAACCTTTCTTCGGACAAAACCCTTCCGACCCGAAACGTCACCTATTCCTTCGGGGTCTCAACCCGAGCCTGTTTCCGCGCTGTATCTCTAAACTAAACCCTATGTTGCCATCTTCGATTTATCTCCACTCTCTCTTTATATTGAAACAACAGAACGATAAAAGTGGTGCTCCCCAGATTCAACCTGGTGAAGCAGTACGACCTGGTCCCATACTTCAAGACTCTGGGTCTGACGCTGCCGTTCCTACAAACAGCCAACTTCACCGGAATATCAACTCAAGACAATCTGGCCATTGACATGGTAGGAAACTGCTTTCACCCACCCCTCACTAACACGGACACTAACACAGCTGTAGATCAGGGGGTGGCGCACCTGCTGTGTCTGGGCTTCACTGTCGGCATCAGGGTTGTCAATAGGCCGGCGATGAGCGAGTGTGAGTACTTGAGCCACCTCCTTCAGGACAGAGCCAAGGCAATGGTCCTTGGGTGCGCCATGTTGGTGAGCGCCCGTAACTAGGGGCCGGTGCCTCTAGGGGGCAGGATCCTCAAAGGGACGGGATCCATGGGAACACGTGATTTGATGCCTGCCATCCGGGGCGGGATCCACGTGTACACGTGTGATAGATTTGGCCCGCCATCCGCTCACAGACACGCGTCCCGGCCCCTATGCAGAACCAGGTTGCCCACCCCTACTGTAGATAGACACAAACTGCTGGAGTAAGTCAGCGGGACAGGCTGCATCTGTGGAGAGGAGGAGTGGGTGACGTTTTGGGTCGAGACCCTTCGTCAGACTGAAACTATAGTTCTTGTGCAAGCGTGCACTGACTGTGACCTGTCACACGTGATCATAAAGCATCACACAATTAATCATTCACGAAGGCCTTCAATGCAAGATTATCTTATTACAATCGTACATGGCTTGGTTCAGACCACACACAAGAGTATCGTATACAGTTTCCGTCATCTAAAGGAAAAACCTGCTCGGCAAACTCGATGGAGTGTGACCATTCGCCAAAATGGTCATTGGGATGAGCCTTCATTTTTACACAGTTCCACTGTACGGTGGCGCAGCGGTATTGTTGCCTTATGGGCCGGTCCCACTTAGACAAGTAGGCTCGCCACATGGTCGCTGGGGTGCCACCTGTACGGTCGTGAGGCGTCTCCTCAGTCGCCCAAAGAGTCGTAGCGTCGTTCTGGTTGCCGCTGGATTTTCAACATGTTGGAAAATGCTCGGAGACAGTCGGCGACAGTGGGTTTGACGCCAATGAGCGTAGCTTGATTTCTCCTGATGTAGGTGCTGTAGTTGTGACGTAGGTTGTCGCTGGTGCCAACTTCGTTGTTTTGTTGTTAAAGTAATGATTCTATTTCAAATTTTATGCTGAAGGGGCGTCCAGTCGCCGTTTTTTCGGCGACGCGCTATGACTATGACAGTCACCGAAAATAGCCTAAGTGGGACTGGGCCATTACAGAGCCAGAGAACCCAGGTTCGATCCTGACTGCGGGTGCTGTCGGTACGCAGTGTGTACAGTCTCCCTGTGACCTGTATGGGTTTTATCCGGTTGTTCCGGTTTGCTCCCACGCTCCAATGACGTGCGGATTTGTAGGTTAATTGGCTGCTGCAAATTGGAAGCTGTCCCTAGTGTGTGTAGGACCGTGCTAGTATACGGGGTGATCGTTGGTCAGCGTTGACGTTGATCAACCTACAAACCTGTACGTCTTTGGGAGGGGACTGGAGCACCCGGAGGAAGCCCACACAGTCACAGGGAGAACGTGCAAACTCCACATAGACATACCCAAGGTCAGGAGCGAACCCAGGTTTCTGGTGCTGTCAACCAGCCAATGTCTTCCTCATAGCTCCAGCTTTTGTCTACCGCGGCTGGAAGCGTGGAGTCGGCTGGACAGACGTCAGCCGCTATTCTTTCCCCCCCCCCCCCCCCCCCGTGTGAAGAGGAGTGCTTAAATGATTTGTGGTTAACCTAATCACGTGCGTTTCAATGTTTTTCTTCCCCAGTTCAAACACCAGGGATCGATCACGGTCAACGAGGAAGGAACGACCGCAGCATCCGTGTCGACAGTCGGCTTCATGCCCCTCTCCTCACAGAATGAGTTTGCAGCCAGGAGACCCTTCCTCTTCCTTATATACGAGCACCGTACAGAATGCCTGCTCTTCATGGGCCGTGTGACAAACCCACTGAAAAACTAAGCACGCACGCACGCTCAAATTGCTAAACCCCCGATAGACAGCCTATTTAAAAAAAATTACAATAATTTTTTAGACCCAACAATAGGTGCAGGAGTAGGCCATTCGGCCCTTCGAGCCAGCACCGCAATTCACTGTGATCATGGCTGATCATCCCCAATCAGTACCCCGTTCCTGCCTTCTCCCCATATGCCCTGACTCCGCTATTTTTAAGAGCCCTATCCAGCTCTCTTGAAAGTATCCAGAGAACCGGCCTCCACCGCCCTCTGAGGCAGAGAATTCCACAGACTCACAACTCTGTGTGAAAAAAGAGTTTCCTCGTCTCCTTTCTAAATGGCTTACTCCTTATTCTTAAACTGTGGCCCCTGGTTCTGGACTCCCCCAATATGTTTCCCTCTTCTAGCGTGTCCAAACCCTTAATAACCTTTAACATAAAAGAATGTCGCGCTGTAAGCAATGGAGAATAGGTTCAAGGAAAGAGCCATCAAGCCACATTTTAAGTTGCAAACCCTAGTCCTTATTAAAAAAATGTTTTTCTGCCGAGGTTGCATTTTCATCCAAACCATTCCAAGTTAGAGGCTTGAATTCTTGCATCTGCCTGGTGGTCAAAGGGCCTGTCCCACTCGCCGATTTCTTCCGGCAACTGCCAGCTTCATTGACCGACGTATCAGGGTCGCCGAAGGTTTTTGAACGTTTCAAAATCCAGCGGTGACAAAAAAAAAAGTTGCAACACTTGAGGAGACACCGCGCGTCAATACGTCGTCACACCGCAACTTTCTTGGTGAGCTGATACGTCAGTCAATGACGTTGGCAGTCGCCGAAACAAATCGCCCAGTGGGACAGGCCCTTAAATCTCAAAACTGAGGCTGGAGTAGACAATTCATCTTTGTCCACCAGCGAGCCAAATAAGATGGCGATATTTCATTAAAAACGGTTGAGTTTTATAGTGTTTCGGTGCTGGCTCGAAGGGCCGAATGGCCTCCTCCTGCACCTATTTTCTATGTTTCAATGTATTCTAATTAGTGTCGCAATTAAAATTAAATATCTTTCCTGTGTGTGGATATTGCCCCAATTCAAAAGCGTACAATGTTTATCAGTAAATATTTCTTACACTTTAGACAATAGACAACAGGTGCAGGAGGAGGCCATTCGGCCCTTCGAGCCAGCACCGCCATTCAATGTGATCATGGCTGATCATCCACAATCAGTACCGCGTTCCTGCCTTCTCCCCATATCCCCTGACTCCGCTGTCTTTAAGAGCCCTATCCAGCTCTCTCTTGAAAGCATCCAGAGAACCGGCCTCCACCGCCCTCCGAGGCAGAGAATTCCACAGACTCACAACTCTCTGTGAAAAAGTGTTTCCTCGTTCAAAATGGCTTACTCCTTATTCTTAAACTGTGGCCCCTGGTTCTGGACTCCCCCAACATTGGGATTATCACTCAAATGAAAGATACTCCTAGACCCATAAATATTGATGGTGAGGAGAGGTTACGCACCTTCTCATGTTCTGACTGGCATGATTTGGTTGATATTCAAGGTCACTTACCACTGCAATGACTGGAATAAGAACGCCCAAATTCCCTGCACTGCTTGAAGCCTGAAATAAAGACATTACAATGATTGATCTGTTATTCAAAACTCTTCTTATTACACGTGGAAACAAGAAACTACAAAGGTAGACACAAAATACTGGAGTAACTCAGCGGGACTTGCAGCATCTCTGGCGAGAAGGAATGGACGAGTGACCCTTCTTCAGACTGAAGAGTTACTCCATCATATTGTGTCCACCTTCGAGGTACAGTGAAAAGCTTTTGTTGCGTGCTAACCAGCCAGCGGAAAGACAGGTACACGATTACATTTGACTCATTTACATTGCACAGACAGACGCATGATAAGGGAATGGGGTGGGAGACTGCAACCTTCACGTGGTCCGCCCTGTTTCGACGAATGCAATCAACCCGGCGCGCACAATCAAATGAGATCAAATAGAGCAAGTTGTCCTGCAACTTTAGGCTGTGCTCGCCATACGCTAAGAAGAAGATAAGGGAATACGGTTTAGTGCATCGTAAAGCCAGCAAAGTCCGATCAAAGGGTTTAAGAAGGAACTGCAGATGCTGGAAAATCCTCGTTGGCGCCCTATACATAGCGACTCTTTGCATACCTTGTGCAAGGGGATGCAAAACAAAGAATTTCGCTGTGACAGTGTTGAAGAAGGAACTGCAGATCCTGGAAAATCGAAGGTAGACAAAAGTGCTGGAGAAACTCAGCGGGTGCAGCAGCATCTATGGAGCGAAGGAAATAAGTAACAATAGGCAGCATCTATTGAGGGAAGGAATAGGCGACGTTTCGGGTCGAGACCCGGAAGGGTCTCGACCGGAAACGTCACCTATTCCTTCGAGTTCTCGACCCGAAACGTCACCTATTTCCTTCGCTCCATAGACTGAGGGAAGGAATAGGCGACGTTCCGGGTCTCGACCCGAAACGTCACCTATTCCTTCAGGGTCTCGACCCGAAACGTCACCTATTTCCTTCGCTCCATAGATGCTGCTGCACCCTGCTGAGTTTCTCCAGCACTTTTGTCCACCAAAGTCTGAAATAGTCAAAAATAGTCCGTGGGTCACCAATGAGGTTGATAGTAATTCAGGATTGGACAGTGGACGACTATTTTAATTCAGTCATAAGTATACAATAATCAACACCAAAGAACACTTTTGATTTGAAGATGGCAACGAAAAAGTCAGCAACAGAAATATATCATAATAATGCCTCCAGGTAGAATAGCAAGACATGCTACTGGTGTATGGAGTTCACAGCAATGAAATAAGGTTTTTAAATCTGCACTGAAGCATAAAAGATTTTTATTTCAGCCAGTGATCGTTACATTTTTCATTAGATCAGTTAGACAAGAGGACATGACTTTAGAATTAAGGGACAGAAGTTTAGGGGTAACATGAGGGGGAACTTCTTTACTCAGAGAGTGGTAGCGGTGTGGAATGAGCTTCCAGTGGAAGTGGTGGCGGCAGGTTCGTTGGTATCATTTAAAAATAAATTGGATAGGCATATGGATGAGAAGGGTATGGAGGGTTATGGTATGAGTGCAGGCAGGTGGGACTAAGGGAAAAAGGTTGTTCGGCATGGACTTGAAGGGCCGAGATGGCCTGTTTCCGTGCTGTAATTGTTATATGGTTATATGGTTAGATACAGTGATCATTACATCAGGACATTTTTTTTCCTAATGCAAAGTAAAACCCCAAATATAATTTAAATTGCTAGGAATTATTCTGGCAATATTCTTCCAAACAAAGAATAACCCCAAAATCTCTGAACTGAAGGAGAAAATACCAGGGAACATATTATAATTGGCTTGAGTCAATATTTGTCAACAATAGTTATGAATGAGGAAATCAGAATCAAATGCAGTTAAAAAAAAGTTTCAAATCTGAAATGTGTTCCATGGGATAAATATTGGTTAATATTCAGCTCAGTCACAAACTTTGTTTACAAGGAGCAGGGTACATTGCAACACTGGGATGAACTGCGTGGAAATGTTGCAGTGGAACTAACTGCACACAAGGTCAAAGCGCTGGCAAAGAGGTCTAGGTGGGAAGGCTGCGAATGAAGCAGAGAGCAGAATTAAAGTAGCCAGGTGGCATTGTGGAGATGGCCACCAGCAGAAGTGTTTGAGAAAGAACTGCCATGGACAGTAGGTCTCGACCCGAAAGGTCGTCCGCTCATAGAAATAGGTGCAGGAGTAGGCCATTCGGCCCTTCAAGCCTGCACCGCCATTCAATATGATCATGGCTGATCATCCAACTCAGTGTCCTGTACCTGCCTTCTCTCCATACCCCCTGATCCCTTTAGCCACAAGAGCCACATCTAACACCCTCTTGAACATAGCCAATGAACTTTCTGTGGCAGAGAATTCCAGAGACTTACCACTCTGTGTAAAGAATGTTTTCCTCATCTCGGTCCTAAAGGAATTCCCCCTTATCCTTAGACTGTGACCCCTTGTTCTGGACTCCTCCAACATCGGGAACAATCTTCCAACATCGGGAACAATCTTCATGTTCCTTCTCTCCACAGATGCTGCTGCTGAGTTACTCCAGCATCTCTCTTCGGAAGGATATGTGGTGCGGACGTGGAAATCTTATGTCAAAATGCTAACCCAAAGCCAAAGAACATTGTTCTATGCTTACTGGATTAGAGCGTATTGGCTACAGAGAGAGAGGTCGGGGAAACTTTGATTGCTTTCTCTGGAATGTGGGAGGCCAAGGGAAGACCTGACAGAGAAGCAAATAAAGATAGATACAAAATGGGGGAGGGGAGGGGGGGAAGAGGGGAGAGAGGGTGGAGGGGGAGAGGGGAGAGAATGGGGGGGGGAGGGAATGAGGGAGAGGGGGTTGAGGGGGAATGGGAGGGGGATAAATCAGTGGCATCAGCTCGGTGTGTAGAAGGAACTGAAGGTAGACACAAAATGCTGGAGCAACTCAGTGGGTCAGTCAGCATCTCTGGAGAGAAGGAATGGGTGACGTCTCGGTTCCGGTGGTGAGGGGGGGGGATTTTGGTCTATCATCGACAGGGAATTGATTGGCGTGTCGGCCATCATCCGGAAGGCACCAACAGGAGTGACGTCTGCGCGTGGCGCTGCCTTCCGCTTACCTTCATAGCGGGCCCTTTCTCACTCGCCCTCTCGCTGGCCCTCTTCCCTTCCAAGCCCAGCTGGACAAAGAGCTCGAGCAGGTTGACGAGGAGTTCATCCACCAGCTGCTCCCCCTGTAGGTTGGCCGCGATGTTGGCCAGGGCGTTGACGACGGCCAGGGAGCAGTGCCTGACACGGGGAGAAACCGTCGCAGAGTTAGACTGTCTCGCCGAATGAACGAACGGAACGAGCAAGAAACAAGCGAGCGTTGGTGACGTGGCTTGGTATCCCACTTCTGACACCACGTGTGTAAATGATCCACCACAACATACATGGTGAAACATAGGTCGACAACAATGCTGGAGAAACTCAGCGGGTGAGGCAGCATCTATGGAGCGAAGGAACAGGCGACGTTTCGGTCTACACCATGAAGGAATAGGTGACGTTTCGGGTCTAGACCGGAAGGGTCTCGACTCGAAACGTTACCTATTCCTTTGCTCCACAGATGCTGCCTCACCCGCTGAGTTTCTCCAGCATTGTTGTCGGCGGATCATTGACGTTTCAGGTCGAGACCCATCTTCAGATTGATGTCAGGGTGGGGGGGGGGCCGGGACAAAAGAAGGAAGAAGCGGAGACAGTGGGCTGAGGGAGAGCTGGGAAGGGGAGGTGAAAGCAAGTCAATGTTCGTACCGCTGGGGTGCAAACTACCCAGGCGAAATATGAGGTGCTGCTCCTCCAATTTGTGGTTGGACTCACTCCGGCCATGGAGGAGGCCCAGGACAGAAAGGTCAGATTCGGAATGGGAGGGGGAGTTGAAGTGCTGAGCCACCGGGAGATCAGGTTGCTTATTGCAGACCGAGCGGAGGTGTTGGGCGAAGCGATAGCCAAGCCTGCGCTTGGTCTCATCGATGTAGAGCAGTTGACACCTAGAGCAGCGGATGCAATAGATGAGGTTGGAGGAGGTGCAGGTGTACCTCTGCCGCACCTGGAAAGACGGCTTAGGTCCTTGAATGGAGTCAAGGGGATAAGTAAAGCGACAAGTGTAGCATTTCCTGCGGTTGCAAGGGAAAGTGCCAGGAGAGGGGGTGGTTTGGGTGGGAAGGGACGAATTGGCCAGGCAGTTACGGAGGGAGCGGTCTCTGCGGAAAACAGACGGGAGGAGATGGGAAGATGTGGCTGGTGGGATCCCGTTGCAGGTGGCGAAAATGTTGGAGGATTATTTGTTGTAGGTGACAGCTGGGAGGGTGGAAGGTGAGGACAAGGGGGAAAGATAAGTCTTTATTCCATTCAGAAATACAGAGCATTTAAACTGCCAGCCGTGCACTCCCAGCTCATAGAAACATAGACAATAGGTGCAGGAGGAGGCCATTCGGCCCTTCGAGTCAGCACCGCCATTCATTGTGATCATGGCTGATCGTCCCCAATCAATAACCCGTGCCCGTCTTCTCCCCATATCCCTTGACTCCACTAGCCACTAGAGCTCTATCTAACTCTCTCTTAAATCCATCCAGTGATTTGGCCTCCACTGCCCTCTGAGGCAGAGAATTCTACTAACTCACCACTGTCTGTGTGAAAAGGTGTTCCCTCATCTCTGTTTTATGACTAAATATAACTCAGAAGATAGACATAAATGCTGGGAGAAACTCAGCGGGTGAGGCAGCATCTATGGAGTGAAGGAACAGGCAACGTTTTGGGTCTCGACCTATTTCCTTCGCTCCATAGATGCTGCCTCACTCGCTGAGTTTCTCCAGCATTTTTGTCTACCTTCGATTTTTTTCCAGCATCTGCAGTTCTTTCTTAAATATAACTCAGATGCGAGTCACAATTAACAGATTAACAGATTTCAAACACAAAAGGACTCGGGGGACATGGGGGTGGTGCAGACTTAAAAGACCACCTGTAATCTTACTGAATGGTGGAACAGGCATCAGGGGACCAAATGGATTACTCCCTTCTCGATTTATGTTATAATTCATGGATTTAGTTTAGTTCAGTGATGCAGCCACGGAAACAGGCCCTTCGGCCCACGTCAACCAGCGATCACCCGTTCACACTGGTTCTGTTATGCCACTTGCTCATCCACTGCCTGCACACTAGGGGACAATTTAAGGGACCAGTAGAGTGTTCCTTGTCGCCAGGGTCAGGAGGGCAAGGAGCGCCGCCACTCCACCTCGGGTCCACAAGGAGAGGAGTGGCTCTACTGTCAGTGACCAAAGCACTGGTGATGGGATCTAGGGAGTGGGCAGGGCTGAAGATGTCCTGGTTGGGTTGCTCCTAGGCAATAGACAATAGGTGCAGGAGTAGGCCATTCGGCCCTTCGAGCCAGCATCGCCATTCAATGTGATCATGGCTGATCATCCACAATCAATACCCCGTCTCTGCCTTCTCCCCATATCCCCTGACTCCGCTATCAATAAGAGCCCTATCTAGCTCTCTCTTGAAAGCATCCAGAGAACCGGCCTCCACCGCGCACTAGAGGCAGAGAATTCCACAGACTCACAACTCTCTGTGAGAAAAAGTGTTTCCTCGTCGCCGTTCTAAATGGCTTACCCCTTATTCTTAAACTGTGGCCCCTGGTTCTAGACTCCCCCAACATCGGGAACATGTTTACTGCCTCTAGTGTGTCCAAGCCCTCAACAATCTTATGTGTTTGAATAAGATCCCCTCTCATCCTTCTAAACTCCAGAGTGTACAAGCCCTTGTACAGATGTCCTGGTTGGGTTGCTCCTGGGCCTAGCCAAGCTGGCCATCCGCGAGCCACGGCGCCAGAGGGCTTTGCCCGAGGCAGATGCTTGCCCCTTTTCCGGGGTTGTGTAGTAGTTATTAGAATACTTGTCAAATAGTTGTTTGATGATTTTGTAACATGGTGGCGGGTGGGCCAACACGGTTTTGGTTTTTGTGTCGTGTTGAAATTAAATTAAAAAAAACCAGGGGACAAGTTACAGAGGGGCGATTAGCCTAAAAACCCTCATGTCTACGGGATGTGGGAGGAAACCGGAGCACCCGGAGGAAACAGTGAGAACGTGCAAACTCCACACACACACACACATAGGAGCGGCGGTCAGGATGGAACTGGGTCTCCAGTGCTGTGAGAAAGCAGCGCTACCGGCTGTGCCACTATGCCGCCTGAATAGCAATAGGGCCGGCTGAAGTTTAAAACAGAATATGCACGCAGCACTAGATTGGCCGCACGATTTGTGAGCCTACCTGTAACCGTGGTCTTTGTGGTCTTTAGTCGCCGAGTACACAACCGAACTGGCTTTCACACTGATTTGTTGAAAGAGGTTCCACACTTCTTGGTAAATATATTGCTGTAAAATGTAAGAGTTTTGTCAGTCCACTTCAGCAGGCCCTTTGCAGTCTCTTAAATCTCTCAAACTGTGGCGTGGATACGGTGAATGCACACTCTCTCTTTTTCCCAGGGAAGGCAAGTGCACAATTAGAGGACATAGGGTTAAATTAGAGGGGAATATTTAAGGGGGGACTGGGGTATCCCTTCCTCAGCGGGTCGGGCAGCATCTCTGGAGGACCTGGATGGGCGACGTATCGGTTTGGGACCCTTCTTTTGCTCTGGTATTTTATTTAATGCACATGTTTAATCAATAATGCTTTATTATTAATGTTTCATGTTTTATGTATCATTCGTAACTGTCACTGTATGTCATGTTGTCACTTGCGGGCGGAGCACCAAGGCAAATTCCTTGTATGTGAATACTTGGCCAAAAAACGTATTAATTAATTAATTCATTCATTCTTGTGAATAGATGCACATTCTCTCTTTCAACTGACTAACCAGACCACATGCAGCAGTTTGGTTTCCATTGGATAGGAACAGTTTAGAGGAATGTGGTGGGACCAGTGTAGATGGGGTATCTTGGTGGGCATGGACAAGTTGGGCTGAAGGGCCTGTTTCCACGCTGTTGGACTCCATGGTCAGATTTTCCAAAATAACTTTTTTTATGAGCCGGTGCGAGGATTTGGAGGAGTCTCTTCAAACAAAGGCTGCAATAATTAGGCAAAGCAAGATAGCTCTGGTCAATTGTACAAGCATTCCCATTATTTTGTGTAATAAACTATTTATCGTACATAGAAACAAGGAATTGCAGATTCACAAAAGGATGCAAAGTGCTGGAGTAACTCAGCGGGCCAGGCAGCATCTCTGGAGAACATGGACAGTCATCTATTTATACTTGAAACATCACCTATTGACTTGAAACATCACCTATCTATGTTCTCCAAAGATGCCGGCTGAGTTACTCCAGCACTTTGTGTCCATTCTTTAACAGCGCCGGAGACCCGGGCTCGATCCCGACTACAGGAGCTGTCTGTACGGAGTTTGCACGTTCTCCCCATGACCTGCGTGGGTTTTCTCCGAAATCTTTGATTCCCACCCACACTCCAAAGAAGTGCAGGTTTGTCGGTTAATTGGCTAGGTAAATGTTAAAAACGTTTTTGTTTTTTTTTAAATTAGCGGGTTTAGGATAGTGTTAATGTGCGGGGATCGCTGGTCAACAGACAATAGGTGCAGGAGTTGGCCATTTGGCCCTTTGAGCCAGCACCGCCATTCACTGTGATCATGGCTGATCATTCCCAATCAGTACCCCGTTCCTGCCTTCTCCCCATATCCCCTGACTCCGCTATTTTTAGGAGCCCTATCTAGCTCTCTCTTGAAAGCATCCAGAACCGGCCTCCACCACCTTCTGAGGCAGAGAATTCCAAGGTGCGGATTCGGTGGGCGAAGGGCCTGTTTCAGTGGGCGAAGGGCCATCAGACTCCTGAATGCCATGTAATGGGCTGCCACCGTTGTCTATTTATCCTTTTATCCTTATTGTGTTGCACAGGGAGCCAAATGCAACGTAATTTTGTTTGGAACTGCATATATCAATGTATTTCTAAATGACAATAAAGTTTGTTTGACTTTGACTTGACTTCCGCGCTGTAAGTCTAAACTAAACTGAACATCTCCGGGGAAGATGGATAGGATAGGTGAGGTTTTGGGGTGAGGCCGCTGGTACCTGGGCCGCTCCGCATGGTTCCACTTACGTTGCCGGTGATGACCATGCAGCCGAGCTGGTCGATGATCAGAACGTCCAGTTGCGACGGAGGCTGGCAAAACTTCTGCTGCAAGATCTGCAGGATCGGCTCCATCACCTTGGGCGTGTCCCGCAGTGCCACGGCAATGTGGCCCAGGGAGCGGATGGTGTGATCCGGAATCAGGTGGGCATCCCTGGAGGGCGACAGCGCACAGTTAACCCACGGGCTGGGGGAGCGGAACAGAATCTGCTAGCACAGAATCCAGCCCAATAACGCAATCTCAATGCTTCATCGGATTTGAAAGTAGCGCATTCATCATGCTCAAATCACGACTCACTTGGAACCAAAAACCCTCAAAACAAATACATTTGCAGTTAAGCCCACAAGCCGAGAACAGGTCTTGCACATCAACAGACACTCGAGGCCTGATTTTAATTGTGATGTTCGGTTCAGGAAAAGGAGAATCGCAAGATAGAAATAAAACTTGCAGCAGCTGTGTGCAATCTCATTCTGGCAGGCAAACTAATTCAGGCACTTAAATCCCAACCTTGCGCCACAAGCCAAAGAAATAACATTCCCGTCAACTCGACCAAGAATTGAATAAACAGCTAGTTACCATGAACCTCCACTAGTTTACAAAGGACCAAACACAAGAGGCAGCGTGTGAGGCAAAGGTTTAAACAATGCTGTCGTCAAACAGTGGCAAAAGCAACACGTAAACAACACATAAGTCAGTATACAACATGGCATTGAATATAGAACAGTACAGCACAGGAACAGGCCCTTCAGCCCACAATGTCCGTGCCGGGCAGGATGCCATGATATGTGTCGGAAGGAACTGCAGATGCTGGTTTAAAGTGAAGATGGACACAAAAATCTGGAGTGAGCTTCAGTCTGGAGAAGGGTCTTGACCCGAAGCGTCACCTATTCCTTTTCTCCAGAGATGCTGCCTGACCCGCTGAGTTTAACTGTCCCAACGTTTCTGGACCAGTTAGACAGGTACGTGGATAGGACAGGTTTGGAGGGATATGGACCAAGCGCAGGCAGGTGGGGCTAGTGTAGCTGGGACAGGTTGGCCGGTGTGGGCAAGTCCATGAGTCTATGAGTTACTCCAGCGTTCTGTGTCTGCCTGAGGATGGCAAGATATTTTCATCTGCCCGCACGAGACCCACTCCCCTCCATATCCAGGTGCCTATGTTAAGATTTCTTAAATGCTACGATTGTTACTTCCTCCACCACGCACCACCATTCTCCACACAGGGCGGTCGGTCACAGTGGCGCAGCGGTAGAGTTCCTGCCTTGCAACCGGGTTCGATCCCGACTACGGGCGCTGTCTGTACGGAGTTTGTACGTTCTCCCCGTAGACCTGCATGGGTTTTCCCCGAGAACTTTGGTTTCCCCCACACACCAAAGATGCACGGGTTTGTACGTTAATTGACTTGGTAGAATTGTAAATTGTCCCTAGTGTGTGTATGTGTGGGGATCGCTGGTCTGCGCGGACTCGGTGGGCCGAAGGGCCTGTTTCCGCGCTATATCTCTAAACTAAACCAAACTAAAAAAAAGATGCTGAAAGTGTAAAGTTTTTCTCAAGTGCAATTGCTATTAATGTCAAGACATTCTTTAATACCAAAAAATTAAGCTTGCATATTATTTTAAGTAGATGCATTTTTAAATTGTGGAAATCAAGTTGAATTGCGTAAACTGCCGCAGTATCTAACTTTCATTTAAATGAGAAAGATTTGCACCGAAAACATTTATTCCGTTTTGCAAATAGTAGCGATAAAAGACTCTCGGAATTCAAAAGCCGACACTGTTGACGGAAGATTAAATCTATTGCACCAACTTGTCTCCAGATCCTGAGCTTGCTCTCTGCAATAGTAAAAGGGAATTAATGGTCTTGTCGATAATTGGAACAGCACGTTTGGGAGAGGTTTGTGTTACTCACTTATCACTCTCTTGGGATATGTACAAGCGATTGGACAGACTGGCCAAGAATGCTTCCACGATGACTGGGTCAGCAGCTGATCCGGCCTTCAGGCACCTGCGGGAAAAAATAACAGCGTGTCAGAGAAACCCAGGCCCCGTTTGCCCGTTCATGAAAAAAAAAGTCCCACGGCTTTACTCCAAGGAGTTTCGATTCATAGAAACATAGAAAATAGGTGCAGGAGGAGGCCATTCGGCCCTTCGAGCCAGAACCGCCATTCACTGTGATCATGGCTGATTGTCCTCAATCAATAACCCGTGCCTGCCTTCTCCCCATATTCCTTGACTCCACTAGCCCCTAGAGCTCTATCTAACTCTCTCTTAAATCCATCCAGTGACTTGGCCTCCACTGCCCTCTGTGGCAGGGAATTCCACAAATTCGCAACTCTCTGGGTGAAAACGTTTTTTTCTCACCTCAGTCTTAAATGACCTCCCCTTTATTCTAAGAATTGCCGATTGTCTTCCACTCTTTGTGTCTCATCAAGATAATAGAGCCCAGCCTGTGAATGCGGAGCAGAACGATAGACGGCTGACCATGTCATCTCTGGGTGCCCGCTCTGCCACCCACCAAGTGGATCTCAGGGCCCGGCAGACATTGACGCCAACAGAGGCATCAACCACCTGGCTGCTCAACACCCGGCGCGAGATCTAACTATTCCTTTGGTTTATGTTTCATTCGCAAGAAGAAGAAGAAGAAGGAGTCATTTCAGGTAAGATGGTCAAGAGAGAAGAAAAAGGGACACAGCGTGGGGGGGGGGGGGGGGGGGGGGGTGCACCGCTACAGAGAGGGACCTGGCGTAGGGGGGCCTCCAAAAACGTAGAGGGACTATTGCAACCACATTGAGTACTTTGTGACCTCGTCGGCGCCCTATACATAGCGACTCTTTGTTAAAGAAGGAACTGCAGATGCTGGAGAATCGAGGGTTACACAAAAAGCTGGAGAAACTCAGCGGGTGCAGCAGCATCTAAGGAGCGAAGGAGATAGGCGACGTTTCGGGTCGAGACCCTTCTTCAGACTTTGCATACCTTGTGTAAGGGGATGCAAAACAAAGAATTTCGCTGTGACAGTGTTGAAGAAGGAACTGCAGATGCTGGAAAATCGAAGGTAGACAAAAGTGCTGGAGAAACTCAGTGGGTGCGGCAGCATCTACGGAGCCAAGGAAATAGGCAACGTTTCCTTTGTGTTTCGACATGAAATGTTGCCTATTTCCTTCGCTCCACATAGGTAGACAAAAGTGCTGGAGAAACTCAGTGGGTGCAGCAGCATCTAAGGAGCGAAGGAGATAGGCGACGTTTCGGGTCGAGACCCTTCGTCAGACTGGTTAGGGATCAGGGAAACGAGAGATATAGACGGTGATGTGGAAACATCACAGGTTGTCTTGTGCAATATTGACTGCACCCATTTATAGAAAGCTGACTACATTTACCATGTGAATAATTGGAAGTGCTCTGCTGAAAGAGTTCACGCTGACCAACCGTCACCTGCACACTATTTCCATGATATCACACTTTTGCATCCTCCACACTGCGGGAAAATGTACAGAAGCCAATTAAACTACAAACCTAAACAACAGGGGCAGCACAGTGGAGCTGCTGCCTCACAGAGCCAGAGGCCCGGGTTAGAAACATAGAAATTAGGTGCAGGAGTAGGCCATTCGGCCCTTCGAGATTCAATATGATCATGGCTGATCATCCAACTCAGTATCCTGTACCTGCCTTCTCTCCATACCCTCTGATCCCCTTTAGCCACAAGGGCCACATCTAACTCCCTCTTAAATATAGCCAATGAACTGGCCTCAACTACCCTCTGTGGCAGAGAGTTCCAGAGACCCACCACTCTCTGTGTGAAAAAAGTCTTTCTCATCTCCTAAAATTCTAGAGACTCACCACTCTCTGTGTGAAAAATGTTTTTCTCATCCCAGTCCTAAAAGACTTCCCCCTTATCCTTAAACTGTGACCCCTTGTCCTGGACTTCCCCAACATCGGGAACAATCTTCCTGCATCTAGCCTGTCCAACCCCTTAAAAATTTTGTAAGTTTCTATAAGATCCCCCCTCAATCTCCTAAATTCTAGAGAGTGTAAACCGAGTCTATCCAGTCTTTCTTCATAAGACAGTCCTGACATCCCAGGAATCAGTCTGGTGTACCTTCACTGCAATCAGTCTGGTGAACCTTCTCTGCACTCCCTCTATGACAATAATGTCCTTCCTCAGATTTGGAGACCAACAACAGGTGCTGTCTGTACGGAGTTTGTACATTCTCCCGGTGACCCGCGTGGGTTTTCTCCGGACGCTCCAGGCTTCCTCCTACACACTCCAAAGGACGTGCAGGTTTGTAGGTTAATTGGGTTGGTGAAAATTGTAAATTGTCCCTAGTGTGTGTAGGACAGCGTGGGTGTGCCGGGATCGCAGGTCGGCGCGGACTTGGTGGGCCGAAGGTTTCGCGCTGTAGACTCGGCTTGCACTCGCTAGAATTTAGAAGATTGAGGGGGGATCTTATAGAAACGTACAAAATTCTCAAGGGGTTGGACAGGCTAGATGCAAGAAGATTGTTCCCGATGTTGGGGAAGTCCAGAACAAGGGGTCACAGCTTAAGGATAAGGGGGAAGTCTTTTAGGACCGAGATGAGAATTTTTGTTTTCACACAGAGAATCTGTGGAATTCTCTGCCACAGAAAGTAGTTGAGGCCAGTTAATTGGCTATATTTAAGAGGGAGTTAGATGTGGCCCTTGTGGCTAAGGGGATCAGGGGGTATAGAGAGAAGGCAGGTACAGGATACTGAGTTGGATTATCAGCCATGATCATATTGAATGGCGGTGCAGGCTCGAAGGGCCGAATGGCCTACTCCTGCACCTATTTTCAATGTTTCTACGTATTTCTAAAGTCTAGAGTTTCCTGACAGTAATTGGTAGTTTAATTGGGTTCTATAAATTGAACCGTAGTGTGTAGGATAAAAAAAGTAGAACATAGAACGAGTGAAGGGGTGATCGATGGTCGGCGTGGAGTCGATGGGCCAAAGGGCCTGTTTCCACACTATATCTATAAACATGAACTAAAATAAACATAAAGATGCCCGGATAATTGCAAAATGGTTGATATAAAGCAGCATTCTTGCAAAGAAGGGTAGTTTGCTTCTTACCTGCAGATGTTATCTATAGCAATATCCCTCAGTTGCTCGTACATGGATGGCTGGTTTCTCTTTGGGGATAACACTGTCGCCTCAGAGTGCTCATTTGTCACACTTATCTTAATATCAGTTTCTCCTTAAAAATAAAGAAAACTTGCTGGGAAAACAAAATGGCAGCAGCAGCGAATTTCAGGAGCTATTTTGTAAAACAAGCATTTGGAGGAAATATCAAGCTATAAGACCTAGGAGAAGATTTGGGCCATTCAGCCCATTGAGTCAACTATCATTCAACCATGTTCCTGCCTTCTCCCCCCTCGTCACCCTCAAGGGCCTGTCCCACTTACGCTGATTTTTTTCGGCGACTTGCCGGCACCCGTCATAGTCGCAGCAGGTGGCCGAAAATTTTTAACATGTTGAAAATCCAGAGGCGACCAGAACAAGGTACGACTCTTTGGGCGACTGCTCACGACCATACAGGCGTCACACCGCGGGCGTGGGACAGGCCCTTTACTAATCAAGAACCTATCAATCTCTGCTTTAAAAATACTCAATGACTTGGCCTCCACCGCTCTCTGGTGGAATGAATTCCACTGATTCACCACCTTCTGGCTAAAGAAACTCCTCTTCATCCCCATGTCTTCTACACGTCCTTTAATTCTGAGACTGCGCCCTCTGGTTTTTGAATCTTCCATTCTATACTGGAAACATTCCCTCCACAATCCATGCTATCTAGGCCTTTAATAATCCAGTAGGTTTCAATGAGATCCCCCCCCCCCCCCCTTATGATCAGAAAGTATTTTATAATCATGTTTAATTTAATGTTTATTGAAATACTCAAAGGCTAGACAAAATATAACGTAGTTAACAGCAAATCAAAGACATTTTCTGGATTATTGTTTAATAATTGGAAAAAAATTAATATTAAAATTTTGGAAGGGACCATTATCCCCTACAATTAAAATGTGGACAGTGGAAATGTTGGAGACGTTACAACTGGAGAGAATTAGGTTTAGCCTAATGGATAAACTTGAGCTTTTTGAACAAATATGGTCTCCATTCATTGATTATATGAAGGGATAGCTGGGCTCGGCATTGAAACTCAGTAAGTACCCGGTGGGAAGATCAAACACAAATGTTTAATTTCAGATTTATATACTTGTCTCCATATATTATAATTAGAAATTGTTCCATTCATTGATAAGATGTATACTGTTTTCTTTTCCTCAAGAAGAAGAATTGTTTACTAGTTATAGGGTTTTTAAAAAAAATTATATTTATTTTTTATTTTTTTTCCCTTTTAATCAAATATAATCATATTCTTCAAATTACTCACTATTCTTTCTTTATACTTTTTTCTTTTTCTCTTTTTCATACTATTAAAAAAATGGAGGCCTATATACATGGTTTGGTAATATTTATATAATTTTGGAAAGATGTATTAATTATATCTGAAAAAATTGTTATATTATTTGTAATATGTATGGCCTCTAATAAAAATATATTTAAAAAAAATATATATATATATATATAACGTAGTTAACTTTCACCACTGCATGCCGCACGTTGTCTTGAATATTTGAGAATTTTTCTCCTCAGAAACTTCTCACGAGAAGCTTTAGTCAATGAAAACAAAACGTTCTTTAGTTCCGCGACTCATTCTTTAGCTTAGTTTTGTTTAGAGAAACAGGCCCTTCGACCCACTGAGTCCACAGCGACCAGCGATCCCCGCACACTACCGCTACCCAAAAACACCAGGGACCGTTTACTTTTATACCACGCTAATTAGCCTACAGGTCAGTGGGTACTTTTTAAACAATGATTGATATGTTCTTTAGTTTAGAGATACCGCGTGGAAACAGGCTCACCGAGTCCACACCGACCAACGATCCACGCACATTAACACACCCCTTACACACATATTAAGGACAATTTTACATTTATACCAAGCCAATTAACCTACAGACCTGTACATCTTTGCAGTGTGTGAGGAAACCGAAGATCTCGGAGAAAACCCACACAGGACACGGGGGGGGGGGGGGGGGGGGGGGGGGACGGACGTGCAAACTCCGTACAGACAGCACCCGTAGTCGGGATCGAACCCGGGTCTCTGGCACTGCAAGGCAGCAACTCTACCGCTGTGCCACCTTGCCACAAGTTAACAAGAGAAGCTATTGGTGCACTATTTCTGCACGTTATTTTACTGACAGTTGAAGTACACCATTTATGAAGTGCATCAGACTGTGACCGTGTGTCAGTCGCTGCACTGTCACCTCACCTGCACTATACTGGCTGTGGTACTTGTACACCTTGACGAGTACTGGCGATGGAATCACTAAAAAATCCCGCAGCGATGTTGTGACGGAATGAACTGCAACGGGGAATCGCTCACATAAATGCCCCAGACCCTGTTCAGAAAATACAAATAACACAATGAACCATATAACAATTACAGCACGGAAACAGGCCCTCTCAGCTCTTCCAGTCCGTGCCGAACATTTATTTTCCCCTAGTCCCATCTACCTGCACTCAGACCATACCCCTCCATTCCCTTCCCGTCCATATACCTATCCACTTTACTTTTAAATGTTAAAATCGATTCTGCCTCCACCACTTCTGCAGGAAGATCATTCCACACAGCCACCACTCTCTGAGTAAAGAAGTTCCCCCTCTTGTTACCCCTAAACGTCTGTCCCTTAATTCTCATGTCATGCCCTCTTGTTTGAATCTTCCCTACCCTCAATGGGAAAAGCTTATCTACGTCAACTCTGTCTATCCCTTTCATCACTTTAAAGACCTCAATCAAATCCCCCCTTAATCTTCTGCGCTCCAAGGAATAAAGACCTAACCTGTTCAACCTTTCTCTGTAACTTAGTTGCTGGAACCCAGGCAACATTCTAGTAAATCTCCCCTGTACTCTCTCTATTTTGTTGACATCCTTCCTATGATTAGGCGACCAAAATTGTACTCCATACTCCAGAATTGGTCTCACCAATGCCTTGTACAATTTTAACATTACTTCCCTACTCCTATATTCAATGCTCTGATTTATAAAAGCCAGCACACCAAAAGCTTTCTTTACCACCCTATCTACATGCGATTCCACCTTCAGGGAACTATGCAGTTATTCCTAGATCCCTCTG
Source organism: Raja brachyura (assembly GCA_963514005.1). Next base: position 3,591,882 of record OY740808.1, on the reverse strand, counting down.
TTCCACAGCATTCCTCAATTCCCTACCATTTACCATGTACGTCCTATTTTGATTTGTCCTGCCAAGATGTAGCACCTCACACTTATCAGCATTAAACTCCATCTGCCATGAAGCATGTGTTGTGATTCCAGCGAACATCATTAACAGGTTACACACAAAGTGCTGGAGTGACTCAGTGGGTCATGCAGCATCTCTGGAGAAAAAGGATGGGTGATGTTTTCGCGTCGAGACCCTTCTTCAGACTGAAAGGGGGAGGGGGGCCTTGGCATTTTCATACCTCCAGATCCACCCCCTCTACTTTCAGACTGAAGAATTGGTCTCAACCTGGAACGTCACCCATCCTTTTTCTCCAGAGATGCTGCCTGGACCGCTGAGTTACTCCAGCACTTTGTGTCTAATTCGGTATAAAGCAGCATCTGCAGTTCCTTTGTGTAAAAAACTGCAGGTGCTGGTTTAAATCGAAGGTTGGCACATAATGCTGGAGTAACTCAGAGGGTGAGGCAGCATCTCTGGAGAGAAGGAATGGGCGACGTTTTGGGTCGAGACCCTTTTTTAGACTGATGCCCCCCCCCCCCCCTTTACTTTCAGTCTGAAGAAGGGTCTCGACCGGAAACGTCGCCCATTCCTTCTCTCCAGAGATGCTGCCTCACCCGCTGAGTTACTCCAGCATTTTTGTCTACCCTCTAGTATATGATTTTCCCATCCAGTAAGTAATGTTCTGATCATTCCGAAGAATGGTCCCGACTCGAAATGTCACCTATCCATGTTCTCCACAGATGCTGCCTGCCCCGCTGAGTTACTCCAGCACTCTGTGCCCTTTTCTGGCTGTCTACTCTATCTGTGCCACTCATAATTTGTATTCCTCCATCAGCTCTCCCCGCAACCTCTGGCGTTCCAGAGAAAAGAATCCAAAGCTTCCCAACTTCTCCCTGCAGCTGATATACACTTGCATTAAATGAATGCTCACGGAACTTATCCGAAGAATTAAAACTGAAACAACGGGGTGAAAAATCAATTATTTCTTCTGAAATGCCAATGGATGGGGGTGGGACTTGATGTTCGAAAAGGGACCTTGATATTAACATTGCTGCCTGTAACTGTAGACCATTCCAATACTGCACTGAGACGTGGGCCTAAGATGGATAAAACCCTTTGTGGAGTGTTTAAGAAGGAACTGCAGAAGCTGGAAAATCGAAGGTAGACAAAAATGCTGGAGAAACTCAGCGGGTGCGGCAGCATCTATGGAGCAAAGGAAATATTTCCTTCGCTCCACAGATGCTGCCTCACCCGTTGAGTTTCTCCAGCATTTTTGTCCACCCTTTCTGGAGTTCTGCTTTGATAGACAATACACACTAGGTGCAGGAGTAGGCCATTCGGCCCTTCGAGCCAGCACCGCCATTCAATGTGATCATCCCCAATCAGTACCCCGTTCCTGCCTTCTCCCCATATCCCCTGACTCTGCTACCTTTAAGAGCCCTATCTCTCTAGAAAGTATCCAGAGAACCGTCCTCCATCGCCCTCTGACTCACAACTCTCTGTGAGAAAAAGTGTTTCCTCATCTCCGTTCTAAATGGCTTACCCCTTATTCTTAATAGGACACCGCTGCGAAACACAAACACTCTTGGCATTCCATTTTAAACGTACCTGCAAACAGCAGATCAGCAAGGGCATATGCGAGAGAATTATTTTACTGGAGGTCTTGGACTGCAGCTTTTCGGAAAGTTTCGAGCAGAGATTCTCAGCACCTTCATTAGAAACAAGGACAAGTTAAATATTTGAGGAAGATAATTCCAGGCAGAGGATCTCAGGATGAATGAGCAGGAATAAGAAACTTAGCCAACACGATGGTGACAATTTAGCTAACACGACTCACTATTCCCCAATTAACCTGTTAACAACAAATGTATTAAAACTCAACCACAAATTAAGAATTGACCCAGTCTTAATTGCCCTTCACGGAAGGGACGTGCTTGTGGAAGTAGGGCCTATACTGTCTCTTTGGTTTAGTTTAGATACACAGCATGGAAACAGGCCCTAGGCACATCAAACCCACGCTGACCATCTAACCTTCACATCAATGACAGCGATGTGGAGGTGGTCAGTAGCACTAAGCTCCTGGGGGTGCAGATCACTAACAGTCTGACCTGGTCAAATAACATCTCATTTAACAGTTAAGAGAGCGCAGCAGCGGTTGCACTTTCTGCGCCGGATGAGAAGAGCTCATCTCTCCCATCGCATCCTCACCACTTTCTACAGGGGCACCATAGAGAGTATTTTGATCAGCTGTATCTCTGTCTGGTTTGGGGACTGTAAAGCCTCTGACTGGAAGTCCGTGCAGAGAGTGGTGAGGACAGCGGAAAAAATCATCGTGACCTCTCTAGTTCTGCAACAGCTTCTTCCCACGAGCCATCAGACTCCTGAATGCCATGTAATGGGCTGCCACCATTGTCTATTTTATCCTTTTATCCTTTTTATCCATTTTATCCATGTTTATCCTTCTGTTAATTATCGTGTTGCACAGGGAGCCAAATGCAACGGAATTTCGTTTGGAACTGCATATATCAATGTATTTCTAAATGACAATAAAGTTTGTTTGACGTTTTGACATTAACACCCGTTCACACTAATTCAATTTTATCACACTTGAATGAATAAGTTTATTGGCCAACTATGTACACATACAAGGAATTTGCCTTGGTGCTCCGCTCCCAAGTAACAACACGACATACAATAAAACATTAATAATAAAACATTATTGATTAAACATGTGAATGAAATAAAATACCAGAGCAAAAGGCGGCTACAGGCTTCTGGTTATTGAGTAGAGCTACTGCTCGTGGGGAAAAAAGCTGTTTTTATGTCTGGCTGTGGCAGCTTTGACAGTCCAGAGTCGCCTTCCAGAAGGAAGTGCTTCAAGGAGTTTGTGGCCAGGGTGAGAGGGGTCAGAGATGATCTTGCCCGCTCGCTTCCTGGCCCTTGCAGTGTACAGTCCGTCAATGGAGGGAAGGTTGCAACCAATAACCTTCTCAGCTGATCGGACGATTCGCTGCAGCCTCCGGATCCTAACACCTCCTACACCTCAGGGGCAATTTACAGAGGGACAATTAACCTACAAACCCGCACGTCTTTGGGATGTGGGAGAAGACCGGAGTACCCGGAGGAAACCCACGTGGTCACAGGGAGAACGTGCAAGCTCCACACAGACAGTGACTGAGGTCAGGATTGAAGCACTGTGGCTCTCTGGCGCTGTGAGGCAGCAGAGCGATCATTGGCGTCACCGTGCCGCCACCTTTAACCTGTTTATTGCCAAGTTATTTTTCACCTGGCCTGATAACGGCAAAAAAACTAATACTCAAATTTTGGAAACATACATCAGTCCCTACTCTTAAGATGTGGATTATAAACATGTCCGAGACACTACATCTTGAACATATCAGACTTGTCTTGGCAGAAAAACCAGAAGACATTTTTCGAAGACATGGACACCATTCATTGATTGATTACAAGGATAGTATGGTGCAACACAACTTTGGATTTAAATCTAACTATGGGTTGGGTGATGGGTGGGGAGGGATATGAGGCGGGTATATCATCACTTTTTTCTTTCTTTCACTTTTTGTCCTTTTAATTTTTCTATTCTTCATTTATTCACTCGTTGGCTACACCACTATGGTAGTCTAGGGGCTCTATATTTGCACATTCCACTTTTTCTTGCCTTTTTCTCCTTTCGTGTCTTCCAACTATAGCTAAAAAGTTAAAATTGAAGTTGTACAATAACTGTATTATTTTATATGCCGTTGGTTCTATTTTTGTACATTTGATTCTAATTTAAATAAATAAATTATTATATTTTTTCCCACCATTGGCCATTCCCCGAGTATACTCGGTGGTGGCACTGAACAGGTCAAAAGCGCCGCCTCCAGGATTTTAGACAACGTGGAAAATAGAGAGAGAAAACGTTTGAGGCTCTGACAAATATACTCGACCTTGCTCATCTTTCACAGCCCACACCATTAAATCCACGCACGCCGCATTGGCTTGACATCGGAGTTTCAGGGGGTTGAACTCGTGATGGAAGTAGTCCATGTCATGCAGGATCTTCTGCAGCTCCGACTGGCTGCTGTTGAACTGCTCCAGCACAAAATCATGAACCTCCTTCACGAATGCGGTCTGCAAATCTGCAAGGACAAATTGTCATCGTGTATCGCCATTTCCGCTGGCCGGTTGGCAACGCGACGAAAGCTTTGCAAGGTGCCTGGGCACGCGCGGCCATAAACTGAACGCAACTCAAACTCAAAAGTGCTCGGGTGACGGATGGGCAAAAATACGACACGGGTAAATCTCTCCTTCCTCCACTTTCTCCTTTTCTTTCAATCTTTTTCGCTTCTCATTTCTGTCCTTTATTTCTTTTGCTACCCGTTTCTACTCACTTGTCGATCTATTCCGACACTCTTTATTTATTTTTTCTCCCGCTGTTCTTTTATTATTAAATTAACAAATACGAAGTTGTACAAGAATGGAAATATGGATGTATGTATTAGGTACTCAAGTACCACACTATTGTACTTACTTCTAACAAAAATAAACTCAAAAGTGCTCAATGCCCGAATCATTGCCTATGCATGGTAGACAAAAGTGCTGGAGAAACTCAGCCGGTGCAGCAGCATCTATGGAGCGAAGGAAATAGACAATGTTTCGGGCCGAAACCCTTTGGGTTTCGGCCCGAAACATTGCCTATTTCCTATTGTCATTTGATAAGAATCCAGTGAAGGGTCTCGGCCCGAAACGTCGCCCATTCCTTCTCTCCGGAGACGCTGCCTCACCCGCTGAGTTACTCCAGCATTTTGTGTCTATCACGCACTATATTGCGCTGTTACAGTCGATTTGTATTAACAAGGAGAGACTGAAATGAACTTTTCGCAACATCAGGATGGTGCAAAGCAGTTTTTGTCCATTTAAATACTTTTCAAATGTAATCATCGTAGGAAATCCAAAAATAAATTCCACGCAACAAACAGCCACAATATGACTGATCTAAATGAGCAGCAAGATTGATTCCAAGTCACATAGTCCCCAATAAAAATAAAACTGAGGGAGGTGTCGCAGTTTAAAGTACGCACGGTATGAAAATGACACAGCCTATGATTCACAGTAAGCATAGCCTCACGGGAAAATAGACATGAAAAATTAGTATGATTCATTTCAACCTCACCCTGAATATTCAAAAACTGTATATTAATATTGTTGATCACGATGACGACACAAGGAACTGCAAATGGTGGAATCCAGGGCAAAACATAAAGTGCTGGGTTAACTCTGTGGGCCCTGCACCTGGGTTGGAGGGAATGGATAGATGACATTTTGCGTCGGGACCCTTCTTTAGACTGAAGAGGGTCGAGACTAGACGCATTGCCTGTCCATTCCCTTCACAGAATGAAGGAGGTCCCGACCCAAACCATTGTCCAGCCATTCCCTCCACAGACTGAGGATAGTCCAGGCCAGAAACATTGCCGATCCACTCTCTCCACAGATGCTGCCTGAATGCCAAGTTACTCCAGCACTCATCACAGTGCAGTTCACACGTCAGCTTGAAAGTGAAGCAGGTTCTCAGGCCCCGTGATCTTTGTGGGTGGAATTGAGTGTTTGTGGAAGAATTGTTTCTTTAACTGGCATTTGTTTGCACTGTGATAGAAAGGGTGCCCTTCCTCCCAGTCCAGTCTCCATCGTGTCACTTACTTCACTCCAAGAGGGTGGAGGGGTCTCAGGTCATTCATGCCAATGAAGCAAAATCTAACCCACTTCATGATAGAACAGCAAATGCAGCGCCGGAGACCCAGGTTCGATCCTACCTACGGGTGCTGCCTGTGATCTGCGAGGGTTTTCTCCGAGATCTTCACTTTCCTCCCACACGCCAAAGAAGTACAGATTTGTAGGTTAACTGGATTGGTATAAAGGTGAAAAATGTGTCCCTAGTGGGTGTAGGATAGTGTTAGTGTGCGGCGATCGCTGGTCGGCGAGGACCCGATGGGCCGAAGGGCCTGTTTCCTCGCTGTGACTCTAAACTAAACTAAACCAAGTTGGGTTGTTTTCTCTGGAATGCTGAAGGTTGTGGGGAGACCTGGTAGAAGTGTGTACAATGATGGGAGGCATGGTTAGGATAGACCAGGGGTGAGGAACATTTTAATGTTGGAAGGACGCATTAAGGTTAGCTGTAATCAAATAAGGCCGTATCCACAAAGCCAATTAGATATACTTCAAAATGTACATTGTTTTGTTAAAGTAGCCCTCATGACTTACTAATGCTTTAATTGTGGCCGTCAGTCGGGGAGGATTATTTTGTTGAATCTTCTTTTACTCTTTGGTATTTTAAAATACGTTCATTTTAAGATTAAAATAAAAATAATAAGACAAACAAAAATATACTAATAAAAATAAAAGGATTTGTTCTACAAAATTTGGTTTCATTCAAAAGGCCCCACTTAATGGCCTAGAAGGCCGCATGCAGCCTTAAGGCCCCAGGTTCCCCACCCCTGGGATAGACAGTCAGATCCTTTTTCCCCCAGGTTGGAGAAAAAAACGTTCAAGAGGGTATAGAATTAAGGTGAGAGGGGCAAAGTTGAAAGGAAATGTGCAGGGCAAGTTGTTCTTTCACACAGAGAGAGTGGTGAGTGCGTGGAACACACTGCATGGGCTTGGTGGTGGCGGCACACACAATAGTGGCATTTAAGAGTCTTGCGGATAGGTGCATGGATAGGCAGGGATATGGATAAGATTCGATCTTGGCATCATGTTGGGCACAGACGTTGCGGGCCAAAGGGCCTGTTCCTGGGATGCACCGTTCTAAGCCACAGACCACAATTGCCATTAAAAGCCACGTCATTTATCCAGGAGATTACAAAAAGAAAGACAAATCACGTGCCGCACTCCAGTCAGTGCCGCAAGAACACACAAGTTGTGGACCGTACTAGGAAAAACCATCATAAAAATCGGCAAGAGATGTTTACCTTTCATGTGATACAAGGTGTCCCTCAGCATTTTAAACACCACCACATAAAGAGGATCACTGAAGTTTCGATAGTGCAGGTCCAGGTTGGGATTTGCCTAAATGTCAAAACACACAAATATTATTTTGCTGTACATTTTAGCAATCCAACAGGTGCAATATATTTAAATGGGATCTTTGAAACCGAATGCCAATAGACAATAGGTGCAGGAGTAGAGGCCATTCGGCCCTTAGAGCCAGCACCACCATTCAATGTGATCATGGCTGATCACCCCCAATCAGTACCCCCTTCCTGCCTTCTCCCCATATCCCCTGACTCCGCCATCTATAAGAAGCCCTATCTAGCTCTCTCTTGAAAGCATCCAGAGAACCGGCCTCCACCGCCCTCCGAGGCAGAGAATTCCACAGACTATCAACTCTCTGTGTGAAAAAGTGTTTCCTCATCTTCGTTCTAAATGGCTTATCCCTTATTCTTAAACTATGACCCCTGGTTCTGGACTCCCCCAACATCGGGAACATGTTTCAAAAGATCCCCTCTCATCCTTCTAAACTCCAGAGTAGGATGAGAGGGGATCCAGCCCAGCCGCTCCATTCTCTCAGCATATGACAAACCCGCCATCCCAGGAATTAACCTTGTGAACCTACGCTGCACTCCCTCAATAGCAAGAATGCTTTTGGTCAGAATTCTTACCATCGATAAATAAGGCTCATTTTTCACATTTAGTTTAGTTTTGCGATACAGCACGGAAACAGGCCCTTCGGCCCACCGAGTCAGCGCGTCCAGCATTCCCCCCACCACCCCACCCCACCAGAACACTACCCTATGCACACCTGGGACGATTTACAATTTACCAAAGCCAGTTAACCTACAAGTCTTTGATTTGTGGGTGGAAACCAAAGATCTCGGAGAAAACCCACGCAGGACACGGGGAGAGCGTACAAACTCCTTGCAGACAGCACCCGAGGACAGGATCGAAACCGGGTCGCTGTAAGGCAGCAACTCTGCAGTCACAGTGGCGCAGCGGTAGAGTTTCCGCCCTACAGCGAATGCTGCGCCGGTGTCCTGGGTTCAATCCTGACTACGGATGCTATCTGTATGGAGTTTGTATGTTATCCCCGTGACCTGCGTGGGTTTTCTCCATGATCTTTGGTTTACTCCCACACTCCAAAGACAAGCAGGTATGTAGGCTAATTGGCTTGGTAAATGTAAAAATTTCCCCTAGTGGGTGTAGGATAGAGTTAATGTGCGGGGATCGCTAGACGGTGCGGACCCGGTGGGCCGAAGGGCCTGTTTCCGCGCTGTATCTCTAAACTACCTCTGCGCCCCTCAATGCTTTTAGTCAGCATTCTTTCAATCAATTAAAAAGGCTCAGTTTGAACACGAGCGAAAAATACAGTGCATAGCCATAGGAGTAAAATGATGCCCTTCAGCCCATCGAGTCTGCTCCTCCATTCAATCCTGGATGATCTATATTTCCCCCATCATCCTCATTCTCCTGCCTTCTCCCTGTAAACCTTTGATGCCCTTATTTGTCCTCACTGAGTCCCACGGTACAGATGATGTTCTTTCAGCCCATTGTGCTGTGATGAGTTTTTGAACGATCCAATTAGTCCCACACCAGCACTATCCGGGAGCTCTGTAATTTCCTCTCCTGATGGACAGTGCTGAACAGGTTTTAACAAAGGCTTAAGAAGGAACTGCAGATGCAGGAAAATCGAAGGTAGAGAAAAATGCTGGAGAAACTCAGCAGGTGCAGCAGCATCCATGGAGCAAAGGAAATAGGCAAAGTTTTGGGCCGAAACCCGGAACGTCACCTATTCCTTCCCTCCATTGATGCTGCCTCACCCGCTGAGTTTCTCCAGCACTTTTGTCTACCTTTTAGCAAAGGCTAAACATACCGGAATTATACACAGTCTATGGGTTTAGCTAGCAGCAGACAAGCAGATTATAGATGCACACAGAAACATCCATTGTTGCAGCACCATGTTACACTGGCAGGGAAATTGGCAATTACCATGTGCAACACGCTTTCCCACAAGGGTGAAAGTCGTCCAGATTAATGTCTCACAATTACAAATTGTATCGGCCTTTGTTTTCTGCAAGTATTTCCCATGCAATGCTGCAGTTCCAAGACTAAGCCTTTGTCTCGTGCTTGTTCACATTTATCTGTTGCCAGTGCAATTAACTGGCAATTAACAATTTAAGGGCGGTCACGGTGGTGCAGAGGTAGAGTTGCTGCCTTACAGCGAATGCAGCGCAGGAGACCCGGGTTCGATCCCGACTACGGGTGCTGTCTGTACGGAGTTTGTACGTTCTCCCCGTGACCTGCGTGGGTTGTCTCCGGTTGCCACCCGCACTCCCAAGACGCGCAGATTTGCAGGTTAATTGGGTTCAGTAAAATTGTAAATGGTCCTTAGTGTATAGGGTAGAGATAGTGTAAGGGGGTGTGATCGCTAGTCGGCACAGACTCGGTGGGCCAGAGGAGCTGGGCCATGGTCTGACGTCTCCAGAGGAGCATGGATGGGTGAAGCTCAACAGACTTGGCGCTGGAGTTGGGCGTTTCAACGCCAGTGTGTGGAGATGGGGGCTCCCTCCCTCCGCCAGAGCCCAGCCTGTGAATGCGGAGCAGAACAACAGACAGCCAACCATGCCATCTCTGGGTGCCCACTCTACCACCCACCAAATGGAGCTCTGTCAGGGCCTGGCAGACATTGACGCCGATAGAGACAACAACCTGGCTGCTCAACACCCATCCGGCTTGAGATTTAACTAGTCCTTTGGTTTATTTATGTTTCATTCGCAAGTAGAAGACACGGACTCGGTGGGCCGAAGGGCCTGTTTCCCCGCTGCGTCTCTAAGGTCAAAGACGAAACTGGGCATTGACATGATTTTCGACTTCTGTAGTAACCAGAACACCCAGAGAGAGAGAGAGAGAGAGTGTGTTAAGGGCCTATCCCACTTACGCAATTTCTTCGGCAACCTGTCATAGTCGCAGCAGGTCTCCGAAAATGTTCAACATGTTGACATATTTCGGCAACCTATGACGGGTGCCAGCAGTCGCCGAAAGAAATCGCATAAGTGGGACAGGACTTTTAGCCTCCTTAATAACTCAGAGAGCCAGGGAGAGAAGGTGAAGAAATGATCTTTGAGAAGCTTCCACCGTGTGCTCAGTCCCATGTTCAGGTCAGCATTCTGAAATTAAACACTGTGACTTTCGTCATATCCAGGATCCTGTTAAGTTCTTAACTCGAGCCAGATTTTCTGTCACAATCTCATAGTTTTGGCAATTTCGAGCACCCAGGCGATGAGTGAAACCATTTCTGTCCCAAAACTGTCCGTTCGTATTTGAGAATGGATTGCAGAACTGAAAAGACAGTGTGCAACCTGCTGAGCTAACGGCAACTTCCCTCACTATTATTGTGCAAGAACGCACCGCAGATGCTGGTTTACACCAAGGATAGACACAAAATGCTGGGGTAACTCAGTGGGTCAGGTAGCATCACACAGAGAGTTGTGAGTCTGTGGAATTCTGGAGGCTGGTTCTCTGGAAACTTTCAAGAGAGAGATAGACAGGGCTCTTAAAGATAGCGGAGTCAGGAGATATGGGGAGAAGGCAGGAACGGGGAACTGATTGGGGGTGATCACAGTGAACGGCGGTGCAGGCACGAAGGGCTGAATGGCCTACTCCTGCACCTATTGTCTATCTCCGGAGAAAAAGAATAGGCAACATTTCGGACCGAGACTCGTCACCAGACGTCTGATGAAGGGTCTCGACCAAAAACGTCACTATTCCTTTTCTCCGGAGATGCGTGCTGACCCACTGAGTTACTCCAGCATTTTGTCCATCTCCATCCACTATTAATGTTGGGCTGCTCCACATTAACAATGAGTTTATCCTGAATCAATAAAGCTGTCGTCAAAAAAACAATTACACCACACTTTTGTTTACCTCAATAACCTCGGACAAGGTCGCGTCCAATGCTTTTAAAACTGGCTCAGCAACAATGCGTTTAACCTAGAGGAAGAAACAGAAATATCTTTAGGTACATAATCCCGGGAATGAGTAGGTTAACCTATGATGAGCGTTTGTCGGCACTGGGCCTGTACTCGCTGGAGTTTAGAAGAATTAAGGGGGATCCTCATTGAAACGTACATAATAGTGAAAGGCCTGGACAGAGTGGATGTGGAGAAGATGTTTCCACTAGTGGGAGAGTCTAGGACCAGAGGGCACAGCCTCAGTAACAAAGGATGTTCGTTTAGGAAAAAAGATGAGGAGACATTTCTTTAGTCAGAGGGTGATGAATCTGTGGAATTCATTGCCACAGGAGGCTGTGGAGGCCAAGTCAGTGGATATTTATAACGCAGAGATAGATAGATTCTTGGGTTACACAAAAAGCTGGAGAAACTCAGCGGGTGCAGCAGCATCTAAGGAGCGAAGGAGATAGGCGACGTTTCGGGTCGAGATCCTTCTTCAAATAGATTCTTGATTATGGGGTTAGGAGGAAGTGATAGATCAGCCATGATTGAATGGTGGAGTAGACTTGGTGGGCCAAATGGCTTAATTCTACTCCTATGAATGAATAGCTTCTTCCCCACAGTCATCAGGCTATTAAGCTCGTCATCAAACAGACCCTGAACTGTAACAGCCTATTGCACTTTATCTGTTTATTTATTGTGTGTGTATATATATATATATATATATATATATATATATATATACACACACACACACACATATATATGGTCTATGCCAGATAGACACACTGATCTGTTCTGTATTTATGCCTGCAATATTCTGTTGTTCTGCAGCAAGCAAGAATGTCATTGTCCTATCTGGGACACATGACAATAAACATTCCTGACTTGACTTGGCCAAGTATTCACATACAAGGAATTTGCCTTGGTGCTCCGCCCACAAGTGACAACATGACATACAGTGACTTATGACATCATTTTATTTTCTGCTAGCCAACATACTCCAATGGGAAGGACGGATTGAAAGCTTGTTCAGAATCGGATGGGACGTATACGTACCATGTGAAGCAGCTGCCGGAGGTTTTCAAGCGGAATATGAAATTCTTTCGTGCTGCAGCCCGTGAACAAAGGGGAGACCGAGAAACTGGAACTAATGGTTGAAAAGTAATAGTGGGGATCCAGGGCAGTGCCATCCGGTAGGTACGCACCTGGAACACAGAGAGCAGAGATTTACGGTTTCCAAAATGGCAGCCATCTGACAGACTTCCCTGCCAGAAACAATAGACAATAAGCGCAGGAGTAGGCCATTCAGCCCTACTGAGCCAGCACCGCCATTCAATGTGATCATGGCTGATCATCCACAATCAGTACCCCGTTCCCGCCTACTCCCCATATCCCCTGACTCCGCTATCTTCAAGAGCCCTATCTAGCTCTCCCTTGAAAGCATCCAGAGAATTGGCCTCCACTGCCTTCCGAGGCAGAGAATTCCACAGACTCACAACTCTCTGTGTAAAATGGTTTTTCCTCGTCTCCATTCCAAATGGCTTACCCCTTATTCTTAAACTCTGGCCCCTGGTTCTGGACTCCCCCAACATCGGGACCATGTCTCCTGCCGCTAACGCATCCAAATCCGTAATAACCTTATATGTTTCAACAAGATTCAATAAGATGACCTTGATTCCCTTACCACAGACGTTGCCTGACCTGCATTTTAAATACTGATGGTTTTTCATTTATAGAACAGTGTTGCAAGTTTTGCCACCATTAAGACTGACCTTCAAAGTATTGCAAATTGGTCCCTCCAGGTGAGGTCGGGGCAGCACTCGCACGTTCTGGACTCCCCTGCAAGGTAATGAAAGAATTATTGGGGCACAGAGAAATTAGAAAGCATGACATTGAATTGAAGTAATCCTACTGACAACCTGGGCAACAACAAGATTCAACGTGCAGGATCAAAATCTGGACATTTAAGTGAATATACAGTAAATCCTTTCAATTACAGACCTTCGTATAGGGGAGTTTGGTTATAGCCGACCAAGGCTCCCGTTCCCGACCTTAATTATGCATCAGAGCACGGTTTGGGAACATCTCCATTCAAGGCCGCAAGAGTCTTATAGAGAGTTGTGGACGTAGCCTGCACCATCACCCCAACCAACCTCCCTTCCATTGACTCCATCTACACCACACTGCCATGGCAAGGCCAGCAGCACAATCATGGACCAGTTCCACCCTGTACCCCTCTCTCGTCCCCCCTCTCCCATCGGGCAAGAGGTACAGTAGTGTGAAAACGCACACCTCCAGATTCAGGGACAGTTTCTCCCCGGCTGTTATCAGGCAACTGAACCGTCCTCTCACTAACTAGAGAGCGACTGTGATCTCTACTCAACCTCATTGAAGACCATCGGACTATCTTTAATCGGACTTTATCTTGCACTAAACGTTATTCCCTTTATCCAGTGTCTGTACACTGTGGACGGCTTGATTGTAATCCTGTATTGTCTTTTCGCTGACTGGAAACAAAAAAAAGTTTTTCACTGTACCTTGGTACACGCGACCCTAAACTAAACTGTAAACTATGATCGGAGGGACAAGTTGCCTTTGGATACAAATATACACCCATAGCGGAGACAACAATGAGAAAAGAATCTAACCTGGGAGACATTTGTCACGCTGTAGCTTTTCTGTCTCAAGCTGTCACATGACTGGCAGACGGTCAAGAGGGAGCTGGGGAGGATGGATCGGAAGTCGTTGAAGGAGCGGCGCCTCAGTCCGTCCGTCTCACTCGGTGCCTTCAGCGACTGCGCCGTGATTTTGGGAAACAGCTTCGAAAGGAGAGACTCGTCCGTGTAACTGTAACGGCCGAACGCTCGTCCAATCCCAATCAAACATGGCACCGTGCAGCGACACATGCTCTCTGTGGAAGGGAAACACTGTTCACTCCACAACGCTAGCCAAAAGAACACGTAGAGAAGGAACTTAAGATACTTCTTTACTAAGACAGATATAGAAAGTAAAACAGACAAAAGGTGTAGAGGTGTGAAAACACACACGTCCAGACTCAGGGACAGTTTCTTTCCACCTGTTATCAGGCAACTGAATCATCCTACCACAACGAAAGAACAGTCTTTAGTTTAGAGGAACAGCGCGGAAACAGGCCCTTCGGCCCACTGAGTCCGCATCGACCAGCGATCCCCACACATCAGCACATATCGTCGTACACACACTAGGGACAATTTACATTTACACCGAGCCAATTAACCTACAGACCTGTACGTCATTGGAGTGTGGGAGGAAACCGAAGATCTTGGGGAAAGCCCACGCGGTCACGGGGAGAACGTACAAACTCCGTACAGGCAGCACCCGAAGTCGGGATGGAACCCAGGTCTCTGGTGCTGCACGCGCTGTGAGGCAACAACTCTCCCGTTGCGCCTCCGTGGCCATGAACTACTGTCCACCTCCTTGGTGACCCTCGGACTATCCTCGATCAGACTTGTGTAGGAAGGAACTGCAGATGTTGGTTTACACCACAGACACAAAATGCTGGAGTAACTCAATGGAACAGGAAGCATCTCTGGATAGAAGGAATGGGTAACGTTTGATCGGACTCTGCTGGCTTTACCTTGCACTAAACCTTATTCCCTTCTTATGTACCCGTGTACTGTGAATGGCTCGATTGTAATAAATGCACTGTCTTTCCATTGACTGGACAGACAGCACGCAACAAAAGCTTTACACAACACCTTGGTACACATGACAACAAACTAAACGTAAAAAAAAAATACAAGCTGTTGGAGTAACGCAGGAGTAACTTGGAAAGATGATGATGAAACAAAGGTGATAAAAGAACCAGTGACCATTGAGGTGACATTTCAGGTCTGAAGAATGATCCCAAGCTGAAACGCCACCTATCTATGACCTTCAGGGATGCTGCCTGACCTGCTGAGTTAAACGCAAATTGGATGAACAGCATCTCATATTTTGCTTGAGCAGCTTACAGCCCAGTGGCGTGAATATTGATTTCTCTCACTTCATGTAGCCCTAGCATTCCCTCTCTCTCCATCCCTCCCCCATCCGAGTTGCACCAGCTTCTCGTTTTCACCCAACAAGCAGCCAACGATGGCCTGTTCCTTTACCATCGTTACTTTTTTTTGCGTATCTTTCATTCATTGTTCTTTATCTCTCCACATCACCGTTTATATCTCTCGTTTCCCTTCTCCCTAACCAGTCTGAAGAAGGGCCTCGACCCAAAACTTCTCCCATTCCTTCTCTCCAGAGATGCTGCCTGTCCCGCTGAGTTGCTCCAGCTATTTTGTGTCTATCTGCTGAATAACTTCAGCACTGTGCCATTTTTGGGAAAACCAGCATTCCTGCGTCCACATCAGATCTACCACCCCCCACCTCCCACTTTTCCAACAGAAATCCATCCTGGTCTGTTAAAAAATAAATCTACTCTGGCTTTATGTTGCAACAGTACTGTTGGAGATCAGTGATATTCCATCACGGAATTTCCAGTGATCGGAGTGGAAAGATGACATTCATGCAAAGATGCAAAAATCCATGTTAATAGCCTAAACGCAAAAACGTCACCTCCCTTGGTCACCCGGAAGACAGTTTCCCACTGGAAATCATGTTCACCCCCATGATAGCACGGAACATATGACCACTAATGCCAGCTCTCTCAATCCCACTGAGAGTTCCAGATCGTTACGTTTAGTTTTGATATACAGCGTGGAAACAGGCCCTTCAGCTCACTGAGCCCGTGCTGACATAACATTCAACGCCGTGACACCAGTTCCATGCTGCACGCTAGGTACGATTTACAGAAGCCAATTAACCCACAAACCCTTGCGTCTTTGTCGTTTGGGAGAAAACCAGAAGGCCCAGAGAAAGCCCACGCGGTCACAGGAAGAAGGTGCAAACCTCGCACAGGCAGCACCCATAGTCAGCATCGAACACGGGTGTCTGGCGCTGTGAGGTAGCAACTCTACCACTGCGCCGCAGTGCCGTCCATTAACAAAACATCTTTTTACACCCTTAACCCCACAATGTGGGCCAAGTCTGGAAGCTACTTCTTTGCACTGATGAATCATTTCAAAATTGTGTGATGAAGGATATTTTTGACAGCAGCATTATGAGTATGATGTTTCCAGTACCTTTATCCTGAGTTTGAGGTGCCAGACACATGCCCAACAGCACTTCCATTACATCCAATATAGCCTTGATAATCTGAAAATAATTTGAACATTTTATTAAAAATTATACAAATGCAACTTTGAAATCGTGTTACACTGAGAAAGTGCTGAACTACTTTCTACCTCATTTGTGACCCTCGGACTATCCTTGATCAGCCTTTGCTGGCTTTACCTTGCACTAAACGTTATTCCCTTATCATGTATCTATACACACACTGTAAATGGCTCAATCGTAATCATGTATTGTCTTTCCGCTGACTGGATAGCAGGCAACAAAGGTTTTTCACTGTACCACAGTACACGTGACAATAAACTATACGGAGGAACTAGACTGAGGAAAAAACGTATGTCCAGAGGCAACTTACAACTTGAAACCTGTACATACAATCAATGCCATCCACACTTAAAGGGACAGTCAAATTTTGTTTAAAACTTCCCCCGAACTAATTATTCTTGCAACACTATCGCTCAAATGTTATTCCCTTTATCCTGTATCTGTGCACTGTGGGCAGATTAATTGTAAGCATGTGTAGTCTTTCCGCTGACTGGATAGCATGCAACAAAAATATATTCACTGTACTTCGGTACACGTGACAATAAACTAAACTAATTGTATAGAAAGGAACTGCAGATGCTGGTTTATAACGAAGATAGACACAAAGTGCAAGCGGGTTCCTTGTTCTCCAGAGATGCTGCCTGAACCGCCGAGTTACTTCAGCACTTTGTGTCAATAAACGAACTCACTAACTGCTTCAGAGCCAGGCCCGGTGCAACAGACAGGGCTGCCGGTGCTGTCCATCGAACAGTCATCCCCTTCAACTGTATCCAAAATGCACAATGCCTGTTCTCGCTGGAGTTTAGAATGATGAGGGTGGAGCTCATTGAAACATATCAAATATCGAAAGGCCTGGTTAGAATGGATATGGAGAGGACATTTCCACTAGTGGGAGAGTTTTGGACCAGAGGTCACAGCCTCAGAATAAGACTTTAGTTTAGGAAGGAGATCAGGAGGAATTTCGTTCGTCAGAGGGTGATGAATCTGTGGAACTCATTGCCACAGAAGGCTGTGGACCGCAAGTCAATGGATATTTTTAAGGCATAGATAGATTCTTGATCAATAGGAGGGTTGGGGGTTATGGGGAGAAGGCAGGAGAATGGGGTTAGGAGAGATAGATCAGCCATCATTCAATGGCGGAGTAGGCTTGAAGTCAGATGGCCCAGTTCTGCACTTAAAACTTATGAATATGAAATCCATCTAGTTTTATAGGGAAATGGCTGCAGGGGATTCCTAAATTCACTGCCTCCAAATCCATTCGGGAATATATATAGAGAGAGTGAGTGAGTGAGTGTAATATAAATATATAAATGTAAAATACATTTATTCCTATAAAATATATATCCTATTCTTCTGACAATATGTGTTATTTACATCAAATAAATAGTTGAATACTTACTACTGATTTGGAATTAGAACAATTTTTCAATAATGCATGGCATTAAATCATATCAAAACAATAAAAATGCCATATTACAGGTATTTCTAACAAAATTAATATTCTATCGGTACCAGCGCCGTGTCTCACCTGTACCCTTAACGTGGATTCTTTTTGGGCCACATCGAAAAGTACGGTTACTAAGCAGAAGCTGAAGTTTTCGGCGATAGGAAGCTTTCCTGCAAGGCAGAAACACAAAGCAGCATTTAAACTTTCTCTCCAACAACTTTCCATTTATAAGTGACAGCACAAGAAGGAAATAGCATAATAATTCACATTAACCCACACGGGGTCAAAAGATACGTGAGAAAGAACTGCAGATGCTGGTTTAAATCGAAGGTGGACACAAAATGCTGGAGTAGCTCAGCGGGTGAGGCAGCATCTCTGGAGGTAAACAAAAATGCTAGAGTAACTTACCGGGTGAGGCAGCATCATTCCTTCGCTCCATAGATGTTGCCTCATCCGCTGAGTTTCTCCAGCA
Organism: Raja brachyura; assembly: GCA_963514005.1. The sequence continues at coordinate 3,573,737 of OY740808.1, read as the reverse complement.
TTTGTGTCTACCTTCGATTTTTCCAGCATCTGTAGTTCTTTCTTAACCAGCATCTCTGGAGAGAAGGAATGGGCGACCCCTTGTCTAGATCATTTATATTGTACATACTGGGATCCCAGCACTGAGCCTTCCAGCACCCCACTAGTCACTGCCTGCCATTCTGAAAAGGACCCGTTAATTCCTACTCTTTGCTTCTTATCTGCCAACCAGTTCTCTATCCATGTCAATACCCTAACCCCAATTCCATTTGCTCCAGTTTTGCACACTAATCTCTTGTGTGGAACCTTGTCAAAGACTTATACAGCACATCCATGGGCTCTCCCCTATCCGTTCTACTTGTTACATCTACAAAAAATTACAGATTAGTCAAGCATGATTTCCCCAGCACTGTAGGTAGGATCTCCAGATGCTGGGTTACACCGAAGATAGACAAAACTGCTGGAGTAACTAAGCGGGTCAGGCAGCATCTCTGGAGAAAGGGAGTGGGTGACGTTTGAGTCGAGACCCTTCTTCAGCAGCAGAGCACTACCACGCAGTAATCTTGTTTGCTGTGGTAGTGCTCTGCTGTCAAACGTCAAACCTTTTATTGTATTCATACTCGTATATCTAGGTGTCATCCAGAGACTTTAGAGATACAGCATTGAAGCAGGCCCTTGGAATGTGATTTTAGAATGAGAGGACTTTATGATACGGGACAATCAGTCCAGAAACTATGAATTGAAAATTAATCCAATGAATCCACTAATTTATGAAGTGAGCCAAAACAAATCCCAGATGAGTGATGGGGCCTTTATGAATGGGGATAGAACAAAGAGAATGTAGAACAGTAAAGCACAAGAACAGGCCCTTCAGCCCACAATGTCTGTGCTGAACTTAATGCCAAGATTAACTCTCACCCACTGGCACATAATCCACATCCCTCCATTCCCTGCATGTCCATGCGCCTATCTAAAAGTCTCTTAAATGCTATTATTGTACCTGTCATAATGAACAAGTGCCGTTATTTAGAAATGTACTGACACCATAAGCGTCTTTTTAAAATAACATTTTAGTGACAGCGTAAATAAACTCAAATAAGCAATGTCATTTTTCATAAGGTCATAAGTAATAGGAGCAGAATTAGGCCATACAGCTCATAGAGTCTACTCCGCCATTCATAGAAACATAGAAAAATAGGTGCAGGAGTAGGCCATTCGGCCCTTCGAGCCTATACCGTCATTCAATATGATCATGGCTGATCATTCAACTCCGTATCCTGTACCTGCCTTCTCTCCATACCCCTGATCCCTTTAGCCACAAGGGCCACATCTAACTCTCTCTTAAATATAGCCAATGAACTGGCCTCAACTACCTTCTGTGGCAGAGAATTCCAGAGACTCACCACTCTCTGTATGAAAAATGTTTTTCTCATCTCAGTCCTAAAAGACTTCCCCCTTATCCTTAAACTGTGACCCCTTGTTCTGGACTTCCCCAACATCGGGAACAATCTTCCTGCATCTAGCCTGTCCAACCCCTTAAGAATTTTGTAAGTTTCTATAAGATCCCCCGTCAATCTTCTAAATTCTAGCGAGTACAAGCCGAGTCTATCCAGTCTTTCCTCATATGAAAGGCCTGAAAACCATGGGTGATCTATCTCTCCCTCCTAACCCCATTGTCCTGCCTCTCCCCATAACGCCTGACACACTCAGATTGTGAGGATCATGTAGTGTTGTTACAATCCCTGCCATCAGTGGCGCTCCAGATCTACCGACTGCTGTGCGCGGGGCTCGAGAGGCTTTGGGGGGGGGGGGGGGGGGGGGTTGAGTAAACGGTAGGTTTTACATTGTTCTCAGGGAGGGATTGCCTCTTACAACAAGCTTATGAAGTAGAGGAAATCATGTTCTGTCATCCGTTCCCGTTTTTTCCCCATCGCATTGATGATCTATTGAATAGCTGGATTTGAAAGTCGGGGCTCAAATTCAAGGCCTTTAAAATCCCGGATTGCAAGTTCACGCTAAACGAAAGGAATATAGGACGTTTATTTAACATCTTATCTAGTTTTTGGGGTAATTTAGTTTTAATCTGATGATGCGAAATGTTAATTAGGCCCCGATATCGACAACATGGTCATTATCCGTATTGTGTAATTGTCTATCCGTGATCACTATTTTCATGCTAAATATCCGAGTAAAAACTTTCACAGTGCATACAGATCGGGTTGTGGCCGCCGCCATGTTGAACATGACCGATCTGTATGTATGTCTGTGTAAAACACCCCATGTGACAAGGCTTAACTCAAGTCAATGCAAAACAATAGGGAACAAGATGCTAATTTCCTAGTATGAAACTTTTTTAATACGAAAGTGAATTAGGTAAATATTAAAGTTTTTTTCAATGCTTTATCTGATGGGATAAATTACAGGCTTGATTTTGTAATATTCAAAATGTTGTAACATTCCTAGATCATGAACATACATTTACAGCAGCACTGCCGTGTCAAACGCTAAATAGCTCAAATTAATTATCTTTTATAACAGGTTATCTAAATGGAGTTGGCATTACCTCGATTCTTTCTCCCCGAGCTGTCTTCAATCCATTGGACTTTCGGCAATCCTTTCAGAAGCCGGAGCAGGTAGGGAACTACAGTTTCTTTATGCTGTGAGGGAAAAAAAGATTAAATTGTTCATATGTTCCAAATCAAATCATTTCATGAGTTGACCATAATTAAGTTGGGGTTTTTTTTTTTAAAGCACTCGGGAATATTTACATGGGTCAATTTAGTCTGGTTAGAAGTGAAATCATATTTTGATGATTTGTAAGAAATTAAGTTTCATTCAGATTCAGCTTAGAAATAACGTTGTCAGCCCATCATGCTGTCCATCGACCACACGTTTTCTTGTGAATGAAACATAAACCAAAGGAATAGTTAGATCTCAAGCCGGGTGTTGAGCAGCCAGGTTGTTGTCTCTCCGTCAATGTTTGCCAGGCCCTGAGCTCCATTTGGTGGGCACCCAGAGATGGTCGGCTGTCTGTTGCTCTGCTCAGCATTCACAGGCCCATCTCCACACGCTGGCGTTGAAACGCACAACTCCAGTACCAAGTCTGTTGAGCTTCACCCATGCTCCTCTGGGGAGGTCAGACCCTGGACAGCTTTTATCTGGTGAAGAGATGTAGCTGTGTAATGTGGATGAGGTTTCCTAGAGGCTCAATTAACCTACAATCCCGTATGTCAAGAGTTTTACTGTCATATGCACTGCAATGGAACAAAGAAATTCTTACTTAAGGCAACACAACCGGCTTGTAAGCACAGTCTTTTGGACATGGGAAGAAACCGGAGTAACAGGGAGAACGTGCACACCCCACACACACAGTTGCGGAGGTCGGAGTCGAAACCTGGGTTTCTGGTACTGTGAGGCAGCAGCTCTACCCGCTGCATGCTGTGTGTTAGGGAAAAGGATGAAGCAAAGAAAACCATATCTTCTTCTTGCATTTGGGGCGCTGTAGCCAGTTCAATGTGCTGTTGTCGAGAGCCGTGAGGTCTACCCCTCCACCAGGGGAGACGGAGGACAGCGCAGTTGAAAATGACGTGCTGCGCTGTTTGCTGGTCTGCTCCACACATGCAGGCTGCTGATGAATGCAGCCTCCAGCGATGCATGTTGGCGTTGAACCGTCCGACCCCTGTACGGAGCCGGTTCAGAAAACCAAATGCAATGTAATGACACGCTCAGAGGAAATGCAATGAAGGGCTCAGCCTATCAAATCAGGCTATTAAACCTGGCTCGGACAAAACTCTGAACATTAATAGCCCATTATCTGTTATTTGCACTTCATCAGTTTATTTATTCATGTGTGTATATATTTATATAATGGTATATGGACACACTGATCTGTTCTGTAGTCAATGCCTACTATGTTCTGTTGCGCTGAAGCAAAGCAAGAATTTCATTGTTCTATCAGGGACACATGACAATAAACGCACTTGAACTTGAGCCTCATAATTTGCTCAAAGTACACATGCAATCACGCAAAGTTGAGTAAAGTTCAACACCATTTTAGATGGTAAAAACAAGGAACTGCAGATGCAGGTTTGCCAAAAAAAAGGACAAAATGCTAGAGTAACTAAACGGGTCAAACAGAACATACAGACCGAAGGTCCTGACTGGAAATGTTTCCTATCCATGTTCTCCATAGATGCTGCCTGACCCACTGAGTCACTCCAGCACGTTGTGCCATTTTGGACTATATAAGCAGCAATGTTACAAAATTTTGAGATTTAAAAAATCAAGTCTGCAATTTATCCCATCAGATAAAGCATAAAAAGAAGTTTAATTTGACACCTAATTAACTTTCATATCTTCAGTATTAAAAAAGTTAGGACCATTTTCATACTCGGAAATTAGCAACTTGCTTCCTATTGCTTTTCTATTGACTTAACACAAAAATTGTGATCGAGGACAGTCAAAAGCCCATAACTTCCTTAAAATTTAAGAGAACTGAAACAAATTTTCAGTTATTATAGATTGAAGTATTCTGAAACAAATATGAAACAATCTTACTTGGATGACCTGAAATGAAAGCATATAATTAGTTAGTTACCCAATTGTAGCCAATTACAAAATTCAATTACTAGATCAAAACATTTATCAATTTCTTAAGAAATTTTTTTTTTTTAAATGTAAAGCCTAAGTGTCCAGTCACACAATAATTCACAATAAAACATGATTTTTAAATCTAATTGTCATTAATTTATAGGCCAAATTGAAGGAATTCAGTGTTTAATGCCCGTAAATTAATGGGCATTTTAAACAGCTTGCGAGTGGGATTTTCTGGAACGCGTTATATTGGAATGTTGCGGATGCGGTGAATTTAAACCCCATATCGCCAGGAAAAATTCTGGTAGTTCATATGGGGGCTAAATCACCGTTTCGCAACATGAAATATTGATTAAAGTCCCCTAAAAAAACAAGTTTATATGAAAAAATAAACAGCTTTCACTTACCTGTCCGCTACGTAAAATCCGTCCCCGTTGTCGGCGTTCACGGCATTGAGAGCTAATTTTTATTTTACTGCAGCAATTAAATAGTTGGGCTATTTATTTTTTTTAAAACGTACTTACCGGCAGTCGGAACGAATCTCCAAAAATAGATCGCACTCCGAGAAAATAAAGCTCCGGATTGCAAGGGGAAAACCGCATTTTAACCCCCCCCCCCCCTTAAAGGCGCCAAAGTCGCGCACACGGCCAGCGGCAGAACTCCAGCACCGCTAAAGGTAAGTTTTGTAACATACCTAATATAAGTGGTGCTTGCTGAACTACTATGAAGTGCGGGTGGCATGCTGGCGCAGCAGTAGAGTTGCTGCCTCACAGCGCCAGAGACCCTGGATCAATCCTGACTCTGGGTGCTGTCTGTACGGAGTTTATACGTTCTCCTCGTGACCTGACTCCGGGTGCTCCGGTTTCTTCCCACACTCCAAACACGTAGGTTAATTGGCTTGGTAAAATTGAAAATTGTCCCTGGTGTGTAGTATAGTGTTAGTGCTCGGGGATCATTGGCCAGGGCGGACTTGGTGAGCCGAAGGGCCGGTTTCATAAGGTCGTAAGGAATAGTAGAGTTAGGCCATTCAGCCCATCAAGTCTACTCTGCATTCAATCGTGGCCGATCTATCTCTTCCTCCTAACCCCATTCTTCTGTCTTCTCCCATAATCTCTGACACCTGTACTAATCAAGCCGTTTCCGCACTGTATCTCTTATAACTAAACTAAAACTAAACCACGCCCTTTGGCAGTCGTGATGTGGAAAGGGCATGAAAGATTTACCTGAAGGCTTGACTCTGTCAGAAAAATGCCCAGTGCAATAACAGCATCTCTGCGCCGTTCATCCAGCTGGAAGTTGCCATGGAAGTCCACGGGGGACATGCACAGTAACTTCTCCACCTGCAAGAGAAAGTTTATTTTAATCTCCACAGTTGCAACAAAAAAGCACAAAATTGTACCGATAGACTCGTATATGAGTACGAAGGCATGAAAATGTTCTTTCCAAATCTATAACATGTGAATAGGAAGAGCGTGAAAGTGAATTCATTAGTGACCTTTAATGGATAATAGGATAAAGAGTATACCATTGATTACAGGTAGACAAAAGTGCTGGAGAAACTCAGTGGGTGCAGCAGCATCTGAAGAAGGGTTTCGGCCCGAAACGCTGCCTATCTCCCTCGCTCCATAGATGCTGCTGCACCCGCTGAGTTTCTCCAGCATTTTGTGTACCCTCGAGTTTCTCCAGCACTTTTGTCTGCCTTCGATTTTCCAGCATCTGCAGTTCCTTCTTAAATACCACTGATTACAGCATAGGTGGCTACCATTCTGGCCCGTCTCACCATTCAACATGAGCACAGCCGACAGCAAGTCATGCTGCAGCTTCATAGTTAGGCTGAATTTACAGTACTGTGTGTAGTTTTGGTCGCCCATCAGAGGAATTGCTTGGCGGAAGTCCCAGGCAATTATGGGCAACGTGTTGGCTCATGTTTGTTGTTCATGGCACGCAATTCTTCAGGTGCGGTACGAAGACTGCAGTCAGGATGACAGCAGAGATTTCTCTCGGTAGGACGAGTGGTCAGCACTTAACTGGCGGATGTTCTAGGTCAGGGGAGCTGGAATGGGACAAGACAGACGGGTGACATCCTGGTGAATCTCTTCCGCACTCTGTCCAACTTGATGACACGGAAGCAGAAGGCAACGGTTGATCGGATCCGTTCAGTGCTGGAGGACTCCGGCTCCTGGAGGACCCCAATGCTGGAGGACCATGATGCTGCAGGATCTCAATGCCGATGAACCCCAATGCTGGTGGACCTGGATGCGACGGACCTCGATTTCAGAGGTCCTCGATGCCGTTGGTCCTTGATGCTGGAGGATATCAATGCTGGAGGACCTCAAGGATGATAGAACCCCACTCTGGAGAAACCCAATGCTGGAGGATCTTGATGCTGGAGGACGACAATGCCGGAGGACCTCAATGTTGGAGGTCCACAATGCCGGAGGACCTAAAAACATAGAAAGAAACATAGAAAAATAGGTGCAGGAGTAGGCCATTCGGCCCTTCGAGCCTGCACCGCCATTCAATGTGATCATGGCTGCTCATCCAACTCAGTATCCCGTACCTGCCTTCTCTCCATACCCCTGATCCCTTTAGCCACAAGTGCCACATCTAACGCCCTCTTAAATATAGCCAATGAACTGGCCTCAACTACCTTCTGTGGCAGAGAATTCCAGAGACTCACCACTCTCTGTGTAAAGAATGTTTTCCTCATCTCGGTCCTAAAGAAATTCCCCCTTATCCTTAGACTGTGACCCCTTGTTCTGGACTCCCCCAACATCGGGAACAATCTTCCAGCATCTAGCTTGTCCAACCCCTTAAGAATTTTGTAAGTTTCTATAAGATCCCCCCTCAATCTTCTAAATTCCAGCGAGTACAAGCCGAGTATCCAATCTTTCCTCATATGAAAGTCCTGACATCCCAGGAATCAGTCTGGTGAATCTTCTCTGTACCCCCTCTATGGCAAGGATGTCTTTCCTCAGATTTGGAGACCAAAACTGTACGCAATACTCCTGGTGTGGCCTCACCAAAACCCTGTACAACTGCAGTAGAACCTCCCTGCTCCTATACTCAAATCCTTTCGCTATGAACGCTAACATACCATTTGCTTTCTTCACTGCCTGCTGCACCTGCATGCCTACTTTCAATGACTGGTGTACCATGACACCCAGGTCTCGTTGCATCTCCCCTTTTCCTAATCTGCCACCATTCAGATAATAGTCTACCCTCATGTTTTTGCCACCAAAGTGGATAACCTCACATTTATCCACATTATACTGCATCTGCCATGCATCTGCCCATTCACTCAGCCTATCCAAATCACCCTGCAGCCTCCAAGCATCCTCCTCACACCTAACTATACCCCCCAGCTTGGTGTCATCTGCAAATTTGGAGATGTTGCATTGAATTCCCTCGTCCAAATCATTAATATATATTGTAAGTAGCTGGCATCCCAGCACTGAGCCTTGCGGCACCCCACTACCTCAATGCTGGAGGACGACAATGCCAGAGGACCTCAATGTTGGAGGTCCACAATGTCGGAGGACCTCAATGCCGGAGGACCACAAAGCCATAGGGTCCACAATGCTGGAGGGCCACAATGCTGGAGGACCACAATGCTGGAGGACCACAATGCTGGAGGACCTCAATGCCGGAGGACCACAAAGCCGGGGATCCACAATGCTGGATGACCTCAATGCTGGAGGACCTCAATGCTGGAGGACCTCAATGTTGGATGACCTCAATGCTGGAGGACCTCAATGTTGGATGACCTCAATGCCGAAGGTCCATAATGCTGGAGGACCTCAATGTTGGAGAACCACAATGTTGGAGAACCACAATGTTGGTGGTCCACAATGCTGGATGACCTCAATGTTGGATGACCTCAATGCTGGAGGACCTCAATGTTGGATGACCTCAATGCCGAAGGTCCATAATGCTGGAGGATCTCCATGTTGGAGAACCACAATGTTGGTGGTCCACAATGCTGGATGACCTCAATGCTGGAGGACCTCAATGCCGGAGGACCACAAAGCCGGGGATCCACAATGCTGGATAATGCTGGAGGATCTCAATGCTGGATGACCTCAATGCTGGAGGACCTCAATGTTGGTGGTCCACAATGCTGGAGGTCCACAATGCTGGAGGACCTCAATGTTGGAGAACCACAATGATGGATGACCACAAAGCCGGGGGTGCACAATGCTGGATGACCTCAATGCTGGATGACCACAATGCCGGAGGTCCACAATGCTGGAGGTCCACAATGCTGGATGACCTCAATGCTGGATGACCACAAAGCCGGGGGTGCACAATGCTGGATGACCTCAATGCTGGATGACCACAATGCCGGAGGTCCACAATGCTGGAGGTCCGCAATGCTGGAGGTCCTCAATGCTGGAGGACCTCAATGTTGGTGGTCCACAATGCTGGAGGTCCACAATGCTGGAGGACCTCAATGTTGGAGAACCTCAATGCTGGATGACCACAAAGCCGGGGGTGCACAATGCCGGAGGTCCACAATGCTGGATGACCACAAAGTCGGAGGTCCACAATGCTGGATGACCTCAATGCTGGATGACCACAATGCCGGAGGTCCACAATGCTGGATGACCTCAATGCTGGATGACCATAATGCTGGATGACCACAAAGCCGGAGGTCCACAATGCTGGATGACCTCAATGCTGGAGGACCACAATGCCATGGGTCCACAATGCCGGAGGACCACAATGCTGGAGGACCACAGTGCCAGGGGTCCACAGTGCCGGAGGACCAAATGCTGGAGGACCACAATGCCAGGGGTCCACAATGCTGGAGGTCCACAATGCTGGATGACCTCAATGCTGGAGGTCCACAATGCTGGATGACCTCAATGCTGGAGGTCCACAATGCTGGAGGACCACAATGCCAGGGGTCCACAATGCTGGAGGACCACAGTGCTGGAGGACCACAATGCTGGAGGACCACAATGCCAGGGGTCCACAATGCTGGAGGACCACAATGCCAGGGGTCCACAATGCTGGAGGACCACAATGCCAGGGGTCCACAGTGCCGGAGGACCACAATGCTGGAGGGCCACAATGCTGGAGGACCACAATGCTGGAGGACCACAATGCCAGGGGTCCACAGTGCCGGAGGACCACAATGCTGGATGACCTCAATGCTGGATGACCACAATGCTGGAGGACCACAATGCCAGGGGTCCACAATGCTGGAGGACCACAATGCCAGGGGTCCACAGTGCCGGAGGACCACAATGCTGGATGACCTCAATGCTGGATGACCACAATGCTGGAGGACCACAATGCTGGAGGACCACAATGCTGGAGGACCACAATGCTGGAGGACCACAATGCTGGAGGACCACAATGCTGGAGGACCACAATGCTGGAGGAATCCCGCTCCTGATCTACCCAATGCCTGAGGATATAAATACCGATGGACATCAATGCCGGAGGAAGCCCCGCTCCTGAGGAGGGGTCGGCGGCGAAGGAACCCCCTGCGCCCCGCGGCCGAGCACTCACCTTGTCGATGGGGGCCGGCTTGTGCGCGGCCAGCGAGCGGGCCAGGCTGAGCACCGTGTTCAGGTAGAAGCCGCGGCCCGGGCCTTTGCCCGACATGTCCGCCATGTTGTTCCCCCTGCCCCCTCCCTCCTCACACTCGCCGCCGGCCAATCACAGCCCACGGCCCCGCCGGCCAATCACAGCCCGCGACCCCCACGGCCAATAGGAACAGGTCTGGCAATCGCCGGCCAATCGGTAGCCTGGAGAGCGCTGACCAATCACGGCCCGCGGCCGTGTTGGCCAATAGAAACGGGCCTGGCAACCGCCGACCAATCGGTAACCGGACAGCGCCAGCCAATCACGGCTCGCGGCCAATCGGATCCCTCCGACCGCCGACCAATCACGGCCTGCAGCCATGACGACCAATCAGGTCCCGCCGATCGCCGACCAATCGGCACATATCTTCTCACCGCCAGCCAATGGGATGAATATATTTGTAGGCGCTGCAGAAGCGTACTGTGTGCATGTTATATAATCATTATATTGCAGAAGTGTATTAAGGTTTCAAAGGTCTTTTATTGTCACCAATTAAGGTACAGTGATATGCGAATTACCATACAGCCATACGGAAAAAAAGCAACATATATATTGACACATACACACACCCACACATATATATATGTGTGTGTATGTGTCAATATATATGTTGCTTTTTTTCCCTCTATACATGTTGTTATATATATATATATATATATATGGGGGTTGCACGTAAGGTCACTGGGTCATAGGGCTTGACGCACGGAGCCACTCAATCCATCTGGAGGACATCCGTAGCTTCCAGTATATGTTATTAAAGCAAGAAACGCGTACTTTCCTACCTGTTAAAAACCGCCAAAACGTTGGATTTTTGCGCTGTAAAAAAATTGTGGAAGTCGGGGTAAGTGTGACAGTCATGTACCCAACTTCAGAATTCCAAAAGTGAAGTGAAATTAAGGTAAAGAGAAGCGAGAGCTGAAGGGACAACAACAGCTAAAGTGCTTGGCGAACATTGGCCGTGCAGATTTCGGAATTGAAAATATTGGTATTATCGCGTTTGCTCACTGCATTTCATCAACAGTAAGGCATTATTTGTGTTTATTCGTGATTCCTTTGGTATCTAAAAAGTCTCAGAAGTGATAAATCTGGCTGTAAATTTTGCTTCAGAGGCGTTTTCTTTTTGTATGTAAAACCCCACTTGAGAACCATGGGCGATTTTAAACTTTTACAGACAGATTTATCACTTCTGAAACTTTTTAGATGCCAAAGGAATCAAGAAAAAACATAAATAATGCCTTAGTTGATGAAATGCAGTGAGCAAACGGCCAATATTCGCCAAGCACTCTGGCTGTTGTTGTCCCTTCAGCTCTCGCTTCTATCTATCGTCATTTCTCCTCACTTTTGGAATTCTGATGTAGGCTAAATGTCTCTCACGCTTATCCCGATTTCCATAATTATTTACAGGAAACAATGGTGACAGGAAACATTCTTTGCTGGAAACAATGATAAGTGCGTGTACTCCACTTGGCGTAGCGTAGCAACTGTACGGGTCTTGGGTCATGCCCCGACTGCCGTGAAACCTCCCTATATATATATATTAGGTGATATACTTATAATATTCTTCTGTAGTTCCTTCTTGCACACATATGTGTGCTTCCTACACATATATATGTACTTGTGAGGGTTACACAAAAAGCTGGAGAAACTCAGCGGGTGCAGCAGCATCTAAGGAGCGAAGGAGATAGGCGACGTTTCGGGTCGAGACCCTTCTTCAGACTTGTGAGTATATACACACACTGCACTTTTTATTCTCTCTCGTTTATCATATTGTTTACAGTGTAACATGTTTAAATATTCAGTTGTGCAGCTGAAAGTAAGAATGTAATTGTTCTATCTGGGACATTTGACGATAAAAACGTTTTTTATCCACGAGTAGCTGCTCTACTCAACAGCCAGAAATCTGTAGCCTCCCTTTGATCTGGTATTTTGGTGGTTCACATGCTTGAGCAATGGTGTTTTATCATTAATATTTTATTATTATTAATCTTTAGTGTTTTCTGAGTCATTCCTAACTGTCACTGTATGTTACTTGTTACTTGTGGGCAGAGCACTAAGGCAAATTCCTTGTATGTGAATACTTGGCCAATAAACTTACTTGCTTACTTAAAACCAAAGATCCTATAGCGATAGGATCTTTGCATAAAACACTCTTGACCAAAGAGTATAATCTTTGCTCTTGACCTGAGGAGCAGAGATGGGGAAATAACACAGCGGCGGGGGGAGTGCCAGCATCAAAGATGGCCGCCTCCACGGTGAGCTTCTGCCAGGAGTGTGACGTCATCGGCGAGCGGGAGGGAGGGGGGTGGTCAGGTGACCCGAGGTTGTCCGATGGCGGCGGCGAGTGTGAGGCGAAGCTGAGGGACGGACTGAGGCGACATGTCGGCCTACCCGAGTCGCCACAACCCCTTCGCCGAGGAGGATGACGATGAGGAGAGGGGAGCCGAGGCGATGGGCCGCGGCCTGGGCCTCAGCCCGGAGGCGGAGCGGCAGCAGTCGCTGAGGGACCAGGCCATGAGCAGCGCCCGGCGCGCCGTCAACAGCAGCGGCCGCAGCGTCGCCCTCATCTATGAGACGGAGCAAGTGGGCACCGACACGGCTCAGGTAGGGAGAGGGGAGAGAGGGGGGGGGGAGGAGGGAGACGGGGGAGGGAGACGGGGGTGGAGGAGGTGGAGGAGGTGGAGGAGCGAGAGAGGGGGGGGTAGGGGAGGGAGAGGGGGGTGGGGGAGGGAGAGAGGGGGGGTAGGGGAGGGAGAGAGGGGGGGTAGGGGAGGGAGAGGGGGGTGGGGGAGGGAGAGAGGGGGGGTAGGGGAGGGAGAGGGGGGTGGGGGAGGGAGAGAGGGGGGGTAGGGGAGGGAGAGGGGGGTGGGGGAGGGAGAGGGGGGTGGAGGAGGTGGAGGAGCGAGAGAGGGGGGGTAGGGGAGGGAGAGGGGGGTGGGGGAGGGAGGGGGGGGGTGGGGGAGGGAGGGGAGGGGGGGTAGAGGAGGGAGAGAGGGGGGTAGGGGGGAGAGAGGGGTTTAGAGGAGAGAGGGGGGATTAGAGGAGTGAGAGGGGGGTAGGAGGGAGGGGGAGAAGGAAGGGAGGGGGAGATTGTGGGGAGGACGCTAGGTTAGGGGGGAGAGAGAGAATGGAGGAGGGAGGATGGGGAGGGAGAGAGATCAGGGGGAAGAGAGGAGGGAGAGAGAACAGGAAAGAGGGTGGGGGGAATGGATGGGAGAGATGGGTGTGATGCAAAGGGAGAGGGAGTGTGGAGGGGATGGAATGGGTGGAGTGGTATGCATGGGGAGTGAGGTGGAGGAGATTAGATTGGAGGGGGTTGTGGGGGGGGGGTAAGGGAATGGTATGTATGGGGGGGGGAGTGAACTGGGTGTGTGAGTTAGTGGGGATGGGTGGGGCAGAGGGAATGGGTGTGGGAGAATCTGTTAGGTCTGGCCTGTGATAGGGAGACGATGGTGGCATATGTGTAGATTATTTGAGGCACTACATATTGTACTTGAGTTTGGCTCGATTGTATTTATGTACTCTATTATTTGATTAGATCACATGTAAATCAAAGTTTCTCACTGTACCTTGGTACTCATGGTAACTAAATAAGATGAGACTGATGTCAAAGCAGGAAGCTAAGGGAATGACCTGAATGCAGAACACCTTAGAGGGGAAAGTACAGCTGCAATGGGCAAAATGTCCTCGACAGCTACATCACGCACTTGGTCTCAGAAGAACTGATGCAGCTGGTTGAGTTTAAGAAGGAACTACAGATGCTGGAAAATCGAAGGTAGACAAAAGTGCTGGAGAAACTCAGCGGGTGCAGCAGCCTGAAGAAGGGTCTCGGCCCGAAACGTTGCCTATTTCCTTCGCTCCATAGATGCTGCTGCACCCGCTGAGTTTCTCCAGCACTTTTGTCTATCTTTGATTTTCCAGCATCAGTCTAAGCAGTTCCTTCTTAACCCCCCCCCCCCCTCCCAACATCAGTCTAAAGAAGGATTGTGGCCCAAAACGTTGCCCATTTCCTTTGCCCACTGAGTTTCTCCAGCACTTTTGTCTACCAGCTGGTTGAGTTGCTGCCTGAACGTCAGAGACCTGGGTTTGATCCTGATCCATGTGTGCAGTTTGACATTTACCCTCTGACCATGTGAATTTCTTCCAGGTGCTCTGGTTTCCTCCCATATCTGAAAGATGCATGGATTTGCATGTTAAATGCCCTATAAAAATTTCCCCTCATGTGTAGGGAGTGGACGAGAAAGTGAGCTAACATAGAGCTGGTGTTAACAATGGTTGGCATGGACTCTGGGCTGAATGGCTATTACTATTGTATCTTTCAATCACTCCATTAAAAGCAATATCAGTCCTTAACTCAACCTAACGCCAGCAGAAATAGAGAGACGAGAGTCAGCAGCAAAATAAATCAAACTGCTTGAAGAACTTGAGTGAACTACGAAGTGCTGGAGTAACTCTAGGGGTACGTGGATAGGTGATGGTTTGGGTTGGGATCTTTCATTCCCTCCAGAGATGTTGCCTGACCATTGCTACTTCAACACTTTGCTTTTCCAGCACCTGCAATTTCTTTTTTCTGCTCAACGAACATAGTGGGTTGAACAGTGTCGGTAGAGGTAAAGGAGTGGTTGACGTTTTGGGTCCGGTCACTGCATTGTGACTGAGTATAGAAGGGAGTGAGCCAAATTTATCCTTCCGCAGATGTTGCCTGGTCTGCAAAGGTACTCCAGCGCTGTTTTGCCCAGGATTCTAGCATCTACTGTCTCTTGTGTCTCGCAAGGGAACTCTGTTCTGTCCCAGGGGAGAAACTTGCTTAAGCCAGCAGTGATGAACTTAGTCCTTGGATTAAAGTAAAGATGAACACGGAGAGCAACATATTGTCCACAGGAAAAATCTTAGCCAAGCCTTGTGTAATTTAAGTTTACACAAATTAGTGATTAGTTTAGAGATACAGCATGGAAACAGGCCATTTGCGTGCCGTTCAGTAATCCCGGTCATCCATACACTACTTCTATCCTACATACTGGGGATCATTTTCAGAAGCTAAGTAACCGACAATCCTGCACGTCTTTGGAGTGTGGGAGGAAACTGGAGCATCCGGAGAAGGCCCATATGGTCACAGGAAGAACGTACAAGCTCCGTACGGACAGCACCCGAGATCAGGATCAAACCCGGGTCTCTGGTGCTGTGAGGCAGCGACTACCTCTGTGCCACCGTGCTGCCCTATCGTGTGAACATCTATCAAATTCAGCTTGAATCTCTTGATTTTTCGTATATCTCTAATGTGCTAATCATCAGTTTGTTGGCCATGTTGCATTTTCATTCTTTTCTTAACTTTGTATCTACTAAAACCATCTAATCCTTCCTAACCTCTGGTTAAGTCTTCCAATTTGAAACAGCAGGGTGCCAATTTATTGGGCCAAATGGATCACCTTTCTGTTGTGCGCAGTTGTTAATGGTGATAATCTTAATGTTATGGACATAGAATTCTATGCTGTTGTTTGGAGCGTACGGTAACTAGTTCTGGGAACTTGGGTAAAATAATTAAGTTTGTAAAAGGTAGACAAAAGTGCTAGAGAAACTCAGCAAGTGAGGCAGCATCTATGGAGCAAAGGAAATGGGCCACATTTTGGGTCTCAACCCCTTTCCAGCATCTGCAGTTCCTTCTTAAACAAAAATATTTGTAATGGTGCAATCAACTGCAATCAAACGGACTTTATATTTCCTAAAGGGCCTGTCCCACTTTCACGAGGTAATTCACGAATTCTCCCTAGTTTTTCCCTTGATTCAAACTTGCAGTATGTTCATAACGAGTCTGTAGGAGTTCATAGATATATCGTAGCGGCTCGTTATGCTAGCCGTAGGTACTCGTGGCATCAGGTAAGTCAGAACGTTTTTTCCAGACCGATAAAAAATGTCCACGAGTATAAAATATGGTCGGGATGAAAGAAATTGCAACTTTTTACTCGTAAAGAGGGCATCGAAATAGGAGTTTCAAGATCGTAGGAGTTCGTAGATTACCACAATCTTGATTTTTTGATTTAGGTCCTTTAAACTTGGCAGAGGTTTTGAATTATGTCGTGAAAGTGGGACAGGCCCTTAATACATAGGGAAGCAGTGAATAGAGTTGCACATTTAATACCACCTCGCTCTTGCACCTACAGGATTATAGCTGGCATCTTAATCGTACCTGGTGAGGTGCAATTTGTATGTTTACAGATCAATTATCTATTAAATATCATCAGGGGAGCATGCCCTTCAGTGTAGCCAATTTATTGTTTACCCTTCTAATCAGTCCTAATACCAAATGCCTATCCTGTATCTATAAAGTGCTTTATTTTCCCCATCAACCAATTAGCCTACTAAATGTTGACATTGGGTTCAGAGCCAACAGCACATGGATGAAGCAATGTTAAACTGGATATGTTCAAGGTCTAATTTGAAGTAGATAATTGCGTAAGTAGTTTTGTACTGAAGGCAGCAAATAAGAAATGCCAGCTATATACAAAGTGCTGGAGTAACTCAGCGGGTCAGACAGCTTCGCTGGAGAAAAGGTGCCGTTTCGAGTCGAGACCCTTCTTCAGATCTGAAACTTTGCCTATTCCTTTTCTCCAGAGATGCTCCATGACCTGCTGAGTTGCTCCAGCTTTTTGTATCTATTTTTGGTGTGTACCAGCATCTACAGTTCCTTCCTACACAATCCCAGCTACATGTTGCCTTGCCATTTCCATTGCCCCACACTGTTTCAGTATCAATCAGTGCTAAAGAAGGCTTGACCCAAAACATCACCCATTCCTTCTCTCCAGAGATGCTGCCCGTTCCAGCTTTCTGTGTCTAGCTCTGATTGATAGTAGTGCTTTTAAAAAGAAACATAGGTACAAAATTTAAAATCAGCTTGGTAATAATCTGTCATAGGAAGAATAATGATTAATGCAATACAAGGGTGTACTTTGGATCCTCTACTATTCATTCCAGTTTCACCATTATCTCTGCTCTTGTCTGATTTAGTTCTTCCTAAACTGTGGTTTCTCATCTCCTTGACCACATCTTGTTTACTCCCTGGTAGCGATAGAGTGGGGAGCGCACAGGGAAGGAGATGGCTGAAGGCCCATTAACAGTTATGGACTTGCTTGGAACAGGCACAGCTCATATGAGCTAGGGCATGGACTTTGAAAATGGCACCAAAGCATAGTGCGTCATGCAGGTGGGCTCAGTAGACTTGGGTACACTTGCTGATCGCAGGTATGGCAATACTCTACTGGACTGTTTGTTTGTAAGGGAGATTTTTACTGTGTTAGAACTTCGCTCATGTGACAATGAAAGCACCATTGATTTAAAACCCAGTCGGGAGTTTTAATATGAGGGGGGCTGTTCAGGGAGGGCAGCCAAGCTTGGGTGGCGGGTCCCTGCAAGTGGGAGACACGGACACCAGAGTTTTGTACAACCTCTGGTGTCCGTGTGGAGCAGTATCACCTTGCAAACCTGGTGGTATATTTGTCAGCAGTATCACCTTCCAACTGTAGTGGTATGTTTGACAACAAAGGTGTGAATGATGTTTTCTCTCTGTGGCAAATGAACTATAGAAATGTTATTCACGGGACGGTGTGGAAGAGATTCAGACACACACGCAGGCCTGGGACCGGTCACAGACAAACGTTCCCTGCACCAGCTTGGGTACTAGGCGTTGAATCCATCCATGATTAGCAAGGTGTTTTTCAATGCTAAGAATGGACTTCACTGTTTGAAAAGATGTTTACTTTGAACATTTTTAATTTGAATAAACCGAATATTACCAATAAACCTAGTGTATACCTCTGATGCATGCAACTTATGACTGTCTTTTATCCTTGGTGACTTTTGCCCGTTTTTAAGGTGCACCTGCTTCATTTTTTTAATTCTTTATTTCAAACAGAATAAAAAATGAAAAGCAAGTATGAAACAGCATACAAAATACAAAAAAACAAAACACGAATATTTATAAAGTGTAATAAACAATATTTATAAATAAATTAATTGTATTTGTCCAAAAAGGAGCAGGAAGAAGCCAAAGCTTATTACTTCCCACCCCTTATAATTAACTTGTACAAATTTAGCAGCTATATACAACTATTTCCATATATACACCAAATTATTTACATTTATACACTAATCAAATATTTACAAAGCCATATAAACAAAAGAGAGAAAAAAAAAGAAAAAAGAAAAAACCCTCAGGTATTATACAGTATGTATGTCTTTAATGTGAGAACAGAATCGGGTACAATTTCTAATGGTTATTCTGTTATTTGCTGGACAGGAACTCCTGCGGCAAGGCGATGCTCTGAGGCGAACGGATAAAATGCTGGATAAAATGGATCAGGATTTGAAGGTTAGCCAGAAACACATCAACAGCATCAAGAGCATCTTTGGTGGCATTACAAACTATTTCAAAGCTAGAAACCCTGAGCCACAAGCTTCTCCAGAACCGGAAAAGCAAACTAGGAGCAAGTGCGTATCGTTCCTCTCCTCTATAATTAATGTTTAAGTTGTCGTTACATCTGATATTATGACTACCTTGTGCACAAACTTGAAAACAATTGACTTTGTTACACTTGCTGTTAATAATCCAAAGTCTCAGTTTGTACTTTAACTTTGTAGCTGAAAGTATTTGTATCAATATTTCTGCAGAAATGAGGCTCTGGAGCCGACAGAAATCATGGTGAGGTTGTGTATGTTTGGGTTTTGTCCATTTGCCATTTTGTCATAGCTCGGTTTTGAGATATTATTACATCAATGTTCTATATTGTGTCATTTCAATACTGGGCAGCGCGGTGTTGCAGCGGTAGAGTTGCTGCCTTACTGCGCCGGAGACCCGAGTTTGATCCTGACTATGGGTGCTGTCTGTACGGAGTTTGTACCTTCTCCCTGTGACCGCGTGGGTTTTCTCCGGGTGCTCCGGTTTCCTCGGACACTCCAAAGATGTGCGGGTTTGTAGGTTAATTGGCCTCACTGTAAATTGTCTCCAGTGTGCAGGGACTGGATGAGAAAGTGGGGTAGCATAGTACTAGTGTGAGGGGGTAGACAAAAATGCTGGAGAAACTCAGCGGGTGACACAGCATCTATGGAGCGAAGGAATGGGTGACGTTTCGGGTCGAGACCTTTCTTCAGACTGAACCAGTGTGAGAGGGCGATCGTTGGTTGGCCTGACCTCGCTAGGCTATAGGGCCTGTTCTCACTCTGTATCACTAAACAAAATAAATGGTATTTCCTGATCTTTGAATGAGCACAGTGTTCGTCCCTCCTGTATAGAAGCATAGCTTGCTTTGACATGGGCATCCTCAGCCTACGTTTGGCAGCATCTCAACGGTGTGTTAATGATTAATGCTAGACCACTGCATTTCAACTCTCAAACTTCATTGATCCAAATAATGTTGAAGTCGGTCGATCTTGACAGAGGAAAAATTGCAGAGTCGAACTTCCTGTGGAAATGGTCGCTGACCCTGTGGTTTCTGTGAGGATGTTGACAAAGCAATTCCCAATAGAATTGTGCAAACTCGTCTGATTTGTAATTTTCCTGAACAAAGGCTGCATTGCAACTTTTTCTTTTAGCTGCTCCAGCAGGGATCGGATTGGCTTGAATATAACCTTGTTGTAAGTCATTGCAAGAGCACCCTTCTGCATCCTTGCACTTGTGAATTCAACAGATCTTGAGTTTGCACCCAGTTCTAGTCGTGAGATTAAATGCAAGATACAGCATGGAAACGGGTCCTTTGGCCCATCGGGCCCACGTTGACCATCGACCACTCGTTTACACTGGTCCTATGTTATCCCACTTCTGCATCCACTTTTTGCACACTAGAGGCAATCTGTGAAGGACAAATAGCCAATAAACTTTGGGTTGTGGGAGGAAACGGGGAAACCCAGAGGAAATCCTGGCAGTTACAGGGAAAACATGTAAAGTCCGCACAGGCAGCACCCGAGGTGAAGATCGAACCACTCTCTAGCGCTGAGAGGCAGCAGCTCTACCAGCCGCACCACCCTGCTGCCATTTGGTCTTCCGGATAGTCTGGTGTTCGATCTGTTCATTCCCTGGTACAACATACTGCCTACACTAGTCTCAAAACCCCATACCATGATTTAATGAGAGCAGTGTTGAAGCTGCTTGATGTGGGAAATGGGAGTTGTACAGAACATTGAAACGCAGTTCAAGTAATTCAGAAGGATGTTTATCTGTTGGGTAAGTTGAACACTTACACGGGAAGGGGGAAGAAATGTTCTGGATTTAGAGTTCTAGTAAATGTTCTAATATTTTTATAATACGTTAATGATTTGACGCTAAATAAAGGCAGCATGATTTGTGACGGCAGTTCTTTGTTTCTACTGTAGAATTAGTCACTTGGCCCCTTTAATTTGTTGTGACGAAAAGTGAGTTACTTTTGATATTGGTGTGGCGGGATAACCTTGTTGCTTATCTGCAGAGTGCTTCAGTCTGGCAAATTGCTATGAAACATCTGGTGTTAAATTCAATTAGATGTAATGGAATTAAATTCTAGCATTATTTTTTGATCTGAACTCCCAATGCCACTGGAAAAATAGGATGATGTTATCTTGTGCACTGGCGTTCTTAGGGTATAGGATAGAATCGGCTAGTGAATGCAGTTTTTCATTTTTATTGCCGTAACCACGCTGTCTACAGTTAATCAAATTATGATTTCAGACCCTTAATTGGCTCATTCAATATATATATTTTTTAAATTTCATTAAATTTCCATTGGCAGATTGCAAGAAAGTTTGGATAAAAGCAAGCAGCAGGATGAGCAGTACCAGGCAAATCATCCGAACCTGAGGAAACTGGACACATCAGGTAAGTCCGTGCACGGACACGTTGATCTACGAGAGTTCTGCATCCTCCAGCATTTCAAGGGCTTGTGCTCAAAATAACTGCCTGTTGTTGACCCCAAATTCCCATCAACTCCACCAGATTTTACTACCCAGCTGCACACAAGGGGCAATTTCAGCAGGAAATTATGGGTTAGCAAGTTTGGCATGTCCCCAACAACTCTCACCAACTTCTACAGAAAGCATTTTTATCAGGATGCATCACAGCATGGTTTGGGAACAGCTCCATCCAAGACCTCAAGAAATTGCAGAGAGTTGTGGAAGCAGCCCAGGCCATCACCCAAACCAACCTCCCTTGCAGTGATTCCATCTATGCCTCACACTGCCTCGGCATTATCAAGGACGAGTCTCACCCCGGTCACTCCCTCTTCTCCTCTGGCAAGAGGTACAGAAGTGTGAAAATGCACACCTCCAAATTCAGAGACAGTTTCTTCCCAGATGTTGTCAGGCAACTGAACCATCCTGTCACCAACTAGAGAGCGGTCCTGAGCTACCATCTACATTACTGGAGACCCTCGGACCATCTTTAATCAGACTTTACTGGACAACTTGCACTAAACATTATTTAAAGTCTCTGTCTTTACTTTCAATTTCAGATCTGCACGTAACATTCAGATTGTCACAAGGCAAAAATACTTTTTTAATTTGGTTTTGGAATTTGTCTCTTATGCATTCCACTTCCTCTTCTCGCCAGTAACTTCCTTTGGAGCAACACCCAAAGCCTTTCCTTCCAACTTCCTCTTTGCCATGGACTGTCAATTAGCCAATTTTTATATTTTTAATTGGCTTGCAAAGAGGAAGTTGGAAGGAAAGGCTTTGGGTGTTGCTCCAAAGGATTGTATTAAACTTGCTTTCACTTTTGTGGCCATGTGACAATAATTCTCAACGTAGTCCATTCAAATTCTCATCTGTATTTTAACCTTGGATTCACTTATTCGCCCTTCACCGGGACTCTCATTGCCGCAAAGGGTATTTAGAAACATTTTACAAAAATACAAGTGGCATATTTCTGGCAAGCCGGCATAAAGGTTTGCTGATTTACAGATCTAAATGTACTACATTCTAAATATTAGGCCAATGTTACATTTTGATAGAAATGTGTGTATCATAGTGAGACTAGATTAATGGGACTATTCCAATGATTCATTGATACTTCATTGTTACACATACAGTGCGCTCCATAATGTTTGGGACAAAGACCCATCATTTATTTATTTGCCTCTGTACTCCACAATTTGAGATTTGTAATAGGAAAAAATCACATGTGGTTAAAGTGCACATTGTCAGATTTTATTAAAGGGTATCATTATAATTTTGGTTTCACCATGTAGAAATTACAGCTGTGTTTATACATAGTCCCCCTCATTCAAGGTCACCATAATGTTTGGGACACATGTCTTTACAGGTGTTTGTAATTGCTCAGGTGTGTTTAATTGCCTCCTTAATGCAGGTATAAGAGAGCTCTCAGCACCTAGTCTTTCCTCCAGTCTTTCCATCACCTTTGGAAACTTTTATTGCTGTTTATCAACATGAGGACCAAAGTTGTGCCAATTAATAGTCAAAGAAGCCATTATGAGACCGAGAACAAAGAATAAAACGGAGACATCAGCCAAACCTTCGGCTTACCAAAGAAGAAAGAGTTCACTGGTGAGCTTACTAATCACATAGGGACTGGCAGGCCAAGGAAGACCTCCACAGCTGATGACAGAAGAATTCCCTCTATAACAAAGAAAAATCCCCCAAACACCTGTCCGACAGATCAGAAACACTCCTCAGGAGTCAGGTGTGGATTTGTCAATGACCACTGTCCGCAGAAGACTTCATGAATAGAAATACAGAGGCTACACTGCAAGATGCAAACCACTGGTTAGCTGCAAAAATAGGATGGCCAAGTTATAGTTTACCAAGAAGTACTTAAAAGATTAACTGGAGTTCTGGAGAAAGATCTTGTGGACAGATGAGACAAAGATTAACTTGTATCAGAGTGATGGCAAGAGTAAAGTATAAAGGAGAGAAGGAACTGCCCAAGATCCAAAGCATACCACCTCATCTGTGAAACACGGTGGTTATGGCCTGGGCATGTATGGCTGCTGAAGGTACTGGCTCACTTATCTTCATTGATGATACAACTGCTGATGGTAGTAGCATAATGAATTCTGAAATGTAGACACATCCTATTTGCTCAAGTTCAAACAAACAAATACCTCAAAACTCATTGGCCAGCAATTCATTCCACAGCAAGACAATTATCCCAAACATACTGCTAAAGCAACAAATTAGTTTTGCAAAGCTTAAAAAATGGACAATTCTTGAGTTGCCAAGTCAATCACCCGATCTGAACCTAATTGAGCAAGCCTTTTATATGCCAAAGAGAAAACTGAAGGGGACTGTCCCCAAAACAAGCAGAAGCTGAAGATGGCTGCAATACAGGCCTGGCAGAGCATCACCAGAGAAGACACCCAGCAAGTGGTGATGTCCATGAATCGCAGTTATTGCAACAAAATACTAAACATGACTACTTTTATTTACATTAAATTGCTGTGCCCTGAAATGGGGGGATTATGTATAAACACTGCTGTAATTTCTACATGGTGAAACCAAAATATGTAAAAATGGCCTTTATTAAAATCTGTGCACTTTTTAACCACGTGATCTTTTTTCTATTACTAATCTCTAATTGCGGACTACAGAGGTAAATAAATAAATGATGGATCGTTGTCCCAAACATTACGGAGGGCACTGTGCCTAGATACATGACATTTGTTTTTGCGTGCAATCCAGTAAAATTCACATCAGATGTCAAGAATACCAACACCTAAAAGTAACTATCTCTCAAAATAAACCTTGTGTTCCATGGAACTGATTTAAGATTGTAACCATCATCACGTGCATGGTTTATTAAGGCATACTTTGAGTTACACAGCCGGCTTTGTACTTGCCATCTGGGAGTTATATTTAGCTTGGATTAGAGTTGCAGCAGGGAAACAGGCCCTTCAGCCCTTCGTGTTGGGGTGGGAAATTGCAACCTTCACGTGGTCCACGCTGTTTCGACGAATGCAATGAACCTGCCGTGCACAAACAGAAGATCAAACAGAACAAGTTGTCTTACAACTTTCGGCTGTGCACGCCACACGCAAGAAGAAGAAGAAGTTCTCCGAGTCCACGCCGACCATCGATCACCCGTTTACACTAGTTCTGTTATCCAACTTTCTCATCTACTCCCTACACACTAGGGGCAATTTATAGAGGCCAATTAACCTATAAATCTACACATTTTTGGGGTGTAGGAGGTAACCAGAGCACCCAGAGGAAACCCACACAGACTGCAACGGAGGTCAGGTTTGAACCAGAGTCCCTGGCACCGTGAGATGGTGGCCCTAACAGCTGTGCCACTGTGCTGCCCATTCTGATTTACCAAACCTTAAACCCTTGCTGTAAGCTTGCAAGTTTTACAAAGACTTGTCATGGGCAAAACTCGGCCGTTTGAAGAAGGGTCCCGACCTGAAAGGTCGCCTACTGATGTTCTCTGGAGATGCTGCCAGTCCTGCTGAGTTACTCCGGCGCTTTGTCTTTTTTCTGTAAACCAGCTTCTGCAGTTCCTTGTGTCTTTGCTTTTGTTCTGCAACACTAGATGGCGCCAGCGGTCACTATGTGGAGGTGCAAGTTCTACTCTGTGGCGGGGAATAGTTCCAATTACCACCACCCTGTCTGTTCCTAGAGTGAGTGTTTGCAGACGTGTGGGTTCATTGATGCTGTCCAAAGTGATCAGATTTAAAACAAAAAAAAGACACAAAGTGCTGGAGTAATCCTGCAGGTTAAGCGGCGCCTCTGGGGGAACAAATATGAATATGCAGCATCGCAGGGTGGGATGTTGCCCATCTGACTCCTTTGATTAAGACTAAAATTGGTTTAAAACTGATCATGCAAGGGAAAGATGTGATGGCGGTGGTGAGGTTCCAGAGGAGGTTTATGAAATGATCCAGGGGATAATGGGGGTTAAAGTACAGGGAGCTCGCTGGAGTTGAGAAGGATGAGGGGAGGGGGGGGGGGACATTGAAACCAACCAAATAATGAAAGGTTTAGGTAAAGTGGATGTGGAGAGGATGGTTCCAGTCGTGGGACAGTCGAGGACCGGAGGGCACAATCTCGACGTATCTTTAGAAAGTTGAGGGGGAATTTCTTTAGCCAAAGGGTGGTGAATCTCTGGTATTCATTGCCACAGCCAGTGGTGGAGGCCAAGTCAGTGGGTATTTTTAAAGTGGAGATTGAAGGCATCTCAATTATAAATGACTGAAGAAGGGTTTCGGCCAGAAACGTTGCCTATTTCCTTCGCTCCATAGATGCTGCCGCACCCGCTGAGTTTCTCCAGCACTTTTGTCTACCATAATTTATTGGCACATGTGCCCCGGTACAGTGAAGCGCCTTGTTTTGCATACAACCTAGGCAGTACACAACTGTCGGTGTCTGGTGCCGACAGTTACAAAAGTAGCCGTCTTCTTGCTTATGTCGTTCACAGCCTAACGTTGTAGATCAAGGGCAGACATCCAGGTCAGGACGGCATCAGTTACTGTGTGGATGGCTTTGATGCCCCGGGGAAAAGCCTCAGTGGGCAGTCGTTCACGATGTGTGGGATGGTCTGGTCTGGATGTCCGCAGTCACAAGCAGGGCTGTCTATCATCCCCATTTGTGCAGGTGATGGGCTGTTCTTGCATGGAGGGTGCGAATTCTGTTCAGAATCAGCTGTTGCTTGCGATGGAGGTCAAAACCCGGTGGTTTCACTGACCTCTCCGTTGTTGGCTTTGGCATCTTCCTAGGCTCTGCACCACTCAGTCTTGGAGTCAAAGTCTTCCTGGGATTTAACGGAAGGCCAGAAGGGTTTGCAGGACCTCAGGAGCATGTTGGGCAGATTGTTCAAGTCAGCGTGGATGGGAAGGTCAGGGTTAGTCTCGATGCTTGCGAGAAGGAAGGAAAATGAGGTTGAGAGGGACAAGTTGATCAGCCATGATCGAATGGTGGAGCAGAGTCGATGGGCCGAATAGCCTGATACTGCTCTTATGTCTTCTGTGCTTCATCCGTTCATTTTAGTTTGCGTACGCACTCAATGTGGGTGTCATAGGCCAGTGGTCTCGACTGCTGGGGTCAAACAAAAGAACATCAGAGTTTCACCTCTTTGTGACCTGTCCACTGATGCATGCAGAGGAGTGAGTGGGTGTTGCTGAAACATACTTGTGTTAGTTTAGAGATACAGCATGGAAACAGGCCCTTCGGCCCACCGAGTCCGCACCGTCCAGCAATCCCCACACATTAACACTATCCTACACACATTTGGGTCAATTAAGACTTATTGCAAGTATACAATCCCAAACCAATTAACCTACAAACCTGTACGTCTTTGGAATGTGAGAGGAAACTACAATTTGTATCTGCTGTCCGTATTATGTTTACATATTCTGTTGTGCTGCAGCAAGCAAGAATTTCATTGTCCTATCTGGGACACATGACAATAAAACTCTCTTGACTCTTGAACCGAAGATCTCGTGGAAAACCCAGGCAGGTAACGGGGAGAACGTACAAAGTCCATACAGACAGCACCCGTAGTTGGGATCGAACCCGGGTCTCAGGCAGCCACTCTACCTCTGCTCGGCCCAAAGGAAGGCTCGCCCTCTGAGGTCCCAGCTCCAGAAGACTTCTAGCTCTGACTCATACCCCAGCTGGGGCCAGCATCACTATCAGTAGATCACTGGCGCCTGACACAGAGTGCAGTCTGCATTTTTGGAATTTAATATTCCCAATGACGTCTTGCCCACATTAGGGTTATGTTTGTTTTTGCTGTGGTAAATGAAACCAAGTAATTGCTGCAGCATGTTTCAAAGTGACTGATCACAATCAGAGCGTTAACGAACTGTCACCATGTAAAGAAATAACCCACCAACTGTTTACATGCTGTCAACTTTAGATATACAGCACGGAAGCAGGTCCTTCAGCACATCGAGTCCGCGCCGACCAGCGATCACCCCAGATGCCAGCGCTCTCCCACACAGACTAAGGACAACTTACATTTTTGTAGGTCAATAGTAAAAATTGTATGTGTTTGGAGTGCGGGAGGAAACTGGAGCACCCGGAGAAAACCCACACTGTTAAAGGGTGAACAGACAAACTCGGTACAGATAGCACCCATAGTCAGGATCAATCCTGGATCACTCTGGCTGTGAGGCAGCAGCTCTACCGTTGCGCCACCCTAAAGACCCTAACGCCAGTTCCAGTTAACCCTTAATTTGGGTGAACTCTGCATGAAGGTCCTGATGCATTAAAGATGTGTGCAGTGGATTTCTGACCCAGAGCCAAATTACTTCACTTTGTTTCAATAAAAATGTGTATATCTTTGCTCATTCCTCTCAATGTTCCGAAAAGTCTGATTACTTCCAGGCTTTCTCCAATTGTCCATTAAATAAAACACATTTCAAATTCATCTTGCAGAGTCGGAGGAAGAATATAGAAAGTAGTTGCTGAAGAAGGGTCTTGACCTGAAACATCAGCCATCCCATCCCTGCAGAGATGCTGCCTGTCCTGCTGAGTTACTCCAGTTTTTGTGTCTATCTTTGGATTAAACCAGCATCTGCAGTTCCTTCTTCCACACTAGTCCTGCTCCCCTGATTTACTTCCCTGTTTAATATTCTCTCTTTACATGCCTCTATGCAATTCCCCTTTGGAACTTTACCAGAGGACCTAGTTTAAAGGGGGGGGGGGGGCAGGGGAACGATTTAATAGTTTTGTTCTGTCTTCTCTTTGCGTTTCTGAAGATCAAACACTACAAGCAGATACTTAAAGAAATTATACTTAAGGGGGCCAGAGACCCGTGTTCGATCCTGACTACAAGTGCTGTTTGTGCGTTCTTCCCGTAACTTGCGTGGGTTTTCTCCGGGTGCTCCAGTTTCCTCCCACATTCCAAAGACGCAGAGGTTTGCAGGTTATTTGACATGGTGTAAATTGTCCCTAGTGTGTGTAGGATTGTGTCACTAGTGCAGTCGGTGAGCCGAAGAGCCTGTTTCCGTGCTGTATCTAAACTAAACTGCGTTTTGGGATTCTTGAGGCAAATGGAAGATTGCCACCCGAAAGTCTTTGTGTTGAGAATGGAATGATCTATTTTGTTTTCTACCGATTTAACTCCCAGGAACGGAATTGGGGAAAAGATTAAATAGGAATCCAAGGGGTAACTTTCACACCGAGGGTGGTGGGTGCATGGAACAAGCTGCCAGAGGAGGTAGTTGAGGCTGGGACTATCCCATCGTTTAAGAAACAGTTGGACAGATACAAGGAGAGGACAGGTTTGGAGGGATATGGACCAAGCGCAGGCAAGTGAGACTAGGGTAGCTGGTACATTGTCGACCGGTGTGGGCGAGTTAGGCCGAAGGGCCTGTTTCCACCCTGTATCACTCTGTGACTCTGGAAGGCACATTTTTGCAGGGATCAAAGCATGATGTCTGAAGAGCAGGTGGGAATGGGCCTTTCTGTTTAAAGTTAGAGCTGTTTTATTTTGCATGCATGGAATTAGTCTTGGCTGCAAACTTAACCAACATATTCCAACTTTGAAACTTTAGGCATGAATTTAACAGCAATTAGATTGTGCTCAAACTATGCAATAATGGCCATGCCACTGAGCAATATTCAGAGATTCCAATGCACCATCATAGGGAAAAATACAAAAGCAATGGAAAGTATCAGGCAGAGTCATTGTTTAAGAAAGAAATGCGAAATGTCGCCAATTCCTTTTCTCCATAGATGCTGCCACACGCGCTGAGTTACTCCAACATTTTGTGTCTAGGCAGATTAATTTGTTGATTATAAATGATGCACGAGATGTGAGGCAGCGGGTGACCACAACCGACCATTAACAAGGTTAATTCCCGGGATGGCGGGACTGTCGCATGCTGAGAGAATGGAGCACCTTGGCTTGTACACTCTGGAGTTTAGAAGGATGAGAGGGATCTTATTGAATCATATAAGATTGTTAAGGGTTTGGACATGCTGGAGGCAGGAAACATGTTCCCAATGTTGGGGGAGTCCAGAACCAGGGGCCACAGTTTAAGAATAAGGGGTAAGCCATTTAGAACGGAGACGAGGAAACACTTTTTCTCACAGAGAGTGGTGAGTCTGTTAAATTCTCTGCCTCGGAGGGCGGTGGAGGCAGGTTCTCTGGATACTTTCAAGCGAGAGCAAGATAGGGCTCTTAAAGATAGCAGAGTCAGGGGATATGGGGAGAAGGCAGGAACGTGGCACTGATTGTGGATGATCAGCCATGAGCACATTGAATGGCGGTGCTTGGCTCGAAGGGCCGAATGGCCTACTCCTGCACCTATTGTTTATTTTCATCCGCATCAGGCTGGCTTGATGGTGGATTATTCTGTGGTAAAATACGTTTCCATTGTAATGTTGGGGGGGAAATTAAAGTGGAACTGAAGAGTAAACAGCCTTACTTGCTTTTAACACCAATGTTAAAACCCTTCCTCAAATCATCCTCAGTGCAGGTGGGCCGAAGGGCCTATTTCTGTACTGTACGACTGTGATAGCATCAGGATAAGCGCTCGACCAAGAAAACCAAAGCCAAAGCAGTATCTAGATTACCTATACACGGTGACTCTGCCTCACCCGCCAGAGACCCGGGTCCGAAACTGCCCACGGGTGTTGTCCGTACGAAGTTTGTACGTTCTCCCAGTGACCTGCGTGGGTTTTCTCCGGGTGCTCCGGTTTTCTGTCACACTCCAAAGACGTACAGGTTTGTAGGTTAGTTGGCTTGGTAAAATTGTAAATTGTCCCTAGTGTGTGTGTGTGTGTATAGGATAGTGTTAGCGTGTGGGTGTCACTGGTCGGCGCTGACTTGGTGGGCCGAAGGGCTTGTTTCCACGCTGTATCACTAAGCTAAACTAAACTGACGTACACTAGATCGGAAAGTGCTTGGAAAATAATGATATTGTGGAAATGAAGCTAACCTTGGTTTGATTCCAAGGTAAACACAAAACGGTGGATTAACTCAGCGGGACAGGCAGCATCTCAGGAGAGAAGGAACGGGTGATGTTTCGGGTCGAGACCCTTCTTCAGGTTTGATTCTTATGCATTTACTTTTTTCAAATTCTTTTTTTTCTTCTCACATTTAGGTTTTGGAGCTGCAACTAGTTCTGCCGCAGAAAATAACAATTGCTCCCGGAACAGTTACCTTCGTGCTTGTCATGATCAGATGGATGACAATCTAGGTGAGGCGTTGCCAGGCAGTGCGTTTATCTGCTGGGGTGAGGGGTATCTACGGGGATGTACACGCATGGGGCCAACAAAACTCCAGTGGTTGGCGACAAGAGTACGTTTGTTTGCATTATGTTAATTCTTCCAACCTGCCACTTGCATTCTCATCACTTGACAGTGGAGCAGAACGAGGCTGTTCGGCCCATCAAGTTTGCTCCACCATTCAATCATGGATGACATATTTCTCCCTCCCAACCCTTGGCCTCTGTGACAATTAATTTCTTTAGTCAGAGGGTGGTGAATCTATAAGATTCCCCACCCTCTGACTGAAGAAATTCATTCTCATCTCCATTCCAAAGATACTTCCTTTCATTCTGAGGCTGTGCCCCTTGGTCCTAGGCTCTCCCACGACTGGAAATATCGTGTCCACATCCACTCTATATAGGCCTTTCATTGTTCGGTTTGTTTCAATGAGATCCCACCTCATCCTTCTAAACCTCACGAGTACCGTCCCAGAGAAGTCAAACGCTGCCCATGCGTTAACCCACTCATTCCTGGCTTCATTCGCGTGAACCACCTCCTGATCCACTGCAATTCCAGCACATCCCTCCTCAGATAAGGGTCCAGAACATCTCGCAATATTCCAAATGTGGTCTTACCAGTGCCTCGTAAATCTTCAGCATAACATTCTTGCTTTTATATTCTACCAGACCAAGTGGGACCCGTTGGGTCTCTGTCACATGGGAGGGCTGTTTCCCCCGACGCAATATTCCACCTCTCACCCATAGCCCACAACTGCGCAGGTGCGGCTGACGGCTTCCCGTTGTGACGCGAGTCACGGCAACCCTCTTCCTACCCCTATCCTCCTCCAAGCTTTTGCGCAAATATAGGGACAAACCGGCAAACAAACAAATATAGAAACAAGATGAGAGTTTTAGTAATAGACAGACAGACAGACAATAGGTGCAGGAGTAGGCCATTCTGCCCTTTGAGCCAGCACCGCCATTCAATGTGATCATGGCTGATCATCTACAATCAGTACCCCGTTCCTGCCTTCTCCCCATATCCCCTGACTCCGCTGTTTTTAAGAGCCCTATCGATAGATAGGTAGAAGATATCTACCCCACTTTAAATCACTGGGATCATTCTCGTAAACCTCTGGACCTTGCAATGCCAGTACATCCTTCCTCAGGCGCGGGGCCCAAAACTGCTCTCAATATTCCAAATTCCATAATATTCCAGACTCCTTAAATTTCCAAGACCTTTGAGGTCTGGCCAACACTCTAAAGCCTCAGCATAAAGTCTTATTTCTGCCCAGACGTGTTTTAATTGAATTTTGAGAAATGCGTTCCCTCGATTGTTTCTATTCTCAGTGGGGGGCGGGGGGGGGGGGGAGGTATTATACATTTGTTCCCCGTCTGTGCTGGGTTTTTACCGAAGCCTTAATGGCCGGCCTTGTCTCTCCCTCTAACCGTAGATGTGATGACCTCTGGCCTGGGGCGGCTGAAGGGGCTAGCCATTGGCCTGCGGACAGAAATTGATGAACAGGATGAGATTATTAACCGGGTGACCGGCAAAGTAGACCGAGTGGAGGCCAAGATTGGAGCAACAGATCGACAGATACGTAAACTTTAAAGGAGCATTGATTAATTTGGGCTCCGTCAGATGTACATCCACGAGCATTCATCGTGTAGAAACAGCACCTTTTAAAAAAATATCCACTTCCTACGGCAGATGGAGTTTAAGAATGCAATTTCTCAAGAAATGAATGGGTCCTTGCTGAAATCTGTTTCTGTATTTTCAGGGAAGCTAGACACAAAATGCTGGAGTAACTCAGCGGGACAGGCAGCAGCAGCTCTGGAGAGAATGGGTGACGTTTCAGGACAAGACCCTTCTTCAGAAAAAGGGGTCTCAACCCGAAACGTCACGCATTCCTTCCTCAGGGATGGGTCTCGGCCCAAAACGTCACCCACCCCTTCTCTCCAGAGAAGCTGCCTGTCCCGCTGAGTTACTCCGGCATTTTGTGTCTACCTTCAGTGTAAACCAGCATCTGCAGTTCCTTCCGATACATTTCGTCTGAATTTTCAGGAATGGATTTGATCACTGTTGTGCCTGCATTCAGATTGACATTAATTACTGGCACGTTATATATGAAGCTGAAGGTAACCTGCAATATTATATAGTTTAATTATTATTGATTATTTGTGGCAATTTATAAGGAGCTATGATTTAAACGTTGCTAATGCAAACCTGGATGAATTTTGCTGCACTTGCATCGATATTCTCGTAACTGCAGGAGTCAGGAGAGGTAGACACAAAATGCTGGAGTAACTCAGCGAGTGAGGCAGCATCTCTGGAGAGAAGGAATGGGTGACGTTGCCCATCCCTCCTCTCCAGAGATGCTGCCTCACCCGCTGAGTTACTCCAGCATTTTGCGTCCACCTGCGATTAAAACCAGTACCTGCAGTTCTTTCTTACACAGCCATGAGAGGTCACTGTTTGGTGATACTAAAAACGAACTAACTAGCTACACTTCCGAACTGTTGTGCAGAGGGTTAGGTTTAGCCGGTCGCAAATTGTGTACCAATGTTACATTCTGTACATTCCCTCTCACCCATTCAGTGTGTGTGGCGCGGTTTGCTTTGTACAGATGCCCCGCGTATCTGTATTAATTGTAGCGACTTTTATTGTGATTTATATCTCGAGCATCAATAAAGATTTTGGAAATATTTCACAGTAATTATCTACATCAAAAAAAAAGCTTTGTTCGTTGTTGGAAAACGTTTTTTGAAAGGATTGCTTTGATTACGGTTTCTTGTCCTCAATATTTTCAAATATCCTAAATGTAAACATGGTTTGCGTGTTTCTCTTCATGATCTTTTCACCCTTTCTTCTAATATTCACCATTGCCCAACCAGAAGAAGAAATGATCTTCATCTTCCGTTTTGTCGAACATCCAAACACCAACGCTGCATTACTTTTAAAGGTCCTAAATTTTGGATGACCCTGCCTCTGTCATTAAAGTCTCACACCTCCTTAGCCACCTTTAAGATTGAGCTTAAAAAGTTTCTCATCGTGTCCTGAGTTCTGACCTCCAGCTTTTTGTACTGCTATTTATGAGCTCAAACTACTTCTGTTGACTCTTATCTCATACTATACCTTATTATTTTATTTATTTTCATATTTTTAATTTTCATTCTTAAACTGTATTATTGTTTATTAGTGTCTTTTTTTTATTTCTCCTACCCCCTGATTTGCCATTAACGCTCATTTTCAGATGGGAGCGGACATTTTCTATAAGCCCTCTGGGCTTCCCTTCCCTCCCAGCACTGTATGGTATTATAAATTGATCGTTTGTCTTCTTTTAAAACATGGTGCAAATAAAACAATAGAAACATAGAAAATAGGTACAGGAGTAGGCCATTCGGCCCTTCGAGCCTGCACCGCCATTCAATATGATCATGGCTGATCATCCAACTCAGTATCCTGTACCTGCCTTCTCTCCATACCCCCGATCCCTTTAGCCACAAGGGCCACATCTAACTCCCTCTTAAATATAGCCAATGAACTGGCCTCAACTACCTTCCGTGGCAGAGAATTCCACAGATTCACCACTCTTTGTGTGAATTTTTTTTTTCTCATCTCGGTCCTAAAAGACTTCCCCCTTAAACTGTGACCCCTTGTTCTGGACCTCCCCAACATCGGGAACAATCTTCCTGCATCTAGCCTGACAACCCCTTAAGAATTTTGTAAGTTTCTATAAGATCCCCCCCTCAATCTTCAAAATTCTATCGAGTACAATCCGTGTCTATCCAGTCTTTCTTCATATGAAAATCCTGCCATCCCAGGAATCAGTCTGGTGAACCTTCTCTGTACTCCCTCTGTGGCAAGAATGTCTTTCCTCAGATTAGGAGACCAAAACTGTACGCAATTTTCCCCTTGCTCGTGTGCGGGAGCTTAAGGTAGATGTACTGATGCCACGAGCCATTCAGACCAGACCCGGAGCTATTAGTTTCATCTGCTTTTTTTTCCTTCCCACGCAAACAGGATTTAATTTCCTTAGGGTACCTTTACTGCAGACAGCTGTTATAGAGGACCCAGCATATTTCACGTGGGG
Organism: Raja brachyura; assembly: GCA_963514005.1. The sequence goes on along the minus strand of OY740808.1, from coordinate 3,539,351 downwards.
CTGCTATAATGAATGTTAAGAAGATTTCAAAAGTGGCCGCAAAGTCCGGAAGGGTCTCGACCCGAAACGTCACCTATTCCTTCGCTCCATAGATGCTGCCTCACCCGCTGAGTTTCTCCAGCATTTTTGTCATCAGTCTGAAGAAGGGTCTCGACCCGAAACGTCACCTACTCCTTTGCTCCACAGATGCTGCTGCACCCGCTGAGTTTCTCCAGCATTTTTGTCTACCTTCGATTTTTCCAGCATCTGTTCCTTCTTAAACATTTTGTTTACAATTAATTGTTTCTTCCTGATTTCAAGAGCATTGAACATGCAGCTCACGGAATTACTGCGGCTTTGAACATTTGCTTGTTGAGTGCCACATAGTTTTAAATGAAAATTATCCCGTCCAGCCTACTTTACCCCATTTTACGGGTTTTATGCATCAATGAACAGAATGCGTTCAACATTGGTGCTGTTTCTTGACTCTGTCCCTTAAAGCATTTTTAAGGGCCTGTCCCACGATGTGAGTTCGCCCAAGAGCTCTCCCGAGTAAAAAAAAATCAAACTCATGGTACTTCATCACAAGTGTTTTTTTACTCATGGAAATCTTTCACACAGTTGAAAAAACTTCACCAGTTTCCGCGTTTCCCGATTGCCTGCCGCTAGCATTATGAGCCGCTACGAGACATCCACGAGCTCCGACGTACCCACTACGTACATTCTATGTACATACCACGAGTTTCATTGTGTTTTTTTTTAACTGGAGAGCTCTAGGGTGAACTCGCATCATGGGAGAGGCCGTTTACTGTCCTGATTGGCTAAGTGTTGCCCAATGTGGATTTCATTGTCTGAAGCACCTACTAATTCAGGCTTTGCACTTTCTAGTCTGGTTCACTGTTACAGCTAACTGCTGCTGAGACCACATTCCGCTACAATGCTATTCCTTATGAAACAACGGGATTATCTTTGCACCTCTTCTGCTGAATAATAGCCCTGTCCCACGGTGCAAGTTCGTTCCAAGAGCTCTCCCAAGTTTAAAAAAGCACGGAGAATGAACGTCGTGGGTACATCGGAGCTCAGGGACGTCTCTTAGCGCTAACGGCAGGACTTCGGGAAGACTTGCTAACGACAGATAAGCGCGGGAAGACTCGTGAAGATTTTTCAACATGATGAAAAATGTCCACGAGATCCCCGAGTACCGACGAGCGGCCATTACGGTAAATCTCCGAGTTTGAATCCGGGCAAACTCGGGAGAACTCTTGGAATGAACTCGTACCGTGGGTCAGGGGTTTAACAATGCACGCCATCAGTTTTGCACAAAGGTTGGGAAATAACTGGGTCCACAATCAACATATTTGTGCTTGATTCCATAAATTGCACCTTAAAACATTTTTTAAAAAAAAATCTCTGATCCTTCAAAGCACATCTGTGCAAACCCTCCACATCTGATCATTACCCATTGCTCTCCAAACCCAGTGAGGTCAGGAATTGAGGGTCAAAGAACAGGGGCTGGTGAATCTAATGAGTTTAAGTGAATCTGTCTGTGAACATCAGTGTGGACGATGCTGTCCATGTTCAAAAACCATGAAACATCTTTATCCACAAGTGCATATTCCTACATTTGGTGCCTGTTGTGAGGATGCACTGTGTGTAGGAAAGAACTGCAGATGCTGGTTTAAATGGTTCAGTGTGAAGGAGGGTCTCGACCCGAAACGCCACCTATTCCTTCCCTCCATCAATGCTGCCTCACCCGCTGAGTTTCAACAGTATTTCTGTCTCCCTTTGATTGCTCCAGCATCTGCAGCTCCTTCTGAAACACAAGATTAGTTTTGCTTTATTGTACCTGTTAACTTTCTTTCCCTATTTAAAAGTAGCTTCTCGCTTGTACGAATAAAATGCTGAGAATTTTATTGGGAAAAAGAAAAGTGCGGACTTTTATTCCCAACCGCGTTCAATTGTCTCTAACTACTAGAACAGGGCTATGCAGATGCTTGACAACTTTGGTTCTTTTGCTCCCATTTCTCATGTCAAATCTGTCGTCACACTTCAGTGGAACTCTATAAAACTGACATTTTCCACCCTGCACAGAGTGGCTATTGTTTTCACTTTCAATTCTAAAAATGTCGGCAGTTAATTCACCAAACACAAGATTAGTTTCACTTTAATAAATATATTGAATTTCTTGCCATTTGAAAGTCGCTTCAAGCATGTACGAATAAAATGCTGGGGATTTTAATGGGGGGCGGGGGGGGAACTGCAGACTCCATACTAGAAGTGTGTAATCCACTTGCTTGCTATCTATGGTTACATAGAAACATGGAAACATAGAAATTAGGTGCAGGAGTAGGCCCTTCGAGCCTGCACCGCCATTCAATATGATCATGGCTGATCATCCAACTCAGTATCCCGTACCTGCCTTCTCTCCATACCCCCTGATCCCCTTAGCCACAAGGGCCACATCTAACTCCCTCTTAAATATAGCCAATGAACTGGCCTCAACTACCCTCTGTGGCAGAGAGTTCCAGAGACCCACCACTCTCTGTGTGAAAAAATTCCTTCTCATCTCGGTCCTAAAGGATTCCCCCCTTATCCTTAAGCTGTGACCCCTTGTCCTGGACCTCCCCAACGTCGGGAACAATCTTCCTGCATCTAGCCTGTCCAACCCCTTAAGAATTTTGTACGTTTCTATAAGATCCCCTCTCAATCTCCTAAATTCTAGAGAGTATAAACCGAGTCTATGCAGTCTTTGTTCATAAGACAGTCCTGACATCCCAGGAATCAGTCTGGTGAACCTTCTCTGCACTCCCTGTATGGCAATAATGTCCTTCCTCAGCTTTGGAGACCAGAACTGTACGCAATACTCCAGGTGTGGCCTCACCTAGACCCTATACAACTGAAGTAGAACCTCCCTGCTCCTATAGTCAAATCCTTACTGGTTACTTTGTTCCCTGTTTTAGTTTCGCCCAAAATGGCATTGATCACTGCAAATCTGTTCCAGATAAAACTGAATTAGTGGGTGTATGCGAATATCACGAGCAGGAAGGAACTGCAGAAGAGGGGTTCGACCCGAACAGAAATCACGAGAATTTAAACTGACAGGAGGCAGAAATAAGAAAGAAGGGTCTCAACCAGCAACGTTGTCTATTCCTTCTCTCCAGAGATGCTGCCTGTCCCGCTGAGTTTCTCCAGCGTTTTGTGTCTATCTGCAGATGCTGGTTTAAACCAAAGATAGACACAAAATACTGGAGTAACCCAGCGGGACAGGCAGCCTCTCTGGAGATGCTTCATTCCTTCTCTCCAGAGATGCTGCCTGTCCTGCTGAGTTACTCCAGCATGTTGTGTCTATCTACACTAATATCATGTTGGTCTTGCACGCCTGCTACACAATCTGATTCGCTGGTTGGTTATTTTCATCTCAATAGGTGGTGAATAGTTGCGATTGCCAACTGCGATTCAACCTGGACATTAAATGGTCACTGCGGGTTAGTGTAGGAAGGATCTGCAGATGCAGGTGTACACCGAAGAGAGACACAGCGTGCTGGGGTAGCTGCGGGACTGGCATCAACTCTGGAGAGGAGCAATGGATGATGTTTTGGGTCGAGATCCTTCTTCACCAAGTCGGGGGAGCTTTTGCACGCCCTTCCATATCTCTGTCCCCCTCTCCTGACTCAGTCTGAAGAAGGGCCTCGACCCGAAACGTCACCCGTTCCTTCTCTCCAGAGAAGCTGCCTGGCCCGCTGAGTTACTCTGGCGTTTTGTGTCTTATCTTCACTTGTTTTTGGTTGTATCAGCCACAGTCCAATGGACATTGCGTCACAACGCAGGCACTTTGAATCCTTTGAATTTGGAGAAAGATTGAACTGTTTAGAAGGCCACAAATATAAGTCAGACGGCACTTAACCTTACATGGTAATGCATTTGAACACTGCTTAGGTGGTAACGATACATTGCAAGGCTGGGTGGGGTGGGGTGGTGTTTTGATCTGTGTGTTTAAAAGGAGCAGCTATATATATTACCAATTGTGTGCCTTGAATGTTAGGTGAAAACATAGAAACATAGAAATTAGGTGCAGGAGTAGGCCATTCAGCCCCTCAAGCCAGCACTGCCATTCAATGTGATCATAGCTGATCATCCAAAATCAGTACCCCGTTCCTGCCTTCTCCCCATATCCCCTGACTCCGCTATCTCTGGATTCAGCATCCAGAGAATCGTCCTCCACTGCCTTCTGAGGCAGAGAACTCCACAGACGAAGGGTCTCGACCCAAAACATCAGCTGGTCTCGTGTTAACATCTACGCAGTTCATCTCAAGCGGTGGGATTTCTGGTCGACTTTTCTATGGTGGTGATTTACCTGCATAAATACACTGAAGAACAAAGCAAATGGTCGAATGAAATGTGTTGATCTACCAACTGATTGAAAATATTTGTATTTTGACCCACTGAAACTGCCTCTCCCCGTTTATTTTGAACTTTTGAAGCTTTGCAAAAAAACTTAAAACCACACATCGCTTTTGCGTGTTTTTATTTAATTTGAGGAAGCGCGGCACGATGGCGCAGCGGTAGAGTTGCTGCCTTGAAGCGCCGGGGACCCGGGTTCGATCCCGGCTACGGGTGCTTGTCTGCACCGGAGTTTGAGCGTTCTCCCCGTGACCTGCCTGGGTTTTCTCCGAGACCTTCGGTATCCTCCTACACTCCGAAGCCGTGCAGGTTTGTCGGTTAATCAGCTTGGTGTAAATGTAAATGCTCCCTAGTGTGTGCAGGGTTAGTGTTAGTGTGCGGGAATGGACTCGGTGGGTCTGTTTCCGTGCCGTAACTCTGAACTAAACTAAGCTGCTGTGTGAATGGGCACTGCGCACGTTAGTCATACAACATGGAAACAGACCCTTCGGCCCAACTCGTCCATGCTAAGCTTGGTGGTTGAAGCAGGTACATTCGTGACAATCAAAAGACTTTTGGATTGGTGTATGGATGTGGGTTCCGTGCAAGTAGATAAGTGATTGTGTTTAATCAAGGGTCTCGACCCAAAACATCGCCTAGTCCTTCTCTCCAGAGGTGCTGCCTGACCCGCTGAGTTACTCCAGCATTTTGTGTCTATCTTCGGTGTAAACCAGCATCTGCAGTTCCTTCCCACACATAGATATGTCATGGTCTTGGCATCATGTTCGGCACAGACCTTGTCGGCCAAAAGGCCTGTTCTTGTGCTGTACTGGCCTATGTTCACTCCACAGCATCTGAAGAGTTATCGACGATAGACAATAGATGCAGGATTAGGCCAGTCGGCCCTTCGAGCCAGCACCGCCATTCACTCTGATCATGGCTGATCATCCACAATCAGTACCCCTGTTTCTGCCATATCCCTTGACTCCGCTATCTTTAAGAGCCCTATCTAATTATCTCTTGAAAGCATCCAGAGAATCGGCCTCCACTGCTAGATAGGCGACGTTTCGGGTCGAGACCCTTCTTCAGACATTCTCCATGTCTGCGACGTTTCGGGTCTCGACCCGAAACGTCACCTATCTCCTTTGCTCCTTAGATGCTGCTGCACCCGCTGAGTTTCTCCAGTTTTTTGTGTAACCCTCGATTCTCCAGCATCTGCAGTTCCTTCTTAAATGCTTTCTATCGTGCATCTGTGGAAGTTTCCGTAAGTGTCATTGGGTCTACGCCTCCCAGGTTGTTGCGATCATGTTGATGGCCAGATCTACAACGACAATAAGATGAAGTGTACTACCCTCGTTGGACAGATATTTGGGCAACTTCACCCCGACTAAACCGATGCCCAGTCGGCAAACGTTGCCTATTATTGAGGGTTACACAAAAAGGAGAACGGCTGGTGCAATATGTTTTTACATACTTGGCTAATAAATTAATTACAGTACTATACAAATATGGGCCCCATATCTGAGGAAGGATGTGCTGGCTCTGGAGAGGGTGCAAAGGAGGTTGACAAGAATGATCCCAGGAATGAATGGGTTAGCCTATGATGAACGTTTGACAGCACTGGGCCTGTACTCGCTGGAGTTTAGAAGGTTTAGGGGGGGAACCTCATTGAAACTTACAGAATAGTGAAAGGCCTGGATAGAGTGGAGAGGATGTTTCCACTAGTGGGAGAGTCTAGGACCAGAGGTCACGGCCTCAGAATTAAAGGGCGCTCTTTTAGAAAGGAGGTGAGGGGGAAACTCATTGCCACAGAGGGCTGTGGAGGCCAAGTCAGCGGATATTTTTAAGGCAGAGATGGACAAATTCTTGATTAGGACGGGTGTCAAGGGTTCTGGGGAGAAGGCAGGAGAATGGGATTAGGAGGCAGAGATCGGCCATGATTGAATGGCGAGGTGGACTCGATGGGCCGAATGGCATAATTCTACTCCTATAACTTGTGAACGTGTGAAACCGGTGCACACCCAGAGGAAACCCACGCTGTCACGGGGAGAGCGAGCAAACTCCACACACACAGAGTCAGGATGGAGACCGGGCCTCTGGTGCCGTGAGCGAGAGAGAGTAGAGAGAGAGTAGAGAGAGCGCGGCACTACCAGCTGCGCCGACCAAACTCCCCCTCCTCCCCCTCCCAGTATCACCTCTCAACACCTCGTAACCAGAATGTCTGCAGCGGACCCAAAGCCACGATTAATACAACTCGTATCATCATCATCATCGTAATAATGGATTTATTTAAAAGTAGCTTTAAATAATAATCGATGCCGCCATCTGGATAATCCCACCTTCCCTGTTTCCCGTTACATAGCATATGGGTCGACAGTTAACATCATCAAACAGTAGAAAACACTTAAAAGGAAATAATATATATATTGTTCGGTGTGATCTTATTGTAATAAATGCAGGTGTGTCTATGTTCATACGTGATAGGAGCAGAATTTGGCCATTCAGCCCATCAGGTCTATTCTGCCATTCAATCGTGGCTGATCTCTCTCTCCCTCCTAGCCCCCTTTTCCCCATAACCCCCCCCCCCCCCGCACTAACAAAACGATGTCCGGCAGGCGGTAGCTTCCAGCTGAGATTCACGGGCAAGAAGATAAAACAAGTTGACCAAATGTCCTCTTGGTTGGTGTTGATGTTCGTAGTTCTGTGGTGACGATATTAGTCTCTGTATGTGTTTATGTGGAAGGATAATTGGTACAAGAGTAAAGCGTGCAGCAAGGGTACATCGCCCGTCCTTCAGACAATCGCCTTCTCTCTCTCACTGTCATGGGGTATTGGCGTCAGGCCTCTCTCTCACCTCTCCCTCTCCCCCTCTCTTCTCTCTTCTCTCCCTCTCTCTCCACCTCTCTCCCTCTCCCTCTCTCTCTCTCTCTCTCTCTCTCTCTCTCTCCCCCCCTCTCCCTCACCCGCTCTCTCCCTCTACTCTCTCTCTCTCTACTCTCTCTCTCTCTCTCCTCTCCCTCTCCCTCTCCCTCTCTCCCTCCCTCCCTCCCTCTCCCTCCCTTCTCTCTCTCTCTTCTCTCTCTCTCTTCTCTCTCTCTCTACTCTCTCTCTCTCTCTCTCCTCTCCCTCTCCCTCTCCCTCTCTCCCTCTCCCTCTCTCTCTCTCTCTCTCTCTCTCTCTCCTGTGAGGCGAATGTTCTGCTTCGGGGGAATGGACTAAACAAAAATCAGAGACTTTGGCGAGCAGTTGCAGTCCTTACGCAGAGATTGCAGCACCCATGAGCCGTGGCATCGCGGATGGGAGGCGGAGATCCAGAACGTCCTGCGGGAAGCAAACTGGCGGTCAGGCAACGTTAATACTGTGGACACTAGAGAGATGGAGTGTGGGGACAGGTGAAAACAAACGCACACCTCCAGATTCAGGGATAGTTTCTTCCCGGCTGTTATCAGGCAACTGAACCGTCCTACCACCAACCAGAGAGCGGTCCTGAACTACTATCCACTTCATTGGAGATCCTCGGGCCATCTTTGATAGGATTATACTGGCTTTATCTCGCACCAAACCTTATTCACATTATTCCCTTCATCATATATCTGTACACTGTGAGTGGCTCGATTGAAACCATGTACCTGTCATTCCACTGACTGGATAGCACGCAACAAAAGCTTTTCACTGTACCTCGATTTAATTCTCGTAAGCCTCTTCTGGACCCTCTCCAGAGCCAGCACATCCTTCCTCAGATATGGGACCCAAAACTGCTCACACTACTCCAAAGGCAGTCTGACCAGCATCAATCACATCCAGATAAACCCTTAATGTCTGAAGAAGGGTCTCGACCCGAAACGTCACCTATCTCCTTCGCTCCTTAGATGCTGCTGCACCCGCTGAGTTTCTCCAGCTGTTTGTGTAACCCTTAAGAATTACATCCCTGTTTCTGTAGTGTAGCCCTCTCGAAATAAATACATTTCCATTTAGTTTATTGTCATGTATACCGGAATCGAGGGATATTGGGAGAAGGCAGGAACGGGGTACTGATTGGGGATGATCAGGAATGATCACATTGAATGGCGGTGCTGGCTCGAAGGGCCGAATGGCCTCCTCCTGCACCTATTGTCTATGTACTGAAGTACAGTGAAAAGCTTTTGTTGTCTGCTGAACAGTGAGCACAAGGCCAGGTACAGAATGCAGCATGTAGTTCTCAGCATTGTAGTGCACCAGTTCCACAGACAAAGTCCAATGTCCGCAGTGGGGTAGAGGGGAATCGGACAGTTACACTCGCTCATGGAAGGACTACAAGCAAGCGGCATGAACAGCGGCTGAGCTGAGAACCTGACACACTGACACACTGAGCTCCCACATTCAATGTTGGTCCCCGATTATCCCAGAACTTCAGTCTAGTTTATAGCCACGTGTCACTGAGGTAGACAATAGACATTAGACAATAGGTGCAGGAGGAGGCCATTCAGCCCTTCGAGCCAGCACCGCCATTCAGTGTGATCATGGCTGATCATCCCCAATCAGTACCCCGTTCCTGCCTTCTCCCCATATCCCCTGACTCCGCTATCTTTAAGAGACCTATCTAGCTCTCTCTTGAAAGCATCCAGAGAACCGGCCTCCACCGCCCTCTGAGGCAGAGAATTCCACAGACTCACCACTCTATGTTTCCTCGTCTCCGTTCTAAATGACTTACCCCTTATTCTTAAACTGTGGCCCCTGGTTCTGGACTCCCCCAACATGGGGAGCATGTTTCCTGCCTCTAGCATGCCCAAATCCTTATCAATCTTTCAATGAGATCCCCTCTCATCCTTCTAAACTAGGTACAGTGAAAAGCTTTTGTAACGTGCTAACCAGTCAGCGTAAAGACAGTAGATAATTACAATCGAGCCATTGGCAGTGTACAGATACATCATAAGGGAATAACGTTCAGTGCAAGGTAAAGCCGGCAGAGTCTGATCAAGGATAGTCCGAGGGTCACCAACGAGGTAGATAGTAGTTCAGGACTAGCATTACATTCACCTTCCTAACTACCAATTCTCTTATCCAATGTGCAGGAAAGAACTGCAGATGCTGGTTTAAATCCCAGATAGACACCAAATGCTGGGGTAACTCAGCGGGACAGGCAGCATCTCTGGAGGTAAGGGTCTCGACCCGAAACGTCGCCCATTCCTTCCCACCGGACGCTGCCTGTCCCGCTGAGTTACTCCAGCATTTTGTGTCTACCTTCGATTTTACCAGCATCTGCAGTTCTTTCTTACACATTAGGCAAGCATTAAATCTCTTGAGCGGTGAATGAGGACTGTAACCATATAACATATAACCATAAAACAATTACAGCACGGAAACAGGCCTTCTCGGCCCTTCCAGTCCGTGCCGACCATTTATTTTCCCCTAGTCCCATCTACCTGCACTCAGACCATACCCCTCCATTCCCTTCCCGTCCATATACCTATCCACTTTACTTTTAAATGTTAAAATCGATCCTGCCTCCACCACGTCTGCAGGAAGATCATTCCACACAGCCACCACTCTCTGAGTAAAGAAGTTCCCCCTCACGTTACCCCTAAACTTCTGTTCCTTAATTCTCATGTCATGCCCTCGTGTTTGAATCTTCCCTACCCTCAATGGGAAAAGCTCATCCACGTCAACTCTGTCTATCCCTTTCATCATTTTAAAGACCTTAATCAAGTCCCCCCTTAACCTTCTGCGCTCCAAAGAATAAAGACCTAACTTGTTCAACCTTTCTCTGTAACTTAGTTATCATGTCATGCCCTCTTGTTTGAATCTTGTTTGACTATGTTGAGCGTGGCTGAGAGGGGGAGGCCTCACAGCTGACTGCAATTGAGGGCCATTATTGTGGATACATGGTTCATTGCCAACATTGCCTGTGGCCACCGCATCAATTTGTTGCAGGAGGTCTCGTTCCGGCTGATTGGAAGTTCGGGGACTCTCCTGCTGTGAACCCCCATGGGGATAATACTGGGGCGACGGCCAATTTTAAACACGCTCCGACCCACAAGAAAATCAACGCACCGCTGCCAAAGTGGGGAATCGAGGACCAGAGGACATGGGTTCAATCAGAAGGGCAAAATATTTAATAGGGATCTGAGGGGTAACTATTTCACACAAAGTGTGGTGGGTTTACTTTAAGGTAGACAAAAATGTCGGAGAAACTCAGCGGGTGAGGCAGCATCTATGGAGCGAAGGAATAGGCAACGTTTTGGGTCGAGACCCTTCTTCAGACTTTAGTTTAGTTTAGTTTAGTGATACAGCACAGAAACAGGCCCTTCGGCCCACCGGGTCCGCACGGCCCAGCGATCCCCCCACACTAACACTATCATAAACACGCCAGGGACAATTTTTACATTTACACCTAGCCAATTAACCTACAAACCTGCACGTCTTTGGAGTGTGGGAGGAAGCCGAAGATCTCGGAGAAAACCCACACAGGTCACGGGGAGAACGTGCAAACTCCGTACAGACAGCGCCCGTAGTCGGGATCGAACCTGGGACTCCGGGCTCTGCATTCGCTGCAAGGCAGCAACTCTACCGCTGCGCCACCGTGCCGCGGGGTGCATGGAACGAGCTGCCAGAGGAGGCACTTGTGGCTGGGACTATCCCAACATTTAAGAAGCAGTTAGACAGGTCCATGAATTGGACAGGTTTGGGGTGATATGGACCAGGCGCAGGCAGGTGGGACTAGTGTAGCTGGGACAGGTTGGGCCGAAGGGCCTGTTTCCGTGCTGTATCTATCACTCTGTGGCTCTCAGACTCACTGAGGGAGTGTGACATTGGGACAGGGTGGCACGGTGGCGCAGCGGTAGAGTCGCTGCCTCACAGCGCCAGAGACCCGGGTTCCATCCTGACCAGGGGCGCTGTCTGTACGGAGTTTGCACGTTCTCCCTGTGACCTGCGTGGGTTTTCTCCGGGTGCTCCGGTTTCCTCCCACACTCCAAAGACGTGCAGGTCTGTAGGTAAATTGGCATCAGTAACAATGTGAATTGTAGTGTGTGTAGGATTAGTGCTGGTGTACGGGGTGATCGCTGGCCAGCATGGACTCAGAGGGCCGAAGGGCCTGTCACCGTGCTGTATCTCTCTGTCCCTCTCCAAGGTCCCAGCAGTGCTTGCACTTTGGAGCGTGGGAGGAAACCGGGGACAGCCGGACAAAACCCACGCAGGTCACGGGGAGAGCGTGCAAACTCCGTACAGACAGCACCCGTAGTCGGGTTCGAACCCGGGTCTCTGGCGCCGCGAGGCAGCAACTCTACCGCTGCACCACCGGGCCACTCCTCAACTTCTGGCATTCCGGAGAAAACATTCCAAGCCTGTCCAATCTTTCCTTGGCGCTAACACCCTCTCTCTGATCCAGACAGCATTCTGGTGGACCTCCGCTGCACCCTCTCCAAAGCCTCCACATCCTCCCCGTAATGGGCCGACCAGCGTTTACACTTTAGTTTAGTTTAGAGGTACAGCGCGGAATCAGGCCCTTCGGCCCCACCCGTTAATACTACCCCAAACACACACACTCGGGACAATTTTCCTTTTTACACCAAGCCAATTAGCCTGCAAACCTGTACGCCCTTTGGAGTGTGGGAGGAAACTGAAGATCTCGGGGAAAACCCACGCAGGTCACGGGGAGAACGTGCAAACTCTGCACAGACAGCGCCCGCAGTCGGGATCGAACCCGGGTCTCTGGCGCTGTGAGGCAGCAACTACACAGTGGGGGAACGGTCTTACTAACGAGATGGACATTATGTGCAGTAAAGAACTGCAGATGCTGGTTTAAATGAACGATAGGCACAAACTGCTGGAATAACTCAGCGGGACAGGCGGCATCTCTGGAGAGAAGGAATGGGTGACGTTTCGGGTCGAGACCCTTCTTCAGGCTGAAGGTCATGTCACCCATTCCCTCTCTCCAGAGATGCTGCCCGCCCCAATAGATAATAGACAATAGACAGTAGGAGTAGGCCATTTGGCCCTTCAAGCCAGCACCGCATTCATTGGCTGATCATCCCCAATCAGTACCCCGAACCTGCCTTCTCCCCATATCCCCTGACTCCGCTATCTTTAAGAGCCCTATCTAGCTCTCCCTTGAAAGTATCCAGAGAACCGCCCTCTGAGGCAGAGACAGCCCTGCTGAGTAACTCCAGCATTTTGTGCCTATCTTCGAGGAGGACGCCATGGTGAGTGGGGCCCACGTTGACCGACCTTGTCCCTTGCCGCCCGTCCCCCTCACAGCGATCCCTGGTCCCCATCGCCTCTCCTTGACACTCCACGCAAGAGATCTTCTCCCTGAAGAGGTGGTTAGTCCAGACTCCCCGGTAGCACGACGCACCCACCTCCTTCATCCGGAAATAAGCACAGTAACTGCAGGAGGGGGGCGGGCGGTGGGGGGGGGGAGGGGGGGGAGAGAACAGAGAGAACACTCAAACTCAATGCTGGCATCTACTCCGAGCGGGCTTGTACACAAAAACAGGGATGTAACGCTGAGGCTCTATGAGGTGCTGGTCAGGACACATTTGGAACATTGTGAGCAATTATGGGCACCGTATCTGAGGAAGGATGTGCCGGCTCTGGAGAGGGTCCAGAGGAAACATAGACAATAGGTGCAGGAGTAGGCCATTCGGCCCTTCGAGCCTGCACCGCCATTCAATGTGATCATGGCTGATCATCCAACTCAGTATCCCGTACCTGCCTTCTGTCCATACCCCCTGATCCCTTTAGCCACAAGGGCCACATCTAACTCCCTCTTAAATATAGCCAATGAACTGGCCTCAACTACCTTCTGTGGCAGCGAATTCCACAGATTCACCACTCTCTGTGTGAAAAATGTTTTTCTCATCTCGGTCCGAAAAGATTTTCCCCTTATCCTTAAAGGCGGTTTACAAATACGATCCCAGGAATGAGTGGGTTAACCTATGATGAGCGTTTGTCGGCACTGGGCCGGTACTCGCTGGAGTTTAGAAGGATGAGGGGGCACCTCATTGAAGCGTACGGAATAGTGAAAGGCCTGGATAGAGTGGATGTGGAGAGGATGTTTCCACTAGTGGGAGAGTCTAGGACTGGAGGTCACACCCTCAGAATTAAAGTACGTTCTTTTAGGAAGGTGATGAGGAGGAATTTATTTCGCCAGAGGGTGGTGAATCTGTGGAATTCTTTGCTGTGGAGGTCAAGTCTGGTGGTGCGCGCTCTCAAGTTTCTGTACTTTCTCTGTAGGAAGGAACTGCAGATGCTGGTTTACACCAAAGATAGACACAAAATGCTGGAGTAACTCAGCGGGACAGGCAGCGTCTCTGGAGAGAAGGAATGGGTGACGTTTCGGGTCGAGACCCTCTCTCAGACTGATGTCAGGGGAGAGGGAGATACGTAGATAAGGAAGGGTGAGGTGTGAAAATGGGACAAGGGGGATGGGGATCGGGGGGAAATGTAGAACAGATCATCGTTAGCTGGGAGAAGGTAACAGCAAAGCAAACAGAGATAAAATGTAGTCGGAGAGGGAGAGCAAGGGTTACTTGAAGTTAGAGAAGTCAATGTTCACACCGCTGGGGTGTGAGCTGCCCAAGCGGAATATGAGGTGCTGTTCCTCCAATTTGCGCTGGGCCTCACTCTGACAGTGGAGGAGGCCCAGGACAGAGAGGTCAGTGTGGGAATGGGAGGGGGAGTTAAAGTGTTTAACAACCGGGAGATCAAGTAGGTTTAGGCGGACTGAGCGGAGGTGGTCAGCGAAACAGTGGCCGAGCCCGCGACACGTGGCCGCGCTGATACCGCGCTTCCACGTGTAGGAGAGCGCAGGGCAAAAAAACATTCTTCACGTTCCTCGCCAGGATCTGAGAACCCTCTCCCCAAACTGGCCCAAGGGAGCAAAGACGGTTTGACAAATCCCTGCAAAACATGGGTAAGAATGTTCTAAGGGGATTTGCAAAGAAACAGTTGTTTAATTAAATGTTTGAAACTCTCCCTTGAAAAATCAGGCCGCGTAGCGTTAAATACCAATTTCCCTACAGATGGAGGCAAAATCAGGTTTTATGTTCATATCAGTAACACTGATGGTGACTGGATACGGATAATATTTCACTCTAATGTGATGCCAACTAACTTGTTCTCACACATTTCAAGTCTTGTAATGATATCACTTTGTGATGCTTGGTTCAGTTTTCACACAATAACGTTGAAAGCCATGGGAAAATGACCCCCCATATTCCCGGCCCCACCGGCGGGGGGTTGGGGGGGTTCATTTTCCCACACACAAGCCACAGGTGACGGGGCAATCTGAACCCAAGCTCCAAGTTGTAAGCGGCCGAATGTGCGCATCCCTCGGGGCAGCCCCCACCCTCCCAGGGCCACCCTCCGCGGGCTGCGGGACGGGTGGAGCGGAGATGTGGGACAACGTTCTTCCCTCCACAGTGATGTGATGGACGCGGGGATCTGGACCAATCGCTGACAGGTCCCGCCCCCCCCCCCCCCCCCCCCCCCCGGCAACGTCATGTCCGTTATTGGACGTTTCCGTTGAGCGGCAGTCGGTCCGTTGGTCTGTAGGTGACGCCGCCATTCGGGTAGGTGGCGTTTCGACAGAGCGGCCATTCGGTGAGTTTGCTTTTAGGCGATCCGCCCTGTCGGTTAGTTGGCGTTTCGGCCTCGTTTCCATTCGGTTATTTGGCGTCCACTGCTTTGCTTCGGTTTCTCGCCTGTCGGCGCCACGTCCGGGTACCACCCTACACACGCTAGGAACAATTTGCACTTATACCAGGCCAATTGACCTATAAACCTGTACGTCTTTGGAGTGTGGGAAGAAATTGGAGTAAAACCCACATATGTTATGGGGAGAACGTGCAAACTCCGAACAGACAGCACCCGTGGTCAGGATCGAACCCGGGTCTCCGGCGCTGTGAGGCAGCGACTCTACCGCTGCGCCACCGCCGTGCCGCCCCAGAAAACCCTCCCCAAGTTGCTGATCCAAATGCGTTTCAATTCTGGGTGTGAAGAGTCAAGGGTCAAGAATGTTGCAGGAAGGAACTGCAGATGCCAACTTGAACCGAAGATAGACACAAAAGCGCTGGAGTAACTCAGCGGGACAGGCAGCGTCTCTGGAGAGAAGGAATGGGTGACGTTTCGGGCCGAGACCCTTCTTCACACAAGAATGTTGGTCATATGTACACACAACATTGAAATTCTTACTAGCTGCAGCATAACGTGTTTGAAATACTGTAAATTCTCATAGATAATAACATAATAATAAACAAACAAATAATAGTTTTAGTGTAGAGATACAGCATGGAAACAGGCCCTTCGGCCCACCGAGTCCATGCCGACCAGCGATCATCCACTCACACTAGTTCATAAGGTCATAAGGAGCAGAATTAGGCCATTCGGCCCATCAAGTCTACTCCACCATTCAATCATGGCTGATCTAACTCTCCCTCCTAACCCCATTCCCCTGCCTTCTCCCCGTAACCTCTGACAGCCTGACTAATCAAGAATCTATCTATCTCTGCCTTAAAAATATCCACCTCCACAAAGCCGTCTGTGGCAAAGAATTCCACAGATTCACCACCCTCTGACCAAATAAACTCCTCCTCATCTCCTGTCTAAAGGAAGGTCCTTTAAGGTCCTCTGGTCCTAGACTCTCCCACTAGTGGAAACATCCTCTCCACATCCACTCTATCCAGGCCTTTCACTATTCGGTAAGCTTCAATGAGGTCCCCCCTCATCCTCATTTCTATGTTATCCCACTTTCATAAAGTCATAAGGAATGGTAGTAGAATTAGGCTATTTGGCCCATCGCATCTACTCCTCCATTCAATCATGGCTGATCTATCTCTCCCTCCTAACCCCATTCTCCCCATAACCTCTGACAGCCAGTACTTTCTCATTGAGCACCTGGCTGTTTCTTACCTGCACTGAGAGTTGTGAGTGTGTGGAATTCTCTGCCTCAGAGGGCGGTGGAGGCCGGTTCTCTGGATGCTTTGAAGAGAGAGCTAGATAGGGCTCTTAAAGATAGCGGAGTCAGGGGATATGGGGAGAAGGCAGGAACGGGGTACGGATTGTGGATGATCAGCCATGATCACATTGAATGGCGGTGCTGGCTTGAAGGGCCGAATGGCCTATTCCTGCACCTATTGTCTGTTGTCTATAATATTTCCAATGCAAGGAGTAGTCTATGTTGGCCTTTTCACCTGCAGCTGCAGCTCGCAGCCACCAGAGGGGGCATGGGCGCTCCAGTGACCACCGACTCGTATCCACACCGTTACTAATGCCCCGTGAGATATTCTCCTTACCTGAGTAAGTGTGAGGCGTTGCATTTGGACACATCAAATGTGAGGGGAAAGTACACATTAAACTTTAGAGATACAGCATGCAAACAGGCCCTTCGGCCCACCAAGTCTGCGCCGGCCAGCGATCCCCGCACACTACCACTATCCTACACACACACAATGGACAATTTACAATTTTACCAAAGCCAATTAACCTACAAACCCACACGTCTTTGGAGTGTGGGAGGAAACTGGAGCGCCCGGAGAAAACCCACGCGGGTCACGGGGAGAACGTGCAAACTCCGTACAGACAGCACCCGTGGTTGGGATCGAACCCGGGTCTCTGGCGTTGTGAGGCAGCGACTCTACCGCTACCGCCTGGAATGTCTGCCAGAGGTGGCGATTGGGGCAGATACGATAGTGGCGTTGAAGAGGCTTTTGGCCACGCAGGGAATGGAGGCTTACGGATTACGTGCAGGTCGATAAGAGTTAGTCTTGCCATCATGTTCTCCACAGACATTGTGGGCCGAAGGGCCTGTTCCTGGGCTGTCCCCTACTCTGGGCAAGAGACTGTCCATTTACACAATGTATTCCTCAAGATCCTGTACACCCCTATAAGATCAGCCCTCATCCTCCTGCGCTCCAAGGACTAAAGTCCAAGTCTGCTCAACCTCTCCCTGTAGCTCAGACCTTAGAGTCCTGGCAACGTCCCAAAAGATCGAAATCTTCTCTGCGTCTTTTCCAGCTTAACGACATCTTTCCCACAAACAGGGCGACCAAAACTGAACAGTCTGAAGAAGGGTCTCGACCCGAAACGTCACCTATTTCCTTCGCTCCATCGATGCTGCTGCATCGCATTTTTCTCCAGCATTTCTGTCTACCTTCGATTTCTCCAGCATCTGCAGTTCCTTCTTAAACACTATGCTATAAATTTGGCCTCACCAATGTCTTGTGCAACTGTAAGATGACCTTCCAACTTCCCGGCTCACAGGTTAATTCCCGGGATGGCGGGACTGTCATATGCTGATAGAATGGAGCGACTGGGCTTGTACACTCTGGAAGGATGAGGGGGGATCTTCTTGAAACATATAAGATTATTAAGGGATTGGACACGCTAGAGGCAGGAAACGTGTTCCCGATGTTGGGGGAGTCCAGAACCAGGGGCCACAGTTTAAGAATAAGGGGTAAGCCATTTAGAATGGAGACGAGGAAACACTTTTTCTCACAGAGACTGGTGAGTCTGTGGAATTCTCTGCCTCAGAGGGCGGTGGAGGCCGGTTCTCTGGATGCTTTCAAGAGAGAGTTAGATAGGGCTCTTAAAGATAGCGGAGTCAGGGGATATGGGGAGAAGGCAGGAACGGGGTACTGATTGAGGATGATCAGCCATGATCACATTGAATGGCGATGCTAGCTGGAAGGGCCGAATGGCCTACTCCTGCCTTATTGTCTATTGTCTATTGCTTGGTGCTGAAGTAGCTGTTGTACATTTGCACTCTCGACTAAACCTCGTGGGTGGTTCAACTTTCTGTCACAGACTGAGACCCATTTTCTTCCCTTGTCACAGTAAGAGGGCGAAGGTTTTATTGTCAATTTGCCGATAAACGTGGCTGCGGTTACCATCATTGCCGGCATTAGCTCTCGGCCCGGAGCTCAGCGGCTCAGGCACGAGGTGTTTCATTTCATTTAGCAGTGTCGAGGGTTCCGGGAGATTAGCGAGGCTGGATATCTGCACTGGGATTGAGTACAGTAGTTTGGTCTAGTTTAGTGATACAGCGCGGAAACAGGCCCTTCAGTCCGCGCCGACCAGCGATCCCCACACATTAACACTACGCTACACCCACTAGGGACAATTTTTACATTTACCAAGCCAATTAACCTACAAACCCGTACGTCTTTGGAGTGTGCGATTAAATTAAATCCACGACACATTCCACCAGCTTTCCACGTTGATCACCAGAATGGCACGGAAGACTTTAAATTACAGATAGACACAAGAAAAGCTGGAGTAACTCAGCGGGCCAGGCAGCATCTCTGGAGAGAATAAGTGGCGTTTCGGGTCGAGACCCTTCTTCAGACCCAAAACGTCACCCGTTCTTTCGCTCCAGAGATGATGCGTGACCCGCTGATTTACTCCAGCTTGTTGTGTCTACCAGCATCTGCAGTTCCTTCCCACAGACACTGGGATCAACCAGGCCTTCATAGTACATAGAACAATACAGGAACAGGCCCTTCGGCCCACAATGTCCGTGCCGGACACGGTGCCAAGATATACAGATCTCATCTCCCTGTACGCGATCCATATCCCTCCATCCCTGTACATCCATGTGGCCACTTCAACACCACTACCGCGACTGCCTCCACCTACAGCAGCGCGTTCTAGGCGCGTTCTAGGGTACCCGGACGTGGCGCCGATGGACGTGAAACCGAAGCAAAGAAGTGGAAGCCAAATAACCGAATGGAAACGAGGCCGGAACGGCAACTAACTGAAAGGCTGCGTCACCTAAAAGCAAACTTACCGAATGGCCGCTCTGTCGAAACGTCACCTACGCGAAAGGCGGCGTCGCCGACAAACCAACGGACCGACTGCCGCTCAACGGAAATGTCCGACGTTGCCGGGGGGGCAGAACCTGTCAGCGATTGGTCCAGACCCCCGCGTCCATCACATCACTGTGGAGGGACGAACATTGTCCCACACCTTCGCTCCACCCGACCCGCAGCCGGACGTGGGAGAGTGGGGGCTGCCCCGAGGGATGCGCACATTCGGCCGCTTTCAACTTGGTGCTTGGGTTCAGATTGCCCAGTCACTTGTGGCTTGTGTGGGAAAATGACCCCCACCCTCCCGCCGGTGGAGACGGGAATGTGGGGGTCATTTTCCCACACAAGCCATAGCTTATTGGGCAATCTGAACCCAAGCACTAAGTTGTAAGCCGCAGAAGGAGCGCATCCCTCGGTGGGGGTGAGTGGGAGGAGATAAACTTGCTCGTTGACATGCACACTTGTCACCGGCCCGCCAGGGAATGTGTGTGTGATTTACTCTGCACCAAGCAGTCTGTCCCCATGGCCGGGGTGGGGGTGAATCACCTGGGGTCCGATCGCCCGGCAGGAGCTCGATCGCCCCGATGCGGAGGTCCCAAACGCCGCCGGCTACGGGAGCCAAGATCATCCCGTCAACGAAAGGCACGAGGCCCCCGACCGCGGGGGAGCAAAGAAGGGAAGACATTGAACTTTTTCTGCCTTCCATCACAGTGGGGAATGTGGAGGAGTCACTGTGGTGGATGTTTATGTTAAAATGTATTTTGTGTGTTCTGTTGCTTTTTATTGGTATGACTGTACGGCAAATCAAATTCCTCGTATGTTGCAAAATATACTTGGCTAATAAAGAATGATTGTTCAGATAACAAGTGAAGAAATAAGAGAAACAACAAAAGTACTGAAAAATGGGACGAGGCCAGGGCCTGATGGTTTTAATAATAAATTCATAGAAACATAGAAACATAGAAATTAGGTGCAGGAGTAGGCCATTCGGCCCTTCGAGCCTGCACCGCCATCCAATATGATCATGGCTGATCATCCAACTCAGTATCCCGTACCTGCCTTCTCTCCATACCCCCTGATCCCTTTAGCCACAAGGGCAATTTATAGATAATTCTATGAAAGATTTCAGGAGCTAATGGTCCCACGATTACCTAAATTATATAGTTATGCTTTTACCGAAAAAAGATAAAGATCTAGAAGATCCGGGCTCGTATAGAGCTATATCACTTTTAAATACAGATCAAAAAATGTTAGCAAAGATTTTAGCAAGAAGATTTTGCAAATATATTAATAAATTGATAAACCAGGACCAAACGGGGTTTATACCCAAAAGACAATCATTTAACAATTTGAGACGACTTTTTAATGTAATATATTCACATAAAGGGGAAAAGGAAGACTTATCAGTTATATCTTTGGATGCAGAGAAAGCATTTGACCAGGTAGAGTGGAAGTATTTATACATAGTACTCCAAAAATTTAATACGGGAGATCATTTTATTAGATGGATAATTATATGATAGTCCAACAGCAAGAATATTAACTAATAATATGTTGTCTCCAAAATTCCAATTATCACGGGGCAATAGGCAGGGATGTGTATTATCACCCCTGCTATTTGCCCTTATGATCGAGCCACTGGCTGAAAAGATAAGAACACATCCGAATATTCAGGGATACAATACTAAGGACTCTAATAACAACAATTCATTATACGCGGATGATATACTTTTATATATTAGAAATTCAGAAA
>OY740808.1:3505956-3515956 GCA_963514005.1 Raja brachyura | reverse complement strand
GACAAGGATAATGGGCCAAACGCAGGTAGCTGGGACTAGTGCAGAGGGGGCATGTTGGGCAGTGTGGGCAAGTTGGGCCGAAGGGCCTGTTTCCACACTGTGTCACTCTGTGACTATTGGATTTAGCATTAAAATGGCACAGCATGGAACCAGGCCCTTCGGCCCACAGAGTCCATGCCGGCCATCGATCAGCCATTCACACTAGTTCTCTGTTATCCCTCAGGGCTAATTAACCTATAAACCCGCACGTCTTTGCGAGGTGGGAGGGACCTGGAGCACCCGGAGGAAACCCACGCTGTCGCAAGGGAGAGCGTGCAAACTCGGCGTAGACAGTGCCCGAGGTCAGGATTGAACCCGTGTCGCCAGCGCTGTGAGGCAGCAGCTCCACCCGCTGCGCCAGCGTGTGCCGTAAGAGTCCTCGTGTCGAGCGGCGCGCGGCCGTGAGGGAGCGCTGTACCTTTAACGGAGTGGCACTGGTCCGGGTGGTGTCCGTAGCAACCGCGCCGCTGCTTCACGTCAGGGCAGGGCGCGCCCCCGTTCCTGGGCGGGATGGTGACCAGCCGCTCCCTCTCCCTGCTCCCCACGCCACACGGCGAGCTGCAGGCGGTCCACGGCCCCCACGCGCCCACCACGCAGTCAATGGCTGCAAGGAAGGACACACAGCGCCGGAGCAACTCAGCGGGGAACTCTCCAGGGAACACGGGCGGGCGACGTTTCGGGTCGTGAAGAATGAACCCAACCGAACTTTAGACCATAGAGATTATCGGCCTGTCCCACGTAGGCGATTTTTTTCGCCGACAGCCGGCGACTGTCCCAGTCGAACAAACGGCAACTGGACCCCCCGTCCCCCCCGCACGACAATGTCTACCTACGACAACCTCCCACTTAGTCAACCGCAAGCTACCGACAACCGACGATGCAATCGCCGCAACTTAGGACGTCCACCTTCGACCACCGAAGTCTACCCGCGACAAGCTACGACAAGCAACGACCCTGTCGGCAACAACTGTCAACAATTCACATCCGGTATCCGTCGCTGGTTGAGGGATCTAGGAAAAACTGTGCATAGTTCCCTGAAGGTGGAATCGCATGTAGATAGGGTGGTAAAGAAAGCTTTTGGTGTGCTGGCCTTTATAAATCAGAGCATTGAATATAGGAGTAGGGAAGTAATGTTAAAATTGTACAAGGCATTGGTGAGACCAATTCTGGAGTATGGGGTACAATTTTGGTCGCCTAATTATAGGAAGGATGTCAACAAAATAGAGAGAGTACAGAGGAGATTTACTAGAATGTTGCCTGAGTTCCAGCAACTAAGTTACAGAGAAAGGTTGAACAAGTTAGGTCTTTATTCTTTGGAGCGCAGAAGGTTAAGGGGGGACTTGATTGAGGTCTTTAAAATGATGAAAGGGATAGACAGAGTTGACGTGGATAAGCTTTTCCCATTGAGGGTAGGGAAGATTCAAACAAGAGGGCATGACATGAGAATTAAGGGACAGAAGTTTAGGGGTAACATGAGGGGGAACTTCTTTACTCAGAGAGTGGTGGCTGTGTGGAATGATCTTCCAGCAGAAGTGGTGGAGGCAGGATCGATTTTAACTTTTAAAAGTAAAGTGGATAGGTATATGGATGGGAAGGGAATGGAGGGGTATGGTCTGAGTGCAGGTAGATGGGACTAGGGGAAAATAAATGGTCGGCACGGACTGGAAGGGCCGAGAAGGCCTGTTTCCGTGCTGTAATTGTTATATGGTTATATGGTTGACGTAGGTTCACGTAGGTAGTCGCCAATGGCTCCCGGCGGCAACCAGCGTCACGTGGCAACAACCTACGACAAGAGAAGATCGGCAACATCAGGCCCACTGTCGGCAAAAGGTTTTGAACGTTTCAAAATCCAGCGACGACATGAAAAAAGTTCCGGCACTTGAGGAGGCAACTCACGGCGATGCAGGCGCACCCCGCGACCATGTGGCAACGGCCTATTTTCCAGCACATTGGGAAAAGTATACACCAACTGATTTCCAGGGAAGACACAAGGAACTGCAGATGCTGGAACCTTGAGCGAAACACAAAGTGCCGGAGGAACACAGCGGGTCAGGCAGCATCTGTGGAGTAGGACGGGCGGGCAATGTTTCGGGTTAGGGTCCTTCTGCAGATGGTTAGGAGCAGTTAATCTGAAGAAAGGTCCCGACCTCAAACGTCGCCTGCCTTTAGACTTTGCGGAAACAACCCCTTCGGCCCACCGGGTCCGCGCCGACCGGCGATCCCCGTAGACTATCACTATCCTACACGCCACGGTCAACTTACAATTAACAAGCTACAAACCTGCACATCCTTGGAAACCAGAGCACCCGGAGAAAACCCACGCAGGTCACGGGGAGAAGGTATAAACTCCGTGCAGACGGCGCCAGTGGTCCGGATCGAACCCGGGACTCTGGCGCTGTGAGGCAGCGACTCTACCGCTGCTCACTGCTGTTCATCTCCCTCCGCAGATGCTGCCTGAGTCTCTGAGTTCTTCCACAGCTTTGTGCTTTAGTTTCTCCAGCAAGAGGTTAGCCCTTCTGTACAGTCAGGCAAGGCAGTGCCCATCTGGGGCTGCTGATGTGCTGTACATAGAAACATAGAAACATAGAAATTAGGTGCAGGAGTAGGCCATTCGGCCCTTCAAGCCTGCACCGCCATTCAATGTGATCATGGCTGATCATCCAACTCAGTATCCCGTTCCTGCCTTCTCTCCATACCCTCTGATCCCTTTAGCCACAAGGGCCACATCTAACGCCCTCTTAAATATAGCCAATGAACTGGCCTCAACTACCCTCT
The DNA here is from genome assembly GCA_963514005.1 of Raja brachyura. The sequence continues at coordinate 3,513,142 of OY740808.1, read as the reverse complement.
GTGGCAGAGAATTCCAGAGACTCACCACTCTCTGTGTAAAGAATGTTTTCCTCATCTCGGTCCTAAAGGAATTCCCCCTTATCCTTAGACTGTGACCCCTTGTTCTGGACTCCCCCAACATCGGGAACAATCTTCCAGCATCTAGCTTGTCCAACCCCTTAAGAATTTTGTAAGTTTCTATAAGATCCCCCCTCAATCTTCTAAATTCCAGCGAGTACAAGCCGAGTCTATCCAACCTTTCCTCATATGAAAGTCCTGACATCCCAGGAATCAGTCTGGTACGACTTCCAGCATTCTGTAAGAGCAAAGATATTGTAGACACAGAGTTCTGGAGTAACTCAGCAGGTCAGGCAGCATCTGTGGACAACATGGATGGGTGACGTTTCGGGTTGGGACCCTTCTGCTTAGGGTCATAGAGGGATCTTATAGAAACGTACAAAATTATTAAGGGGTTGGACAGGCTAGATGCAGGAAGATTGTTCCCGATGTTGGGGAGGTCCAGGACAAGGGGTCACGGCTTAAGGATAAGGGGGAAATCCTTTAGGACCGAGATGAGAAGGACTTTTTTCACACAGAGAGCGGTGGGTCTCTGGAACTCTCTGCCACAGAGGGTAGTTGAGGCCAGTTCATTGGCTATATTTAAGAGGGAGTTAGATGTGGCCCTTGTGGCTAAAGGGGATCAGGGGGTATGGAGAGAAGGCAGGTACGGGATACTGAGTTGGATGATCAGCCATGATCATATTGAATGGCGGTGCAGGCTCGAAGGGCCGAATGGCCTACTCCTGCACCTAATTTCTATGTTTTTTATGTTTCTATATGGTGTGGAAACAGGCCTTTCGGCCCAACTTGTCCACACTGGCCAACATGTCCCAGCTACACAAGCCCCACCTTCGTTTGGCCCATATCCATGTACCTGTCTAACTGTCTCTTAAATGTTGGGATAGTCCCAGCCTCAACTACCTCCTCCGGCAGCTCGTTCCATACACCCACCACCCCTCGGGTTACCCCTCGGGTTCCTATTAAATCTTTTAACTGAACGGCGGAGTAGCCTTGATGGGCCGAATGGCCTAATTCTTCTCCTATCACTTATGATTCTATAAGTCTTGATTAGTGCAGGTGTCAGAGGTTATGGGGAGAAGGCAGGAGGATGGGGTTAGGAGGGAGAGATAGATCAGCCGTGACTGAATGGCGGAGTAGACTTGATGGGCCGAATGGCCTAATTCGGCTTCTATCACTGATGGCCCTGTGACTGAACTGACTGTGAACGGGAGCACAGCTGGGTTGTGGTGGAGTTGCCGGATACAGTTACAGGTTTCTCAGCCTGGGAACCAAAGCCCACACAGACGGAGCACGCACGTATCCACGACCGGATTTCTGCAGATTGTGGGATTTCCTCCAGCCTGCGAAGGGGGGAAAAGAGGAGAAAATCCTCCTTTTTCTCTGGAGCTTAACAGATGCGACATCTGGAGCCCACGGGCAAGATCTGCGCGCGACCAAAACGTCAAACCACCGGCCTTCCGCAAAGTGGAACTCCAAACTGCTTTGCTTCTCGTGTGGAAACCAAGAGCTGCATGTCCCCGATGTTGGGGGAGTCCAGAACCAGGGACCACAGTTTAAGAATAAGGAGTAAGCCACTTAGAACGGAGACGAGGAAACACTTTTTCACACAGAGAGTTGTGAGTCTGTGGAATTCTCTGCCTCAGAGGGCAGTGGAGGCCGGTTCTCTGGATACTTTCAAGAGAGAGCTAGATAGAGCTCTTAAAGCTATATTTAAGAGGGAGTTAGATGTGGCCCTTGTGGCTAAGGGGATCAGAGGGTATGGAGAGAAGGCAGGTACGGGATACTGAGTTGGATGATCAGCCATGATCATATTGAATGGCGGCACAGGCTCGAAGGGCTGAATGGTCTCCTCCTGCACCTAATTTCTATGTTTCTATGTTTCTATGTAAAGATAGCGGAGTCAGGGGATATGGGGGAGAAGGCAGGAACAGGGTACTGATTGGGGATGATCAGCCAATGAATGGTGGTGCTGGCTCGAAGGGCCGAATGGCCTACTCCTGCACCCATTGTCTATTATTATCTATTATAACTACCGTTGCTGGCTCACACTAAAGAGGGGGAGGTGCTACACAATGTATCGAGGACCAGAGAATCTGTCTATTTCTGCCTTAAAAATATCCACTGACTTGGCTTCCACAGCCATCTATGGGAACAAATTCTTTGAAGAGTAAAATAAACACAAAATGCTGGAGTAACTGAGCGGGACAGACAGCATCTCTGGAGAGAAGGAATGGGTGATAGTTCAGACTGAAGACGTCACCCATTCCTTCTCTCCAGAGATGCTGCCTGTCCCGCTGAGTTAAGGGCCTGTCCCACCAGCATGCAACTCCATGCGATGAGCGCGACCTAACGTGGTCGCTTGAGCCGTCCGGCGTCGCGGGGCCGGTCCCACTTCGATCGCCGGAGCCGTGCGGAATTGTACGGAGTTCGTCCCGACATCGCGCGGGGCTCCGAAAAACTGACTATGTTCAAAAGTTCCGCACGGCAACGGCTTGTCAGCTCGCAGTCGCCTCGACGCATTACACACCGCCTCGACGTCGTGCCTCCGTGACCCTCTGTGTGTGTGTGTGTGTCTCTGTGCCCCTCTCTGTGTGCCCCTCTCTGTCCTGGCGAATTTACCTTTAAGACTTCGCTCCAAGTTCGCCTCACTTTGCGCCACTCACCCGACCTCCGCGCGGCCCTCGCTGCCGGTTTGGTCGCGCTTGCCGCATGCAGGCGCATGCTGGTGGGAACGGCCCTGTACGGGGACCACCCGACTTCCGCGCGGCCCCCGCTTCAAGTTTGATCGCGCTCACCGCATGGAGTCGGATGCCGGTGGGACAGGCCCTTAACTCCAGCATTTTATTTTCGCCGACCTTCGGTTTAAACCAGCGCCTGTTCTTTCCCGGGGTCCAGGGAAGAGCGTTCACGTCAAGTCGCGGCCCTGTTTCCACCAATCTTTCCACCGCCATGCGCAGGAAGCGACAAGACGCCAGTGTGGTATGCAGATGCCGAGAAGTCGCTAATCTTTTGGTAGACAAAAAATGCTGGAGAAACTCAGCGGGTGAGGCAGCATCTATGGAGGGAAGGAATAGGCGGCGTTTCCGTCCGAGATCCTTCTTCAGTCCAAGCGCAGACTCGGCGATCGCTTCGCCCAACACCTCCGCACAGTTCGCAATAACCAACCTGATCTCCCGGTGGCTCAGCACTTCAACTCCCCCTCCCATTCCCAATCCGACCTTTCTGTCCTGGGCCTCCTCCATGGCCAGAGTGAGGCCCACCGCAAATTGGAGGAGCAGCACCTCATATTTTGCTTGGGTAGTTTACACCCCAGCGGTACGAACATTGACTTCTCCAATTTCAGGTAGTCCCTGCTTTCTCCCTCCTTCCCCTCCCCTTCCCAGCTCTCCCAAAAGCCCACTGTCTCAGCCTCTTCCAGCCCACCCCCACATCAGTCTGAAGAAGGCTCTTGACAAAAATGCTGGAGAAACTCAGCGGGTGCGGCAGCATCTATGGAGGGAAGGAATAGGCGATGTTTCGGGTCGAGACCCTTCCGGGTCTCGACCCGAAACGTCACCTATTCCTTCGGGGTTTCGACCTGAAATGTCACCTATTCCTTCGCTCCACAGATGCTGCCTCGCCCGATGAGTTTCTCCAGCATTTTAGTCCACCTTCGATTTTTCCAGCATCTGCAGTTCTTTCTTAAAAAATTCTAAATTTGCGATGTGGACTCGATAAGAAGTTCTGTTCTATGCAGGATTAGGCAATAGATAATAGACAATAAGAGTAGGCCATTCGCCCCTCAAGTGTTATGAAGGACCATTCACACCTTGGTCATCCCCACTTCAAGCCCTATTCTGCGGGGGTTACACAAAAAGCTGGAGAAACTCAGCGGGTGCAGCAGCATCTAAGGAGCGAAGGAGATAGGCGACGTTTCGGGTCGAGACCCTTCTTCAGACTGGTCAGGGATCAGGGAAACAAGAGATATGGACGGTGATGTGGAGAGATAAAGAACAATGAATGAAAGATATGCAAAAAAGTATCGATGATAAAGGAAGCAGGCCATTGTAAGCTGTTTGTAGTGTGAAAATGAGAAGCTAGTGCGACTTGGGTGGGGGAGAGATAGAGAAAGAAGGAATGCCAGGGCCCGAGGGCTGAGGGAGAGGTGGGAAGGGGAAGAGACAGCCAGGGTTAACAGAATTGAGAAAATTCAATGTTTAAGCCCAGAGGATGCAGACTCCCCAAGCGGAATATGAGGTGCTGTTCCTCCAACTTGCGGTGTTGCTCACTCTGGCCGTGGAGGAGGCCCAGGACCGAGAGGTCGGATACGGAATGGGAGGGGGAGTTGAAGTGCTGAGCCACCGGGAGGTCGGGTTGGCTATTGCGGACCGAGCGGAGGTGTTCGGCGAAACGATTGCCAAGCCACCGCTTGGTCTCACCGATATAGATCAGCTGGCATCTGGAGCAGCGGATGCAGTAGATGAGGTTGGAGGAGGTGCAGGTGAACCTCTGTCGGACCTGGAAGGACTGCTTGGGTCCCTGAAAGGAAGGGTCTCGACCCGAAACGTCGCCTATCTCCTTCGCTCCTTAGATGCTGCTGCACCCGCTGAGTTTCTCCAGCTTTTTGTGTAACCCTCGATTCTCCAGCATCTGCAGTTCCTTCTTTAACACCTATTCTGCGGGGAACAGGTCAGGTGCAGCAGATGAGCGGAAAATATGAAATGCTTACTGGTTTTAGACCAGGACACTCCAGAATCATGTTTATGCTCCAGATGCCTCTTACCACAACTAATCGTTAATCTTCCGCAGGTTATTTTGGTCTTGGCACCGCCCCAGAGAGGCGGTTTACTGGAAAGTGGGACCTGCTTCCAATTATGTCTATTTGGCCTAGTCTACTTGTGGTAACAAAGGGAAACAAAACTATCTGCTTTGAAGTGAGCCCTCCCTGCTGGTGACTGAGGTCAGGTTTTATACATCTGAAAGGCCGCGCGATTGACGGGTGGGGTGTGGGTTGGTTTTCACTTTAGAGACACAGCGCGGAAACAGGCCCTTCGGCCCACCGAGTCCGTGCCGACCAGCGATCACCCCCTGCGCGCTAACACTATCCTAACACACGAGAGGGACAGTTTTTTACGGTTTTACCGACGCCAATTAACCTACAAACCTGCACAGCTTTGGAGCGCGGGAGGAAAGCGAAGATCTCGGAGAAAACCCACGCAGGTCATGGGGAGAACGTGCAGACTCCGTACAGACAGCGCCCGTAGTCAGGATCGAACCCGGGTCTGTGGTGCTGTGAGGCAGCAACTCTACCGTCGCGCCCATTAGGTCATAAGTGATAGGAGTAGAATTAGGCCATTCGGCCCATCAAGTCGACTCTGTCAAACAATCATGGCTGATCTATCTCTCCCTCCTAACCCCATTCTCCTGCCTTCTCCCCATAACCCCTGAACACCCGCACTAATCAAGAATCTATCTTTCTCTGCCTTAGAAATATCCACTGACTTGGCCTCCACAGCCCTCTGTGGCAATGAATTCCACAGATTCACCACCCTCTGACTAAAGAAATTCCTCCTCATCCCCTTCCTAAAGGAACGTCCTTTAATTCTGAGGCTGTGGCCTCTGGTCCTGGACTCTCCCACTAGTGGAAACATCCTCCCCACATCCACTATCCAGGCCTATCGAGTTGAGATTATTGGCTTGTGCCTGAGGTACTTAGCTTGCTTGCTAATCTTGCTTGCGACAACACACAAAATACGACACCTGTCGCTATACCGCCCCCCCCCCCCCCACCCCCACCTCGACTCTGTCCAGGGACCCCGACAGTCCTTTCAGGTGAGGCAGAGGTTCGCTTGCACCTCCTCCAACCTCGTCTACTGTATCCGTTGTTCGAGATGTGGACTCTTATACATCGACGAGACCAAACGCAGACTGCGGAACACCTTCGCTCAGCCCGCCTGGACCAACCTGATCTCCCAGTTCCAAACACTTTAATTCTCCCTCCCATTCCCACACTGGCCTTTCTGTCCTGGGCCTCCTCCATTGTCCAAGTGAGGCTAAACGCAAATTGGAGGAACAGCATCGCATATTTCGCTTGGGCAGCTCACAGCCCAGTGGTATGAATATTGATTTCTCTCACTTCAAGTAGCCCCGGCATTCCCTCTCTCTCCATCCCTCCCCCACCCAAGTCGCACCAGCTTCTCGTTCTCACCCAACAAACGGTCAACAATGACCTGTTTATCATCGTTACTTTTTTTTGCACATCTTTCATTCATTGTTCTTTATCTCCCCTCATCACCGTCTAAAGCTCTCGTTTCCCTTCTCCCTAACCAGTCTGAAGAAGGGTCTCGACCAGAAACGTCGCCCATTCCTTCTCTCCGGAGACGCTGCCTGTCCCGCTGAGTTATGTTGCGTACAGTTCTGGTCTCCAAATCTGAGGAAGGACATTCTTGCAATAGAGGGAGTGCAGCGAAGGTTCACCAGACTGATTCCTGGGATGTCAGGACTGTCTTATGAACAAAGACTGCATAGACTCGGTTTATACTCTCTAGAATTTAGGAGATTAAGAGGGGATCTTATAGAAACTTATAAAATTCTTAAGGGGTTGGACAGGCTAGATGCAGGAAGATTGTTCCCGATGTTGGTGAGGTCCAGAACAAGGGGTCACAGCTTAAGGATAAAGGGAAAATCCTTTAGGACCGAGATGAGAAGGACTTTTTTCACACAGAGAGTGGTGGGTCTCTGGAACTCTCTGCCACAGAAGGTAGTTGAGGCCAGTTCATTGGCTATATTTAAGAGGGAGTTAGATGTGGCCCTTGTGGCTAAGGGGATCAGGGGGTATGGAGAGAAGGCAGGTACGGGATACTGAGTTGGATGATCAGCCATGATGATATTGAATGGCGGTGCAGGCTCGAAGGGCCAAATGGCCTCTACTCCTGCACCTATTGTCTATGTTTCTATGTTACTCCAGCTTTTTGTGTCTATCTTCGGTTTAAACCGGCATCTGCAGATCCTGCCCACACAGAAACAAGGTCAACCCGCAGGTTGCTAGCATGGCGATTATTCCTAGACACCGGTAGATTAGAACCAGACGCAGGAAGCCACAACTAGATGGTAATATTAATTATAATGTAATGCAGTGGACAGATGC
>OY740808.1:3483456-3500956 GCA_963514005.1 Raja brachyura | reverse complement strand
CCTCCCCTTCCCACCTCTCCCTCAGCCCTCGGGCCCTGGCATTCCCTCTCTCTATCTCTCTCCCACCCAAGTCGCACTAGCTTCTCATTTTCACACCACAAACAGCTTACAACGGCCTGTTTCCTTTATCATCGATACTTTTTTGCATATCTTTCATTCATTGTTCTTTATCTCTCCACATCACCGTCTATATCTCTCGTTTCCCTGATCCCTGACCAGTCTGAAGAAGGGTCTCGACCCGAAACGTCGTCTATCTCCTTCGCTCCTTAGATGCTGCTGCACCCGCTGAGTTTCTCCAGCCTTTTGTGTAACCCTCTTAAACTGTGGCCCCTGGTTCTGGACTCCCCCAACATTGGGAACATGTTTCCTGCCTCTAGCGTGTCCAAACCCTTAACAATCTTATATTTTTCAATGAGATCCCCCCTCATCCTTCTAAACTCCAGTGTGGACAAGCCCAGCCGCTCCAATCTCTCGGTAACCTACTAGTGTTGTGAAGGCGTGTGACGCGGCTTGGCGTGACGGTGGTGTGTCGTACGCGGGCGTCAGTCACGGACGTTCACAGTCGCTGAGGGGCGGGAGATTGCAACCTTCACCTGGTCCGCCCGTGTTTCGACGAATGCAACCAGCCCGGCGTGCACAAATTAAATGAGATCAAATAGAACAAGTTGTCCGACAACTTTAGGCAAGCAGTCGCTGAGATAAAAAAATCGCAAAGTTCACCAGAGCTCACAAATTGAAATCTCCGAGGTCCGCAAGAGGGGCATCTATTTAAAGTTCGCTGACGTAACCGTCCTCCCTCCATGCCAGATGAATCTTCTAGGCCTTGTAAAGAAACGAACAAGGCAGCGCTGTTCAATGTCTAAGTTCTTGGTCGAGTTTCAAAAGAGATTGTAAAATCCAGGTCAATCCTATATATAGCCGTGCTGCTCGACGCAGGCCAGCTGAAATTGTGGGAACGTTCTCAAAGTCACAGTCATAGTCATAAACTGTGAGGAAGTATAAATCTGATATATTTGTGTCCTGTTTTGATTGAGAGACAGCATCTTCATAAACGGACAAAATATTTTTTTTCCCCTCCGGGTTTTCGATGACTTAATTTAGCCCGAGATTTGGATGTTTGCAAAGATACTTGTGTGCAACGGTCTTATTACAAAGAAGGTGGACAAAAATGCTGGAGGAACTCAGCGGGTGAGGCAGCATATATGGAAGGAAAGAATAGGTGACGTTTCGGGTCGAGACCCTTCTTCAGACTGATGACAAAAATGCTGGAGAAACTCAGCGGGTGAGGCAGCATCTACGGAGGGAAGGAATAGGCGACGTTTCGGGTCCAGGACAAGGGGTCACAGCTTAAGGATAAGGGGGAATTCCTTTAGGACCGAGATGAGAAGGACTTTTTTCACACAGAGAGTGGTGGGTCTCTGGAACTCTCTGCCACAGAGGGTAGTTGAGGCCAGTTCATTGGCTATATTTAAGAGGGAGTTAGATGTGGCCCTTGTGGCTAAAGGGATCAGAGGGTATGGAGAGAAGGCAGGTACGGGATACTGAGTTGGATGATCAGCCATGATCATATTGAATGGCGGTGCAGGCGCGAAGGGCCGAATGGCCTACTCCTGCACCTAATTTCTATGTTTCTATGTTTCTAGGTGACGTTTCGGGTCGAGACCCTTCTTCAGACTGATGACAAAAATGCTGGGGAAACTCAGCGGGTGAGGCAGCATCTATGGAGGGAAGGAATAGGTGACGTCTCGACCCGAAACGTCACCTATTCCTTCGGGGTCTCGACCCGAAATGTCGCCCATTCCTTTGGGGTCTCAACCCGAAACGTCACCCATTCCTTCGCTCCACAGATGCTGCCTCACCTGCTGAGTTTCTCCACCATTTTTTGCCTACCTCCGATTTTTCAAGCATCTGCAGTTCTTTCTGAAACGTTACTCCAAGAAGATGTTTTTTCTTATCCTGATTGTGGCTACTCTACTTTAGACTTGAGACATACAGCGCAGAAACATCGAGTCCGCACGGACCGGCGATCAGCCCGTACACTAGCACTATCCTGCACACACTAGGGACAATATAAGACATGTAAGATTGTTAAGGGCTTGGACACGCTAGAGGCAGGAAACATGTTCCTGATGTTGGGGGAGTCCAGAACCAGTCGCCACAGTTTAAGAATAAGGAGTAAGCCATTTAGAATGCAGACGAGGAAACACTTTTTCTCACAGAGAGTGGTGAGTCTGTGGAATTCTCTGCCTCAGGGGGCGGTGGAGGCCGGTTCTCTGGATGCTTTCAGGAGAGCTAGACAGGGCTCTTAAAGATAGCGGAGTCAGGGGATATGGGGAGAAGGCAGGAACGGGGTACTGATTGGGGACGATCAGCCATGATCACATTGAATGGCGGGGCTGGCTCGAAGGGCCAAATGGCCTCCTCCTGCACCTATTGTCTATTATCTAACGTCACCTATTCCTTCGGGGTCTCGACCTGAAACATCGCCAATTCCTTCGCTCCACAGATGCTGCCTCACCCGCTGAGTTTCTCCAGCGGAGTAGGCCATTCGGCCCTTCAAGCCAGCACCGCCATTCAACGTGATCATGGCTGATCATCCCCAATCAGTACCCCGTTCCTGCCTTCTCCCCATATCCCCTGACTCCGCTATCTTTAAGAGCCGTAACTAGCTCTCTCTTGAAAGCATCCAGAGAACCGGCCTCCACCGCCCTCCGAGGCAGAGAATAATAACAGTGAGACATTAGCCTCACTGACATGGCTAAGAATAGATGCTTTTGGCCAGCGATCTACTGAAGCCCATTAATCTAACGGACAGGACTGAGTTATTAGAACACTCCCTTTGACTGGTGTACTGGTGATGGGGGGTGGTGGGCTGATTAGAATGGTTTAGTTCCCCAGAGAGAGAAACGGAAAGATCAGGAAACAGGATGCAGATGTTCCAGTACATTAGAACACGTCTGAAATTGTGAGATTACAAGTGCAAAATTGGCAGCGGGCTTAGGCAAGGCTTCAGACAGTGCTGTCTTTATGTCCCAGATAGGTTTTCACGAAGAGATCTCCAAAGCAAAAATGTGCAGTCCGTGTCTTTGTCATCAGGAGAATTATATCACAGAATAACGAAAGGCTTCAAACCCCTATCCCACTGAACGAGTTCATTCCAAGGCTCTCCCGAGTTTAAAAAAAATCAAACTCGTGGACAGCACGGAGAATGAACGTAGCGGGTACGTCGGAGCTCGGGGACGTCTCTTAGCGCTAGCGGCAGGTACTCGGGAAGACTCGCTAACGGCAGGTAAGCGCGGGAAGACTCGTGAAGATTTTTCAACATGATGAAGAATGTCCACGAGAGCCCCGAGTACCGACGAGCGGCCGTTACCGTAAATCTCCGAGTTCCAATCAGGGCAAACTCGGGAGAACTCTTGGAATGAACTCGTACCGTGGAACAGGGCTATAAGGTAGAGTGGATGTGGAGAGGATGTTTCCACTGGTGGGAAAGTCCAGGACCAGAGGGCACAGCCTGAGAATTAAAGGGCGCTCTTTTAGAAAGGAGGTGAGGAGGAACTTCTTTAGTCAGAGGGTGGTGAATCTGTGGAATTCATTGCCACAGAGGGCTGTGGAGGCCAAGTCAGTGGATATTCTTAAGGCAGAGATAGACAAGCTCTTGATTAGAACGGGTGTCAAGGGTTATGGGGAGAAGGCAGGGGAATGGGGTTAGGAGGCAGAGATCAGCCATGATTGAATGGTGGAGTAGACTCGATGGGCCGAATGGCCTAATTCTACTCCCATAACTTGTGAAACCCTCTCATGTCGTGAAGATGAGGGTGAAATTTCTCTTGTCATGTGGGTGGTGAAGCTGCGGAATTCTTTCCCACAGACGGCTGTGGAGGCCAAGTCAATGGGTATTTGTAAGGCGGAGATGGATAGATTCTTGAGCAGTACGGGCGTCGGGGGTTTATGGGGAGAAGGCAGGAGAATGGGGTTAGGAGAGAGATTGATCGACCGTGATTGAATGGCAGAGTAGACTTGATGGGCCGAATGGCCGGATTCTGCTACTATCACTTATGACCTTGTATCCTTGTGAGACAGGCACTTCAGCCCAACTTGCCAACAACGACCAGCATGTCCCACCTGCACTAGTCCCACCTGCCTGCGTTTGCCCCATATCCCTCCAAACCTGTCCTATCCATGTAAGATGTTTCAAAGGGCCCCAGTGTATGTTTAAAATGATGTAAGTGGTACAGCGGTAGGGTTGCTGCCTCACAGCGCCAGGGACCCGGGATCAATCCCAACTTTGGCTATGCGGAGTTTGTACGTTCTCCCCGTGACCTGCGTGGCTTTTCTCCAGGAGCTCCGGTCTCCTCCCACTCTCCAAAGCCGTGCAGGTTTGTAGGTTAATTGGCTTCTGTATAGTTGTAACTTGTCCCTAGTGTGTGTGGGACAGTGTTAGTGTGCGGGGATCGCTGGTTGGCACGGACTCGGTGGACCGAAGGGCCTGTTTCCGTGCTGTATCTCCGACCTAAACTACACTAAACTCTCTGCAATTTCTTGCATATCTGTCTCCGATGTCTTGAAGCTGTGAAGGGCCCTTTGGAAATCCAACACTTTATTTGTGGTAATTACTAGAAATGAGGATGGGTTTACATTTAATATGACGAGCTGAACTTCCACGCAGCTGTTAATTCATGTATGCGAAACAGATTGCTTTACATTTAAAAACTGGGCTCTGAGGAATGCGTTAAAAATGATCCGGAACTTTCAGATGAACCATGTCATCAGAGATCGACCCTTCTGTGGAATTTTTGACGTTAAGGAAATAAAAGGTTTAGTTTAGTTGTGAGGTACAGCACGGAAGCAGGCCCTTCGGCCCACCGAGTCCGCGCCGGCCAGCGATCCCCGCACACTAACACCATCCTACACACACTAGGGACAATTTACATTTACACCAAGCCAATTAACCTACAGACCTGTACGTCGGGAGGAAACCGGAGCGCCCGGAGAAAGCCCACGCGGGTCACGGGGAGAACGTGCAAACTCTGTGCAGACAGCACCCGTGGTGGGGATCGGACCCGGGACTCTGGCGCTGTGAGGCAGCAGTTCTACCCGCTGCGCCCCGAATGGGGAATGATACAGAGCCCATCACATTAGCACCTCCCCACTAACGAAGGGAGATTTAATTTAAAGGCGTTACATGTAGGAAGGAACTCAAGGTGTAATGTTTACGGTGGCGCAGCGGTAGAGATGCCGCCTCACAGCGCCAGAGACCCGGGTTCGATGCTGACCACGGGTGCTGTCTGTACGGAGTTTGCACGTTCTCCCCGTGACCCGCGTGGGCTTTCCCCGAGATCTCCGGTTTCCTCTCGTACTCCAAACACGTGCGGGTATTTTAGGTTAATTGGCTTGATATAAAAATGTAAATTGTCCCTGGTGTGTGTAGGATAGTATAAGTGTGCAGACTCAGTGGGCTGAAGGGCCTGTTTCCGTGCTGTACCTCCAAACTAAACTAATACAATAACTAATCTGCAGGCGCTGGCGTACACAGAAGGTAGGCTCAAAATGCTGGAATAACCCAGCGGGACAGGCAGTTAGAACAGATCTCTAAGTCACTCCAATATTTTGAGTCTATCTTTAATTTAATCGTCAATTGGAGGAACAGCATCTCATTTTTCACTTGGGCAGCTTACAGCCCAGTTTTGATTTCTCTGGCTTCAAGTAGCCCCTTCTCTCCCCCTCTCTCCATCCCTCCCCCACCCAACGCGCACCAGCTTCTTGTTATCATCTAGCAGACGGCTAACAATGGCCCGCTTCCTTTATCATCGTTACTTTTTTGGCCCGACTTTCATTCACGCGTTCTGCATCTCGCCACATCACCGTCTACATCTCTCGTTTCCCTCTCCCCCTGACTCTCAGTCTGAAGAAGCGTCTCGACCCATCCCTCCTCTCCAGAGATGCTGCCTGTCCCGCTGAGTTACTCCAGCTTTTCTTGTGTCTATCTGTAATTTAAAGTCTTCCGTGCCGTTCTGGTGATCAACGTGGAAAGCTGGTGGAATGTGTCGTGGAAAGAAGCGTAGAAACATAGGTGCAGGAGTAGGCCACTCGGCCCTTCGAGCCAGCACCGCCATTCAATATGATCACGGCTGATCATCCAGAATCAGTAGCCCCGTTCCTGCTTTTTCCCCCAATATCCCTTGATTCCGTTAGCTCTAAGAGCTGAATCTAGCTCTAAGTATCAGGGCAATGAGGGAAGCAGATGTGTTGTTTAAAGGGGGATGAGATAGATGTGGTGATGTTAGCTCACAGCCCCAGCCACAGCTGCCTACTCTATCATTATCTATTCAATTATCTCATTGAAACATATAAGATTGTTAAGGGCTTGGACACGCTACAGGCAGGAAACATGTTCCCGATGTTGGGGGAGTCCAGAACCAGGGGCCACACAGTTTAAGAATAAGGGGTAAGCCATTTAGAACCGGGACGAGGAAACACTTTTTCTCACAGAGAGTTGTGAGTCTGTGGAATTCTCTGCCTCAGAGGGCGGTGGAGGCAGGTTCTCTGGATGCTTTCAAGAGAGAGCTAGATAGGGCTCTTAAAGATAGCGGAGTCAGGGGATATGGGGAGAAGGCAGGAAACGTCACCTATTCCTTCAGGGTGTCGACCGAAATGTCACCTATTCCTTCGCTCCACAGATGCTGCCTCACCCGCTGAGTTCCTCCAGCATTCTCCACCTATTCCTTCACTCCATAGACAATAGGTGCAGGAGTAGGGCATTCGGCCCCTTCGAGCCAGCACCGCCATTCAATGTGATCATGGCTCCTTGTTTCTCCGAGATAGATTGTTGGGAGTTGTGAGTCTGTGGAATTCTCTGCCTCAGAGGGCAGTGGAGGCCGGTTCTCTGGATGCTTTCAAGAGAGAGCTAGATAGGGCTCATAAAGATAGCGGAGTCAGGGGATATGGGGAGAAGGCAGGAACGGGGTACTGATTGGGGATGATCAGCCAATGTATGGTGGTGGTGGCTCGAAAGGCCGAATGGCCTACTCCTGCACCTATCGTCCACTATCATCCCCCCCCCCCCAGAGTCACCATCCCCACACGCCAGCGTTTAATCTGCAGCCTGCTGTGGTTCATGCCAACACCATCATGTAATGCACCTCACACCGCCCCTGCAACACAACACCAGGGGGCGGCATGGTGCCAAAAACCCCAGGTTCAATCCTGACCATGGGTGCTGTCTAGACGGAGTTTGCACGTTCACCCTGTGACCGCGTGGGTTTCCTCCGGGCGCTCCGGTTCCACTTCAGTTTCATCCATACGAGGAATTTGATTGGCCTGTTTCCGCGGTTCATCTCTAAACTCAGTTCCCCGTTCCTGCCTTCTCCCCGTATCTCCTGATCCCACTATCTTTAAGAGCCCTATCTAGCTCTCTCTTGAAAGTGTCTACAACTGTCACTGTATGTCATGTTGTCACTTGCGGGCGGAGCACCAAGGCAAATTCCTTGTATGTGAATACTTGGCCAATAAACCGATTCATTCATTCACACAAGGAATTTGATTGGCCATACAGGCTATGTCTCTGAACGAAATTAAATAACGCGAGCTGAGGATTGAGAGGTGTCTGTAAAACCCGCTGTGTTGTGTGGAGCACAATGCCTCTCTCTCCTTGCCGCCGGTATGTCCGTGTCAGCACCAGCGTTCTCCTGCTGTTGGCCGCAGTGCTGGAGAAAGATGTGTGTCAGGGATGGTCGGTGAACCCGGCTTAACCTTTCCTTGCCTGGAGTCCAGTTCAGTAAAGAGACGAATCGTCCGTGGCTGATGGGCGGCGACAGCGGTGGATTCAGAGATTACCTCGTCTGAAAGGAAGTTGGGGGGGGGGGGGGACGGACGGGCGGGCGAGGGGCGAAACATTCCAGCAAGAGGGACAGACACAGAACAAAGCCGGAATTAAGGGCCTGTCCCACATACGTGACCTTGGCTCGCAAATTACGCGACCTCGTGGTCGCTTGAGGCGTACGGGCACCGTATGGCCGTGCGGGGCAGTCCCACATAGAAGCGCGGAGTTGTGCGGGGCTGGTCCCGACATCGCACGAGGCTCCGGAAATCTGACAGTGGCCGAAATCTTTGCGCGCCAACGGCCTGTCGGCTCGCGGGCGCATTGCGGTCGTACGCAGCGTCTTGACAGCGTACGGCTAGCTCGTGGTGTTGCTCGATGACATCACTGCCCGACGCCGTGCGACGCCCAAATTCAGTCGACCCGCCTCCTGCCCAGCTGACTGGTGAGCTTGACGCAAATGACATCACGCGCAAATTTAACGTGAACTTCGCTTCCGTTTGGTCGCGCCAAATGCACGCAATCGCATACAAGTGGGACAGGCCCTTTACTCAGCGGGCGGGACAGGCAGCATCTCTGGAGAGAAGGAACGGGTGACATTTCGGGTCGAGACCCTTCTTCAGACCGAGTGTTAGAGATGAGGGAGTGATAGAAATATAAGGAAGGGTAAGGTGTGAAAACGAATGATCAAAGGAGCTGTTGATCAAGGACAATGCAGATTAGGTTATTGCCAGCCAATGGATGATGATAACGAGACAAAGAATCAGTCACATTGACTCAGGACTTGGTCAACGTTCCCTTTGATCCCTCGTGTTCACACCTTACACTTCCTTATCTCTGTGTCTCCTTCTCCCGACTCCCAGTCTGAAGAGGGGGCTCGACCCAAAACGTCACCCATTCCTGCTCTCTCCAGAGATGCTGCGCGTCCCGCTGAGTTACTCCAGCCTTAGATGCTTTGTGTGAACCAGCATCTGCAGTTCCTTGCCACACATTGGTTTGTTTACACATGGGGAAGGACATGTTTATCGCCGGCTATTGCAAATATAATCCCAACACAACAAACCAGTACATTAACACTACATGCCACAGCAACATGGAAATCACAGCACTTCATAGTTTCAACTCAATCTGAAATTCAGCGGCGGTTTAAATGTGAGCCTGTGTCTCTGCTCCTCTGTGTGTCATTGTGTGTGTGTGTGAGTATGTGTGTCTGTGTATGTCTCCATGTGTGTGTGAGTGTGTGTCTCTATATGTGTGTGTGTGTGTGTCTGTGTGTGTATCTGTGTGAGTGTGAGTGTGTGTGTGAGTGTGTGTGTGAGTGTGTGTGTGTGTCTCTATATGTGTGTGTGTGTGTGTCTGTGTGTGTATCTGTGTGAGTGTGAGTGTGTGTGTGAGTGTGTGTGTGAGTGTGAGTGTGTGTGTGTGTGTGTGTCTGTGTGAGTGTGTGTGTGAGAGTGTGTGTGTGTGTGTGTGTGTGTGTGTGTGTGTGAGAGTGAGTGTGTGTGTGTGTGTGTGTGTCTGTGTGAGTGTGTGTGTGAGAGTGAGTGTGTGTGTGTGTGTGTGTGTGTGTCTGTCTGTGTGAGTGTGTGTGTGTGTGTGTGTGTGTGTGTGTGTATCTGTATGAGTGTGAGCTCCTCACCTGAGATGTGACACACATGGCTGTAGTCGGGGCAGCAGTCTCCAGTGTTGCGGCAGTAAGTGTCGCAGTAACACGGGCTGGAGCCGGAGCCCCGGCACTCGCTGTCCCGGCCCGGGCAGCACCGCGGGTGGAGTCGGTCAGAGCAGCCGCCGCTCGCAGCCCGCAGCCCCGCGGCCGGGACCAGCAGCAGCGCCGGCACCAGGAGCAGGAGCAGGAGCAGACTCACCCAGCACACGGACCGTCCCCCGCCGCCCCCAGAGCCCCCCACCCCGGGCATCCTCACACTCACACCCTCTCCCCTCTCCCCTCTCCCCCACCCCTCTCCCTCCACTTAATCCTTCTCTCCCTCCCTCTCCCTCCCTCTCTCTCTCTCCCTCCTCCTCTCGTCAATCCTTCTCTCCTCCTCTCACTGTCTCCTCTCCCTCGCTCCCATTCCCTCCTTCCCACTCTCCTCCCCTCTCTCCTTCTCTATCTCCCTCCACTCAATTCTTCCCTCCCTCTCTCCCTCCCCCCTCTCTCCCTCCCCTCCCTCTCTCCCTCCCCTCCCTCTATCCTCCCTCTCCCCCCACACAGCGCTGCCTTCACTGGAGACGTCCGCCCGGCTCACTCACTCTCTCAGCCCCCTGTGTGTGAGCCGACGTTGACCGTGTGAGTGTGGAGGCAGCGAGCGGCACTAAGTGACCACACTCCCCCCTCTCCCCTCTCCCTCCCTCCCCTGGAGATACAGCCCCTCATATTCCTCTAGGGCAGCTCACACCCCCAGCGGTATGAACAGTTTAAATTCCATTTGGAATATTTTGGAGGACCAAGAAATCAACATTGACTTCTCTAACTTCAAGTAGCCCTTGTTCTCTTCCCCCCCCCCCCCCCCCCCCCCCTCTGTCTCCATCCCTCTCCCCTTCCCAGTTTTCCCACCAGCTATCCAGTTTGGTCCTACCTGCCCCGATCTAGCGCCCACACGACCTACGTGGCTTCTCCCGAGGTATCACACACAGAACGTGTGGGAAGGAACGGCAGATCTTCAGATCGCGAGGGATAGGAGGAGAATGAGGCCATTCGGCCCATCAAGTCCACTCCGCCATTCAACCGCGGCTGGTCTATCTCTCCCGCCTAACCCCATTCTCCTGCCTTCTCCCCATAACCCCTGACACCCGCACTAATCAACCATCTGTCTCTCAGAAACAAGAAGCCACGATCACATTGAATGGCGGTGCTGGCTCGAAGGGCCGAATGGCCTTCTCCTGCACCTATTGTCTATTGTGTATGGAGTGAAGGAATAGGTGAAGAATGCTGGAGGAACTCAGCGGGTGAGGCAGCATCTGTGGAGCGAAGGAACAGGTGACATTTCGGTAGACACCCTGAAGGAATAGGTGACGTTTCGGGTCGAGACCCGGAAGGGTCTCGACCCGAAACGTCACCTATTCCTTCGCTCCACAGATGCTGCCTCACCCGCTGAGTTCCTCCAGCATTCTTCACCTATTCCTTCACTCCATAGACAATAGGTGCAGGAGTAGGCCATTTGGCCCTTCGAGCCAGCACCGCCATTCACCATGATCATGGCTGATCATCCCCAATCAGTACCCCGTTCCTGCCTTCCCCCCATATCCCCTGACTCCGCTATCTTTAAGAGCCCTATCTAGCTCTCACTTGAAAGCGTCCAGAGATCCGGCCTCCACCGCCCTCTGAGGCAGAGAATTCCACAGACTCACCACTCTCTGTGTGAAAAAAGTGTTTCCTCGTCTCCGTTCTAAATGGCTTACCCCTTATTCTTAAACTGTGTGTGGCCCCTGGTTCCGGACTCCCCACTGCCTCACCCGCTGAGTTACTACAGCATTTCTGTCTACCTTCAGTTTTTCCAGCATCTGCAGTTCTTTCTCAAACAATCAGATTAACGATTGTTTGGGGAGGAATTCTCTCTTTTAGAAGGCTGTCAATCTGCAGGGATTTTCTCCTCCAGGGAGCTGCGGAAGGTGTCACTGGGTGTATTAATCGCTGGGTTGGGCCAATGTTAAGACTGCAAGGTACTTGAGGGTTACAGAGTGTGGACAAGCTAAGCAGCGCGGTGGCGCAGCGGGTAGAGCTGCTGCCTCACAGCGCCAGAGACCCGGGTTCCATCCGGACCACGGGTGCTGTCTGTACGGAGTTTGCACGTTCTCCCCATGGGTTTTCTCCGGGTGCTCCGGTTTCCTCCCACACTCCAAAGGCATAGCCTAGTGTTAAAGAAGGAACTGCAGATGCTGGAGAATCGAGGGTTACACAAAAAGCTGGAGAAACTCAGCGGGTGCAGCAGCATCTAAGGAGTGAAGGAGATAGGCTAATTGGCTTGGTGTAAATGTAAATTGTCCCTAGTTTGTGTAGGATAGTGTTAGTGTGCAGGGATCGCTGGTCGGCACGGACACGGTGGGCCGAAGGGCCTGTTTCTACTCTGATACTAAAATAAAAAAACTGAAAACGGATCTAAAATTAGGAGCAGAATTAGGCCATGCGACTCACGGAGTCGACTCCGTTATTCAAACAAGGCTCTCGCCCTCATTTACCTGTATTCAGCCTAGAGAGAAACATGTTCCTGATGTTGGGGGAGTCCAGAACCAGGGGCCACAGTTTAAGAATAAGGGGTAAGCCATTTAGAACGGAGACGAGGAAACACTTTTTCTCACAGAGAGTTGTGAGTCTGTGGAATTCTCTGCCTCAGACGGCGGCGGAGGCCGGTCCTCTGGGTGCTTTCAAGAGTGAGCTAGATAGGGCTCTTGAAGATAGCGGAGTCAGGGGATATGGGGAGAAGGCAGGAACTGATTGGGGATGATCAGCCATGATCACATTGAATGGCAGTGCTGGCTCAAAGGGCCGAACGGCCTACTCCTGCACCTACAATGATAAAGGAGACAGGCCAGTGTTAGCTGTGGGCGAGGTGAAAATGAGTTACAGACAATGAGACTCAACAAGACAGTTTTGAGACTTGTGCAATGACGTGGGTGGGACAGGCCCTTAACAACATAGCCAACATCATCAAAGACTTAAGGTAGACACAAAGTGCTGGAGTAACTCAGGAGGCCAGGCAACACTCCACAAACACAAAGGCAGATTATTATCTAAATGGTGTCAAGTTGGGAAAAGGGGAAGTACAACGGGATCTGGGGGTCCTTGTTCATCAGTCACTGAAAGTAAGCATGCAGGCACAGCAGGCAGTGAAGAAAGCAAATGGCCTGTTGGCCTTTATAACAAGAGGAGTTGAGTATTGGAGCAAAGAGGTCCTTCTGCAGTTGTACAGGGCTTTAGTGAGACCACACCTGGAATATTGTGTGCAGTTTTGGTCTCCAGATTTGAGGAAGGACATTCTTGCTATTGAGGGAGTGCAGCGAAGGTTTACAAGGTTAATTCCCGGGATGGCGGGACTGTTGTATGCTGAGAGAATGAAGCGGCTGGGCTTGTACACTCTGGAGTTTAGAAGGATGAGAGGGGATCTTATTGAAACATGTAAGATTATTAAAGGTTTGGACACGCTAGAGAATCTTAAATCTCAAGCCAAAGTCTAGTAGAGCAAAGGGGAAGATACAGAATGCAGGATAGAGTTCTCAGCATCGTAGCGCATCAGTTCCAGAGACACCCATACATAATGAGATGGACAAAATGCTGGAGTAACTCAGCAGGTAAGGCAACATCTCTGGAACAAAGGGCCTTGCAGCACCAGAGACCCGGGTTCGATCCTGACTACAGGTGCTGTCTGTGCGGAGTTTGCAGGTTCTCCCCGTGACCTGCCTGGGTTTTCTCCGAGATCTTCGGTTTCCTCCCACACTCGGGTTTGTCGGTCAAATGGCTTGGTGTAAATGTTGAAATGTAAAACTGTCCCGACCGTGTGTAGGATAGTGTCAGTGTGCGGGGATCGCTGGTCGGCGCGGACTCGGTGGGCCGAAGGGCCTGTTTCTGCGCTGTATCTCTAAAGCTACACTGGACTGAAAGGAATGGGTGACGTGTCGAGTTGGGACCATTTGGGTCTGAAGGAGGGTCTCAACCCAAAACGTCACCCATTCCTTCTCTCCACAGATGCTGCTCCAGCACTTTGTGTAAACCAGCACCTGCAGTTCCTTCCTGTCCACAAACAACCAGCCTCTTGAGGGGCAAAGTCACCACCAGCATGGAAACTCTGTGAAAAACAACAACACAATTCCAGTTTTTGAAGCATCGGTGTTAATTTATTAATACATCATTGTAAACATTGGCCACACACAGAGAGGACAGACACTGGAGAGTGTGGTCCGCACGTTACATCATGTTGGCAAGAGAGAGGGGGCAGAGGCTGTTCAAGGCAGACGACAGCTCTGGGCTTTGGATCACAGTTTTAAAGGCATATTGACCACACGCACCAACACACGCTCACACTCACACCCACACGCTCACACTCATGCCCGCGCTCACGCTCACTCGCCCACGCACACGCTCACACTCACACGCACACGCGCCCGCACTCACACTCCCCCGCACTCACACTCCCCCGCACTCACACTCCCCCGCACTCACACTCGCCCGCACTCACTCACACACAGATGCACATACACATGCTCGCATACACACAAAAACACTTACTCACATCCCCACATACACACATGCACATACTCACACACACACACACACACACACACGCGTGCATATTCACTCTCACATCCACACTCAAACACACACACACACACTCAAACACTCTCTGGCAATTAAATTAGATATTAAAATAAAAGTGTGCTGTTCCAGATTGTGGTTCAGGTCTCCTCCTTCCCCACTCCCCCCTGACAAACTCAAGGCTTCTCGCTCGCGCTGCTGGGGGTGAACTGTGTTGAGGGACTTTAGCCATGTTGCCGGTGTGTGACCCAGCGACGGGCCACCAGGACAGTCCACCCTTCACCCCGACACACCAGCCACCAAGTGGCAACACTCGCTGCCAGAGCGTGTAGACTCACAGGAGGATCCCACATGCAAACACAGTCTTTTACCCAGGTTTGGGGAATCACGAACCAGAGGGTATAGCTTAGTTTGGAGATACAGCCCGGAAACAGGCCCTTCGGCCCACCGGGTCCGTGCCGACCAGCGATCCCCGCTCACTAACACAATCCTGGGACAATTTCAATTTTGCCCAAGCCAATCGACCCACAAACCCGCACGTCTTTGGAGTGTGGGAGGAAACCGGAGCACCCGGAGAAAACCCACGCAGGTCACGGGGAGAACGCACAAACAGCGCCCGTAGTCAGGATCGAACCTGGGTCTCTGGCGCTGTGAGGCAGCAACTCCACCGCTGTGCCCCTCTGAGACAGGCGCGTGGGTGGGGAAAGTTTGGAGAGATATGGGCACCTCTGGCAACTATTAAATCTGGTCCGTCTCAACGTAACCCCATGTCCCCTGGTTCTTGATTCCCTGACCCTGGGTAAGAGACTGAGCTTGGACCCTTTCTATTCCTCTCGTGATTTTGTACACCTCTATAAGATCACCCCTCATCCTCCTGCATTCCATGGAATAGAGTCCCAGCCTGCCCAGCCTCTCCCTGTGGCTCAGGCCCCTCGAGTCCCGGCAACATCCTCGTAAATCTTCTCCGCGCTCATCACCAACTGAGGAGTCCGTAACGTTAACCCAATCGGTAGGCACTGACGGCAGTTTGGGTAAATTGTGATGGCACCTCCCCAAATGCTTCCCAGTCCTCCCTCCCCCCCCCCCCCCCCCCTCAAAATAATAATCAAAGGACATTAAAAAAAGACAAGACAATAAATGCTGGAGTAACTCAGCGGGACGGGCAGCATCGCTGGAGAGAAGGAATGAATGGGTGACGTCTCAGGTCGAGACGCTTCTTCAGACTGAGAGTCAGGGGAGAGGGAACCGAGAGATATTGGCGGTGATTATAGATATCGAACAAATAAATGAAAGAGGTCCTTCTGCGGTTGTACAGAGCCCTAGTGAGACCACACCTGGAGTATTGTGTGCAGTTTTGGTCTGCAAATTTGAGGAAGGACATTCTTGCTATTGAGGGAGTGCAGCGTAGGTTCACCAGGTTAATTCCCGGGATGGCGGGACTGTCATACCCTGAGAGAATGGAGCGGCTGGGCTTGTACACTCTGGAATTTAGAAGGATGAGAGGGGATCTTATTGAAACATGTAAGATTATGAACGGGTTTGGACACGCTGGAGACAGGAAACATGTTGCCGATGTTGGGGAGTCCAGAACCAGGGGCCACAGTTTAAGAATTAGGAGTAAGCCATTTAGAACGGAGATGAGGAAACACTTTTTCTCACAGAGAATGGTGAGTCTCTGTCACAGAGGTGGAATTCTCTGCCTCAGAGGGCGGTGGAGGCCGGTTCTCTGGATACTTTCAAGAGAGAGCTAGATAGGGCTCATAAAGATAGTGGAGTCAAGGGATATGGGGAGAAGGCAGGAACGGGGTACTGATTGTGGATGATCAGCCACGATCACATTGAATGGCGGTGCTGGCTCGAAGGGCCGAATGGCCTCCTCCTGCACCTACTGTCTATTGATAGGCAAAAAACAAACGATGATCACGGAAAGATGGAGCCCCACAACGCTGCATTGATTCCTCTAACTTCAAGTAACCCCGGCATTCCCTCTCCCTCCATCCCTCCCCCACCCAAGTCGCACCAGCTTCTTGTTCTCACCCAACAAACGTCACCCTTATCAACGTTACTTTTTTGCATATCTTTCTTTCATTTGTTCTCTATCTCTCCACATCACCGTCTAGTCTTTAGCTCTCGTTTCCCTCTCCCCCGACCCTCTGAAGAAGGGTCTCGACACAAAAACGTCGCCCATATCCTTCTCTCCAGAGATGCTGCTGCCTGTCTGTCCCGCTGAGTTACTCCGGCATTTTGTGTCTATCTTCGGTTTAAACCAGCCTCTGCAGTTCCTTCCTACACACCATAATAGACAATTCACTTTGGCACACAGACACATTAAAACATTTATAATCCGTTGTTGCTTTTGTTCTCTCTATAGATCTATGAAGTATATTAATAAATTATGTTCTTCTCACTTGACAATCACCCAACATGATTTACTCACCAACTAACTATAATATTTCTGGACGACACAAAACGCTGGAGTAACTCAGCGGGTCAGGCAGCATCTCTGGAGAGAAGGAATGGGTGATGTTTTTCGGGTCGAGACCCTTCTTCAGAAACTGTCATACGCTGAGAGAATGGAGCGGCTGGGCTTGTACACGCTGGAGTTTAGAAGGATGAGAGGGGATCTTATTGAAACATATAAGATTATTAAGGGCTTGGACACGCTAGAGGCTGGAAATGTGTTCCCGATGTTGTGGGAGTCCAGAACCAGGGGCCACACGCAGTTTAAGAATAAGGGGTAAGCCATTTAGAACGGAGATGAGGAAACACTTTTCCTCACAGAGAATGGTGAGTCTGTGGAATTCTCTGCCTCAGGGGGCGGTGGAGGCCGGTTCTCTGGATGCTTTCAAGAGAGAGCTAGATAGGGCTCTTAAAAATAGCGGAGTCAGGGGATATGTGGAGAAGGCAGGAACGGGGTACTGATTGGGGATGATCAGCCATGATCACATTGAATGGCGGTGCTGGCTCGAAGGGCTGAATGGACTACTCCTGCAACTATTGTCTATTGACCCGAAATGTCACCCATTCCTTCTGTCCAGAGACGCTGCCTGTCCCGCTGAGTTACTCCAGCATTTTGTGTCTGTCTTCGGTTTAAACCAGCACCTGCAGTTCCTTCCTACACGTTATATTTTCTACACAATAATGATTGACAGACATGGCTTTGTTTGGCAAGGTCAGCTCCTGGAGCCTGCCTCTTATTGGTGGGACTTCACGAGGCAGCCCCCCCCTGGCCAGCGCCCCATTGCACCGCAACCCCCCCCCCCCCCCCACACAAAGACCCCCACTTCTCCTCTACATGGCTGCCATGGCAACGGGGCCTTCTCGCTCTCGCCCCCACGAAGCCTCCCTCAGTCAGTCTTCCACACCTTGTTCAGCAGCTTCACCACCTCCTCGTAGATGATGAACACGATGGCCACGTCCAGGCACACGCGACC
>OY740808.1:3396155-3483256 GCA_963514005.1 Raja brachyura | reverse complement strand
ATTGGGGAAGTCGGGAGGAAGTGGGAAGAGAGGTGGGGAAAGGGCCGAAATGTGTAGGAAGGAACTGCAGATGCTGGTTTACACCCGAGATCGACACCAAAATGCTGGAGTCACTCAGGAGAGTTGCTGCCTCACAGCGCCAGAGACTCGGGTTTCGATACTTGGACTACGGGTGTTGTCTGCACGGGGTTTGTACCTTCTCCCCGTGACCCCGCGGGTTTCCTCGGCTTGCTCCGGTTTCCTCGCACACTGCGACGCGCATGGGTGTCTACGTTAATCGCCTTTAATAAAATCGCAAATTGTCCCGAGTGTGTAGGATAAACGTTAGTGTACGGGTGACATCCATTCTCCACCACAGGAGGCTGCGGAGGGCAACATGCGCGATACGTCCAATAAAAGGCAGCCATGAATTTGATATCGAGGCAGGAGATTTGCCACAATAGAATGGTGGTTCATGTTTGAAGGGATAAACTGCCTAATCCTAAAAAAGAGAGAGAGAGGGAGAGAGGGAGAGAGGGAGAGAGGGAGAGAGGGAGAGAGGGAGAGAGGGAGAGAGGGAGAGAGGGGAGAGAGGGAGAGAGGGAGAGAGAGGGAGAGAAGGGAGAGAGGGAGAGAGGGAGAGAGGGAGAGAGGGAGAGAGGTGAGAGAGGGAGAGAGGGAGAGAGGGAGAGATGGAGAGAGGAGAGAGAGAGAGAGAGAGAGAGAGAGAGAGAGAGAGAGATGAGAGAGAGAGAGAGAGAGAGAGAGAGAGAGAGAAGAGAGAGAGAGAGAGAGAGAGATGAGAGAGAGAGAGAGAGAGAGAGAGAGAGAAAAGGAGAGAAAGAAAGAGAGAGTGTGTGCGTGGATAATATGCTGTCATAAGGAGTAGAAGAATTAGGCCATTCGGGCCATCAAGTGTATTCTGCATTCTTTGGCGACCCTATGCACTTCCCCACAGATGCCGTGTCACGGCAGATCCTACATTCACTCTTTCAACATGGCTTTGAGCTTCCTGCAGAATGACTGTGGCATGAGTCACCTGCACTCTTTACTCCACTGCCCTCACCCTGCGCCCATTTACATCAAGCTGCTTATAAATAGCTTTCCATTAGGTCATGCTGAAGGAAAAACAAATTGCATTGTACTTTGCTTTGACCAAGCAAGACTTTGCACGTTGGTAAAGAAGCAGCAAATACTACGCGCAAGATAGTAACTCATTTTAAACCAGCAGCAAGAAAGTTCGAGATGCCGGATGGCTTGAGTGTAATCGTGTATTGTCTTTCCGCTGACTGGATAGCAAGCGACAAAACTTTTCACTGTACCTCGGTACACGTGATAATAAACTAAACCAAACTGTGGGATCCATTTATGGTTTGAGCAAAACATAGCGCTGGAAGAAACTAAATCAAATGCTGGAGGAACTCTGCAAGTAAGGCAGGATCTGTGGCGGGTACGGACAGGCAATGTGTCCTGACCCATGCCTCTTCATTTCCCTCCACAGAGGCTGCCCGACCCATTCGGTTCCTCTAGCACTGCGCTTTAGTGACAAATTCAGTCTGTTTTTGCATTCAGCGCCATTCAATACGTGATCCACTGAAACATCAACCACAATCTGTGTGACACGGTTGGTAGAGCTGCTGCCTCACAGCGCCAGAGACCCAGGTTCAATCCTGACCTCGGGTGCTGTCTGCAGGTCTCCCGTGACCACGTGGGTTTTCTCCGGGTGCCCCGTTTCCTCTCACACCCCAAAGGCGTGCAGGTCTGTAAATTGCCCTCGAGTCTCGGGGTTGGATGAGAAAACGAAATAACATAGAACGAGTTGTGAGCGGGTGATTGGTGGCCAACATGGACTTGGTGGGCCGAAGGGTCTGTTTTCCATGCTGAATTGCTAACCCACTACAGCATGGGGGGCACGGTGGCACAGCGGTAGAGTCGCTGCCTTACAGCACTTTCAGTGCCCGAGACCCGGGGTTCGATCCCGACTACGGGTGCTGACCGTACAGAGTTTGCACGTTCTCCCCGTGACCGCGTGGGTTTTCTACGAGATCTTCGGTTTCCAACCGCACTCCAAAGACGTGCGGTTTGTCGGTTAATTGGGTTTCTATTAATATAAATTGTCCCCATTGTGTGTAGGATAGTGTTAGTGCGCGGGGCGATCGCTGGCCGGCGTGGACTTGGCGGGCCGAAGGGCCTGTTTCCGCGGTGTATCTGTAAACTAAACTAGAACCAAATTAAATGGAAATAGTAAAACAGGTTAAGAGATTTCAGCCAAGTGATCACTTCTCCTTACGAGCCAGAAAGTTAAAACTGCGGGTTTGTGGATTAATTGGCCTCGTAAGTTGCCTCAAGTGTACAAGGAGTGGATGCGGAAGTGTGATAACACACAACGGGTGTGAACGGGCGATCGATGGTCGGTGGGCCGAGGGGCGACGCCTCCAAACTAAACATTCAATAGACTTTGTTGATGAGGTACAGTCTCCTTGACTGTCATGGAGTTACCTGGTAGTAGCTGATCAGCTCCTCCAGTTCATCGGCATGGATGACAATGTGCATCCCACAGATCTGAGCCAGGCGGAACTCCTGCCCGTCTACACAGGCAAAGCAAACCTGAGGGGAGATTAAAAACATCATTTCAAACACTCGGTCACACTGTTCAGCTGCCCACCGGACAAACGGCTAGTGTGCGCGTTTAAGTGGGATTTTAGCAGCTTTTATGTCTGTGAACTTCACGACTGATTAGAACGAGAGCATTCCGACTCGGCAAGATTACTCGGCAGCACGGTGGCGCAGCGGTAGAGTTGCTGCCCGAGACCCCAGTTCAATCCTGACTACGGGTGCTGTCTGTACGGAGTTTGCACGTTCTCTCGTGACCACATAACTTTTCCCGGGCGCTCCGGTTTCCTCCCACGCTCCAATGACATGCAGGTTTGTATGTTAATTGGCTTTGGTAAAATTGTAAATTGTCCCTGGTTTGTAAGATAGTGTCAGTGTACGGGGTGATCGCTGGTCGGCGCGGACTCGGTGGGCCGAAGGGCCCGTTTCCGCGCTGTGTCTCTAAAGTTAAACTAAGCTGGATATCAGGTCCTACCTCTTTCCAAGTCCTGGTGCTGTTAGCTTTGCGGGCACTGTCCACGGCAGCCTGGTACTCCCCGAGGTGCACCAGTGTAGAGGCCAAGCGAGCAAAGTTAGAAACGTTATTGTACAGTAGCTTGGCTGCATCATACATGCCATCATCGTAGCAGCGATCACCAACCTAGAGTTCAGAATGAAACATTTTAATCAATCTGTTGTTACCAATCTGGAATTAATCCACAATTTACAAACGTACTGCAAAATTACACAATTTTGCATAAAATGCTTCTTCATGCCAGCCACCTCTACTGTAAAAGGAGCTCTGCGGGTAATGGGGGGGGGGGGCAGATACGATAGTGGTGCTCATGACGTCTTTGGATGGGAAGGTTGAGATTATAGACAATAGGTGCAGGAGTAGGCCATCTGGCCCTTCGAGCCAGCACCGCCATTCAATGTGATCATGGCTGATCATCCCCAATCAGTACCCCGTTCCTGCCTTCTCCCCATATCCCCCTGACTCCACTATTTTTAAGAGCCCTATCTAACTCTCAAAAGTATTCAGAGAATCGGCCTCCACCGCCCTCTGAAGCAGAGAATTCCACAGACTCACAACTCTGTGTGAAAAAGTGTTTCCTCATCTCCGTTCTAAATGGCTTACCCCTTATTCTTAAACTGTGGCCCCTGGTTCTGGACTCCCTCAACATCGGGAACATGTTTCCTGCCTCTAGCGTGTCCAAACCGTTAATAATCTTATATGTTTCAATAAGTTCCCCTCTCATCCGTCTAAACTCCAGAGTATACAAGCCCAGCTGCTCAGACCAAAACTCCACGCAATACTCCAGGTGTGGACTCAATAGTGCCCGGTCCAACTGCAGAAGGACCTTTTTGCTCCTATACTCATGCCCTCTTGTTATAAAGGCCAACATGCCATTCGCTTTCTTCACTGCCTGCTGTACCTGCATGCTTCCTTTCATTGGCTGATGAACAAGGACCCCCCAGATCCCGTTGTGCAGGGAATAGAGGGATATGGATCATGTCCAGGCAGACAAGATTCGTTTAACCTGGCATCATGTTCGGCTCAAACATTGTGAGCCAAAAGGACCCGTCTCTGTGTTCTATTGTTCTATAGATGTTCCATTACCACTACCTATCCGTCAACAACAAGCAAGCTTGGACTTTAACAATGCAGGAAATACCCAGCAGATCAGGCAGCGTCTGGGGAGAGAGAAGTGTTTCAGGTCCCTTGAAAAATCAACCTGAAACATTAACCGTCTCGCTCCACAGATCCTGCCCGCCGAGAGTATTTGTAGCATTTCCTGTTCCAGACCGAGCAGTGTCTTTATAATGGCCCTGTCCCATGGTACGAGTTCATTCCAAGAGCTCTCCCGAGTTAAAAAAAAAGTCAAACTCGTGGTAAGCACGGAGAATGAACGTAGCGGGTACGTCGGAGCTCGCGGACGTCTCTTAGCGGCTCGTAACGCTAACGGCAGGTACTCGGGAAGACTCGCTAATGGCAGGTAAGCTCGGGAAGACTCGTGAAGATTTTTCAACATGTTGAAAAATGTCCACGAGAGCCCCGAGTACCGACGAGCGGCCATTACCGTAAATCTCCGAGTTCGAATCAGGGCAAACTCGGGAGAACTCTTGGAATGAACTCGTACCGTGGGACAAGGATATAATTCTGCATCTAAAACCGTTTTAACGGGTGATCAGGAATCAAAACGATCCAATTGCTCCATCCCGTATATAATGTGGGGGGTTTTTCCATCTTTCTGGAAAGTTTCCTAATGGCACACCCTAACCCTTCTACTGGAGATTGAGGTGCATTTACCTTTATCCTACATCAGACACCACGCAGGAAGAATATTTTAATGCCATTTACACATGAAAACTGTTAACCGTTCATGGCTCGACATAGCGGTCTGTAAAACGTATAGTTGATGCCACAATCTGAGATGGCGTGCATCAGGACGCGAGCATAACAAGTTTCAATTGAAGATAAAAGCACGCGCCCCTGGGCTGACTCGCCTGTTGAATGTGGGCATTGTTGGGTCCATTGACAAACTCCTCCAGCTCGGATAGACGGTTAGTCTTTGCCAGGGCAAATATCAACTCAGTCTCAACGTAAGACTCCTTGGCTTTCTTCTTGGCCATTTGCAGAAACTTCACCAAGTCTTCCCAGTTATCTAGAGGGGTTAGAGGTGGAGTACATAGTCACACAGCCTGGAAACAGGCCCTCCGGCCCAACTTGCCCGCACCCACCAACATGTCCCATCGACACTAGTCCCACCTACCATATATCCCTCTAAACCTGTCCTATCCATGTACATAATTGTTTCTTAAACATTGCGATAGTCCTTGCCTCAACTACCTCCTCCGACAATTCATTCCATACACCCACCACCCTTTGTGTGAAAAGGTCACCTCTCAGGATCTTATGAAATCTTTCTCTCCTCACCTTAAACCTACGTCCTCTGGTCCTCGATTCCCCTAGTCTGGACAAGAGACTCTGTGCGCCTACCCGATCTATTCCTGTCACAACTTTGTACACCTCTATAAGATCGCCCCTTGTCCTCCTGCACTCCAAGGAATAGAGTCTCAGGCTGCTCAACCTCCCCCTGTAGCTCAGACCATCGAGTCCTGAGACCCTCGAGATATGTTAACTGTTAATCCTGCATCGAGCAGTATTTAATTAACTGCAGATGCTGGAAAATCGAAGGTAGACAATTGTGCTGGAGAAACTCAGCCGGTTCAGCAGCATCTATGGAGCGAAGTAAACAGGCAAGGGTTTCGGCCCGAAACGTTACCTATTTCCTTCGCTCCATAGATGCTGCTGCACCCGCTGAGTTTCTCCAGCACTTTAGTCCACCTTCTGATGTTTAGGGCACAAGGAGGGGAGTGGAATTGAAACACAATTGAGCACATTTCTGCAGAACCGTAGTTAGCGAGGCACGAGGCGAATGAATTTACTCGAATCTACAAAGGGTGGCCAAGTGGCGCAGCGATCGAGCAGCCGCCTCGTGGCGGCAGAGACCCAGGTTCGATCCTGACTACAAGTGCTGTCTGTACGGAGTTCCTACGTTCCCCAGTGACCTGCGTGCTCCGGGTTCCTCCTGCGCTCCAAAGACGCACAGGATTGTAGGTTAATTGGCATCGGCAAAATTGTCCCTACAATGCTAGTGTATGAGGCTGACCGCTGGCCGGTGGGGACTTGGTGGGCCGCAGGCCCTGCTTCCGTGCTGTATATTCAGAAGGCAAAGTTAGCAATCTCCAATAACTATAGAACAGTCAGCAAAATAAATTCTCCTTCAGGAGTATTTTGAAGAGAAAAGAATCTTAACTGTAACCAAAGGGAGAATGTCGAACCAAGGAAGTACAGGTGCTGGTGACGTCTCTAACCAAGGGAATCCCGCTTGGCCATTAACAGGACATGCTGGTCAAAGGGCCTGTCCCACTTGGGCCTGTCATTTAAGCGACATAATTTACACCTCACGACGCGCACGTGACCCGCGCTTGATGACGTGGGCAATGATGTGTGGTCGTGCACGGCGCCCCAGGATTTTGGGATGTACAAAATCTTTGCGCATGTAAATGACGCCCAAGTGGGACAGGCCCTTAACCGTGGCACATCGTTCCAGTCAGCTCAGGTGGCCGCGGGCATTAGGGCTCGGGTTCGGTTACTCACTATTCTTGTTGGCCGCTTTCACAACCTCCATGTAGGCGGAGGGATCATCAGCCTTGATGTAGGAGTCGATGGCTTCTTTGACCAGATCCTTCTGCAACTGCGCTCTTGCCAACTGACTCCACACGGCCGGCTCGTTGCAACGTTCTGCAAACTCGTAGGCGCGATCCAGATTTCCAATGTGTTCAATCAGGACCTGAATAAAAGAGTGAAAGAGTTCCGTTTCCAAATCAAATGACCCATGCGATCTCCTGGTTGCCAAACATTTTAACCCCCACGCCCCTTCCCATTCTAACCTTTGTGTCCTGGGCCTCCTCCACTGCCAGAGTGAGGCCCAGCGCAAATTGGAGGAACACCACCTCAGTTGGTTTGGGCCTAACCCTAATGCACAGCATGAACATTGACTTCTCTAACTTCAAATAACCTAGCTTTTCCCCTCTCTCTCCCGCATCCAAGTTCTCCTAGTTTGATTGCCCTCCTGATGATATTCTACTTTGTATGCCCCTCCGAGCTAACAGTGATCTATTCCACATTTCCCTTGATCTTGTCCCCTTTGATCTCTCATTTTCACACCTTACCCTTCCATATCCCTCATTTCCTTCTCCCCGACCCTCAGTCTGAAGAAGGGCCTCAATCCGAAACGTCACCCATTCCTTCTCTCCCGGTGATGCTGCCTGTCCCGCTGAGTTACTCCAGCATTTTGTGCCTGTCTTCCCTACAGATATGCCATTGCACAAGCCCTCAGATATAACCGATGTGATCGCTGCCAGCGCTTACCTGCACCGCTGACGTATTGACGTCAAACTTTCGGAAGATGGCAAAGGCCTCTTCAAAGAGTTCGTTGCTGATGGCAATGTTGGCGATGTCAGGAGCGTCGTAGTTATCCAGGCGGTTAATGTACTCCATCACTCGGGTGCGGTCCGCTTTAATGGCCGTGAGAATCAGCAGGTTCTGTAGATTCCTGCGCGCGACACGGCTTGCATTAACAACTTAACTCCACTCAAAACAATATATAGAACGGTAGAGCTCAGGAACAGGCCCTTCAGCCCACAAAGCCCCTGCCAAACACAACGCCAGGTTAAACTAATCTCACCTGCCTGCATGCGATCCATAGCCCTCCAAAGTTATCCACTTTGCTATCAACAACAGGAAGGTAGATTACTATCTAAATGGCGTCAAGTTGGGAAGAGGGGCAGTACAACGGGATCTGGGGGTCCTTGTTCATCAGTCTATGAAAGTAAGCATGCAGGTACAGCAGGCTATGAAGAAAGCGAATGGCATGTTGGCCTTTATAACAAGAGGAATCGAATATAGGAGAAAAGAGGTCCTTTGCAGTTGTACAGGGCCCTAGTGAGACCACACCTGGAGTATTGTGTGCAGTTTTGGTCCTCTAATTTGAGGATGGACGTTCTTGCTATTGAGGGAGTGCAGCGTAGGTTTACAAGGTTAATTCCCGGGATGGTGGGACTAACATATGCTGAGAGAATGGAGCGGCTGGGCTTGTACACTCTGGAGTTTAGAAGGATGAGAGGGGATCTTATTGAAACATATAAGATTGTTAAGGGCTTGGACACGCTAGAGGCAGGAAACATGTTCCCGATGTTGGGGGAGTCCAGAAGCAGGGGCCACAGTTTAAGAATAAGGGGTAAGCCATTTAGGACGGAGACCAGGAAACACTTTTTCTATTAGAGAGTTGTGAGCCTGTGGAATTCTCTGCCTCAGAGGGCGGTGGAGGCTGGTTTTCTGGATGCTTTCAAGAGAGAGCTAGATAGGGCTCTAAAAGATAGCGGAGTCAGGGGATACGGGGAGAAGACAGGAACGGGGTACTGATTGGGGATGATCAGCCATGATCACATTGAATGGCGGTGCTGGCTCGAAGGGCTGAATGGCCTCCTCCTGCACCTATTGTCTATTGTCAAATCCATGTGCCCTATCTAAAGGCCTTTCAAATGCCACTACCGTATCTGCCTCCACCACCACCCTGCCCGGTAGCTCGGTCCAGGCACCCACCACTCCAAGTAAAAAACCTGCCCCACACATCTTTTAATGGCATTTTCTGCTGCTGTTACAGAAATTATCATGTATATAGAACTGTTGATATGAAATTGTTTTTGCAGCTTAAAGTCTCTAAAATATCAAGCTCCGAGTTCAGCAACCCCATCCTAGTCCCATCAGCTTTCAGATGCAGCAGTTTAGTTTTAGAGATACAGTGTGGAAACAGGCCCTTCGGCCCACCGTGCCCGTGCCGACCAGCGATCCCCGCACACTAACACTGTCCTACACACACTGGGGACAATTTACAATTATGCCAAGCCGATTAGCCTATGTCTTTGGAGAGTGGGAGGAAACGGGAGATCATGGAAAAAAAAGCCACGTAGCTCATGGGGAGAACATACAAACTCCATACGAACGGCATCCATAGTCCGGATGGAACCCGGGTCTCTGGCGCTGTGAGGCAGCAACTCTACCGCTGCGCCAGCGTGCTGCCCCAAAGCTCTTCCAAGCGGAATTCAAAGACTGGGTCCCCACCGTTGTAAGATTTAGTTCTGCACTGCCATCTGAAACTACTGCCTTGCCAATAGACCTCACGTTATAGTGCACATTCAAACCAATGGCTGAACAATCCTCCCAGAGCCTTGAAACATATTAAAACTGTGATCAACAGTTAGGACAATGCTTTATTCTGTACCTGTGTTCACTAAAGACATTGTTATCCAGGACTATCTTCTCCAGAAGTTCAATCAGCTCGTTGGGAAGATCAGCTGTCATGAAGGCCTTCACGGTAACAGAAACTTCCTCTGGATCTTGTGTTTCGGACAGGGCTGTTTGTACAACCTGACAAGGTAAATTGTTCTCACTTTAGCAAGCAGCACACGTACCAAAAGGCAATTTTAATACAACGTAAAACCTGTCAAGGTGGCCCATCAAGCTAGGCTCAAGGTCGGCTTACAGTAAACAGAATGGGTTTGAGGGTTGAATGAAGCGTAACTGATTCGAAAACAGCAGTCACTTGGAGATGGGACTTGACTTCACAAATGAAGTGCTATTGAGGGAGTGCAGAGTAGGTTTACAAGGTTAATTCCCAGGATGGCGGGACTGTCATGTACTGAGGGAATGGAGGGCTGGGCTTGTACACACTGGAGTTTAGAAGGATGAGAGGCGATCTTATTAAAACATATAAGATTATTAAGCACTTGGGCACACTAGGGGCAAGAAACACGTTCCCAATGTTGGGGGGAGTGCAGAACCAGGGGCCACAGTTTAAGAATAAAGGGTAAGCCATTTAGAATGGAGACGAGGAAAGACTTTTTCTCACAGAGTTGTGAGTCTGTGGAATTCTCTGCCTCAGATGGCGGTGGAGGCCGGTTCTCTGGATATTTTTAAGAGAGAGTTAGATAGGGCTCTTAAACATAGTGGAGTCAGGGGATATGGGGAGAAGGCAGGAACGGGGTACTAATTAGGGATGATCAGCCATGATCACATTGAATGGCAGCGCTGGCTCGAAGGGCCGAATGGCCTACTCCTGCACTCTATTATCTATTGAAGTGAATGGAAATTAAACTTGGGAGCCCAAACGTTGTGCCTTTCAACCTTTTAAAAGATCAGGTCTCAATAATAATGCAGGTCAAAATATTTTTATCCCTTCAGCCATTACTTAATATCTTCCAATACATAGAAACATAGAAAATAGGTGCAGGAGTAGGCCATTCGGCCCTTCGAGCATGCACTGCCATTCATCATGATCATGGCTGATCATCCAACTCAGTATCCTGTACCTGCCTTCTCTCCATACCTCCTGATCCCTTTAGCCACAAGGCCCACCTCTAACTCCCTCTTGAATATAGCCAATGAAGTGGCCTCAACTACCTTCTGTGGCAGAGAATTCCACAGATTCACCACTCTCTGTGTGAAAAATGTTTTTCTCATCTCGGTCCTAAAAGACTTCCCCCTTATCCTTAAACTGTGACCCCTTGTTCTGGACTTCCCCAACATCGGGAACAATCTTCCTGCATCTAGCCTGTCCAACCCCTTAAGAATTTTGTAAGTCTCTATAAGATCCCCCCTCAATCTTCTAAATTCCAGCGAGTACAAGCCAAGTCTATCCAGTCTTTCTTCATATGGAAGTCCTGCCATCCCAGGAATCAGTCTGGTATCCCAGGAATCAGTCCGGTTCCTACCGTCCTAATCAGTACAGATTAGTAAGGGTGTCAGGGGTTATGGGGAGAAGGCAGGAGAATGGGGGTAGGAGGGGGAGATCGATCGGCCATGATTGAACGGCGGAGTAGACCTGATGGGCCGAATGGCCTAATTCTGTTCCTATCACTTATGACACCAGTTTTTAATATGTCACCTGCCGCCCATGTGAACTAAACATAAATCTAGAGTTTGAGGTACCGAGGTACAGTGAAAAGCTTTTGTTGCGTGCTAACCAGGCAGTGGAAAAACACTTCTGAAAGCTCCATCAGGTAAAACTGGTAGATTCAAACAGGAGGAGATGTAGGCAAGTATCTACATCATCTTGAAAAGTAGTAATACAAGGTACTTGTTTAAAAAAAAATACTTGTCTACAATTGAAATTGCACTCCATGTGTATCTACTTTCTTCCCTGGCCACCTTTCTTATCTGAATGCTACAACTGAACAAGTATCAGTAGTTTCAAGCAGCAAGGTTTCTGCCTGTGTAACAGTATAGTTTAGGAGTATTTTAAGGTCATGTATATACCTTTAGTCATTTCTACTGAGGTACAGGGAAAAGCTTTTTTTATTGCATGCTCTCCCATCAGCAGAAAAACTACACATGATTACAACCAAGCTGTCCACAGTGTAGATACATGATGAAGGGAATAACGTTTAGTGCAAGATAAAGTCCGATTAAAGATAGGCAGAGGGTCTCCAATGAGGTAGATGGGAGGTCAGGACCGCTCTCTAGTTGGTGGTAGGACGGTTCAGTTGCCTGATAACAGCTGGGAAGCAACTGTCCCTGAATCTGGAGGTGTGCATAATCACACTTCTGTACCTCTTGCCACATGGGAGAGGGGAGATAGAGGGAGTGGCCGGGCTGAGACTAGTGCTTGATGATGCTGCTGGTCTTGCCGAGGCAGCGTGAAGGGTAGATGGAGCAAATGGAAGTTTCAGGCTTTGTCTTGGCCGTTCAGTTTTATCTCAGTCAAGATTGGAATTGGTATCCACAAAGTACAGTGTAACAATTGTACCTGGTCAATCAGCTGGCGTCTGAAGGGGTTATTTTCTTCAAGAACACTGGCCCAAAGCTCGGGGTCTCTTCTACGTACAAGGTACCGGGCCTCGCTCTTGAACAGGGAATTCTCGTTGCAAACCTGCAGCAAAATAAAAACCACATCATACATAGCAAGTATTCAAATGGCATTTAGGCCCCCAACTCAACATTCATTAGTATTTGTGTAGGAAGCAACCGTAGATGTTGGTTTAAACCGAAGACAGACACAAAAAGCTGGAGTAACCTAGCGGGACAGACAGCATCTCAGGAGAAAAGGAATAGTTGACGTTTCGGGTCGAGACCCTTCTTCACATTGTGAGTCAGCGGAGAGGGAAATGAGAGATATAGACGGTGATGTAGAGAGATACAGAACAAATGAATGAAAAATGTGCAAAAAAAGTAAGGAAATAGGCCATTGTTAACCGTGGGCGAGGTGAAAACTAGTTATAGACAATGAGACTCAACAAGACGTGTTTGAAGCTAGTACGACTTGGGTGGGGGAGGGAAGGAGGGAGAGGGGATGCAAGGGTTACTTGAAGTTAGAGAAAACAATGTTCAAACCATTGGGGTGTAAGCTGCCCAAGCGAAATATGAGGTGCTGTTCCTCCAATTTGTGTGTGGCCTCACTCTGACGGGGGAGGAGGCCCAGGACAGAAAGGTCAGTGTGGGAATGGGAGAAGGAATTCGCCAGTATTTCTCACACAAGAGAGATAACGGGAAAGAGAAAAGTGCCCGAACAAATTAGCCACCTATTGGTTAAAGCTTTGTAAAGGAAAACAGGGTTGCTGGTTCAATGAAGTCATCCATTACTTCAAATATACACTTAATATTATCCAAATATATATTTTAAACCGGTCATTTTTTTGTCACAAGTAAAACAAGGTGCTGGAGGAACTCAGTGCGTCAGGCAGCATCTGTGGACAGAATGTACTGGCAGCGTTTCAGGTCGGTATCCTTCCTCAGATCCTTGTGTCACAAGTAATTGCCTCAAGACGACAACTCAATTTACAAAATACGTCTGCGTTATGGCTCATAGCAGTTATCCATTCTTGCATTTAGGATCAGTGCCTGTGCACAAGAACAGAATCAGAGAGGCATAAAGTCACACAAAGTGCGGAAACCAGCCCTTCAGCCTAACCTGCCTAGGCCGACCAACATGCCCCATCTACACTTGTCTCACCTGCCAACATTTGGCCCACATCTCTCTAAACATATCCTATCTATGTACCGGTTCAATTGTCTCTTAAATGTTCTGAGAGTACCTGCCTCAACTACTTCTTCCAGTAGCTCGTTCCATATACCCACCACCCTTTGTGTAAAAAAAAAATACCCCATAGGTTCCTATTAAACCTTTCTACCCTCACCTTAAGCTCATGATCTGTGGTTCTGGGCAGAAGAGTCTGTGCATTTAACCTATCTATTCCTCTCAATTATTTACGTCTCTATAAGATCACCTCCTCATCCTCCAGCGCTCCAACGACCAGAGTCCTAGCCTGCTCAACCTCTCCCTACATCTCATGCCCTCAAGTTCTGGCAACATGCTTGCAAATCTTCTCTGCATCCATCCCAGCTTGGGTGGCAGAGCTGCTGCCTCACAGCGCCAGAGACCCAGGTTCCATCCCGACTACGGATGCTGTCTGTACGGAGTTTGTACGTTCTCCCTGTGACCTGTGTGGGTTTTCTCCGAGAACTTCAGTTTCCTCCCACACTCCAAATACTTACAGGTTTGTAGGTTAATTGGCTTGGTATGATTGTAAATTGTCCAGAGTGTGTGCAGGACAGTGTTACTGTGCGGGGATCGCTAGTCGGTGTGGACTCGGTGGGCCAAAGGTCCTGTTTCCGCGCGGCATCTCTAAGCTAAACATCTTTCTTATAATATCTTAGGAGATTTAGACGGAATTATGCAGTTTTGTCTAGACTATATCTGTTCTTTAATTCAAAAGGAATCTTGCACTGTAGACAGGGTGGCACGGTGACACAGCAGTCGAGTTGCTGCCTTACAGCGTCGGAGACTCGGGTTCGATCCCGACTACAGGTGCTGTCTGCACAGGGTTTGCACGTTCTCCCCGGGACCTGCCTGGGTTTTCTCCAAGATCTTCGATTTCATCCCACACTCCAGACATAGAGGTTTATAGGCTAATATGGCTTGATAATTATAAATTGTCCCGAGTGTGTGCCAGATAGTGTTTAATGTGCGGGGATCACTGGTCAGCGCGGACTCAGTGGGCCGAAGGGCCTGTTTTCACACTATATCTCTACATTAACATTAAGCAATTGAATGCACCAACCTTGATGAGATCCAGATCGCACTGGCCTCTTTCGTAGGCCACACAAGCCAAGTGCGGGTCCCTCTTTTCACAGTATTTTCCAACCACAGAACTGTCGTAGAAAGGGTTTTCACGTAGGAAGCGCTCAGGGTTGTTATTGCTATCGATGTATATTTTAGCCAGAGCGTTGTGGGTGGCAGGCTCCTCACAGCCCTCGTGAATCCGAGACTCCAGCCAGGGCAGCAACAACTTCAATCTGCCAACAAAAAAAGACAAGAATACTGAGCAAAGTCCAACAAGTGGCACCTTGGTGATAACGAATGAACGGAACACAAAGTATGAAGTGCTGGAGTAACTCAGCAGGTCAGGCAGCATCTGTGGAGAACATGGATAGGTGACGTTTCACAGAGTGCTGGAGTAACTCAGCGGGTCAGGCAGCATCTCAGGAGGACATGGGCAGGTGACGTTTCAGGTTGGGACTCTTCCGCAGACATTGTTAGTGGTGGGGAACAAGTTCACAAGTTATAGGATTAGGCCATTCGGTGAGTGGTGGGTCTCTGGAATTCTCTGCCACAGAAGGTAGTTGAGGCCAGTTCATTGGCTATATTTAAGAGGGCGTTAGATGTGGCACTTGTGGCTAAAGGGATCAGGGGGTATGGAGAGAAGGCAGGTACGGGATACTGAGTTGGATGATCAGCCATGATCACATTGAATGGCGGTGCAGGCTCGAAGGGCCGAATGGCCTACTCCTGCACCTATTTTCTATGTTTCTATGGCCCATCGAGTCTACTCCATCATTCAATCATGGCTGATCTCTGCCTCCTAATCCCATTTTCCTGCCTTCTCCCCATAACCCTTGACACCCATTCTAATCAAGAACTTGTCTATCTC
Source organism: Raja brachyura (assembly GCA_963514005.1). The sequence goes on along the minus strand of OY740808.1, from coordinate 3,468,130 downwards.
TGCCTTAAAAATATGCACTGACTTGGCCTCCACAGCCATCTGGCAATGAGTTCCACAGATTAACTACCCTCTGACTAAAGAAGTTCCTCCTCACCTCCTTTCTAAAAGAGCGCCCTTTATTTCTGAGGCTGTGACTTCTGGTCCTAGACTCTCCCACCATCCTCTCCACATCCACTCTATCTCTGCCTTTCATTATTCAGTATGTTTCAATGGGGTCCCCCCTCAACCTTCTAAACTCCAGCGAGTACAGGCCCAATGCTGTCAAACACTCATCATAGGCTAACCCACTCATTCCTGGGATCATTCTTGTAAACCTCCTCTGGACCCTCTCCAGAGCCACCGCATCCTTCCTCAGATACGGGGCCCAAATTTGCTCACAGTACCCCAAATGCGGCCTGGCTGGCGCCTCATAGAGCCTCAGCGTTACATCCCTGGTGTATAGAGTTGCAAGAGAGGAGGGTCAGGGGAAAGCCTGGCAGGTACGAGGTTGAAATTGGTGAGGGGGTGGGGAGGTCCCAATGTTGGCGCAGTCCAGAACCAGGGGCCACAGTTTAAGAAAGAATAGGGGGTAGGTCATTGAAAACGTAGATGAGGAAAAACTTTTTCACCCAGAGAGTTGTGAAACTGTGGAATTCTCTGCCTCAGAAGACAGTGGAGGCCATTTCACTGGATGTTTTCAAGAGAGAGTTAGATAGAGCTCTTAAAGACAGCGGAGTCAAGGGAAGGTAGACACAAAATGCTGGAGTAACTCAGCAGATGAGGCAGCATCTATGGTGAGAAGGAACGGGTGACGTTTCGGGGGTACTGGAGTTCTTTCTCACACGCGCGGAGTGAGGGGATATGGAGAGAAGGCAGGAACGGGGTACTGATTGGGGATGATCAGCCATGATCACAGTGAATGTAGGGCTGAATGGCCTACTCCTGCACCTATTGTCACGTGCGACAGCAGGCAGTAGATACGACTGTCCGGTAATCTTTTGGTGTGACTGTGTCGAGGCCAAAACATGGCAACACTTGTATACTGCCTGGGTGAGGTTTGCTGTATGATGTTGCCGGGTTGCATGCAAAACAAAGTATTTCACTGTAGTTGGATACACGAGACAATAGAGTATCATTGAATCATGTTATCCTGCATGTAGAGCCAGCAAAGCCCGATCAAGGATAGTCAAAGGGTCACCAACGAGGTAGATCAGGGGTGGGGAACCTGCGGCCTTCTAGGCCATTAAGTGCGGCCTTTTGAATGCATCCAAATTTTGTAGAACAAATATTTTTATTTTTATTAATGTTTTTGTTCGTCTTTTATTATTTTTATTTTAATCTTAAAATGAACGTATTTTAAAATACCAAAGAGTAGAAGAAGATTCAATGAAATGATCCTCCCCGGCTGACGGCCACAACTGAAACATTAGTAAGTCATGAGGGCTATTTTAACAAAATAGTGCGGCAAAATACTCGCTGGAATTTAGAAGATTGAGGGGGGATCTTGTAGAAACTTACAAAATTCTTAAGGGGTTGGACAAGCTAGATGCAGGAAGATTGCTCCTGATGTTGGGGGAGTCCAGAACAAGGGGTCACAGTCTAAGGATAAGGGGGAATTCCTTTAGGACTGAGATGAGGAAAACATTCTTTACGCAGAGAGTGGCGAGTCTCTGGAATTTCATTTCGGAGTCACGTGAGTGACTTCGTGAAGAGCCCGCCGGCGTGCATGCTCGACATATCGTCGTACCGCGTTGCTGCGACGGCTGACGGAGGAGCGTGCTCCTCGCCAGCCCTTCATAAGGGAACCACGCAGGTAAGTATGCTACCTTAAGTTGGTGGTTCTTGTTGTGTTTGCTTCACAGCAAGAACATGGATGGGAGTCTAAGAGGCCGGAGTTCGAGGAGAAGTCGCCGGCCAGCAGTTCCGGAGCGAGAGTTGTCGGGGGTACCTGCAACGCAGACCGGAACGAGGGCGGAGATGTCGGTGAGCTCTGTGTTTTCAGGTCCGGACCCGCCCGCACACCACAGCTCGGAGGAGTTCGACGAGGAGGAGTGTGGTGTGCCGCCAGAGCAGGACGACCCTGCCATGGCAGTCAGGTCGTCAGCAGGCTTGCTGACGGCCTCGAGCAGAAGGGTCCGTGCGGCTGCACGGCCCGCTTCACGAAGCCCCCTGAGGAGGGGAAGGGCAGGAGCCCAAAAGCCTAACCCTGTCGGGGCTAAGGCTCTGCCTGTCGCCAAGGAGCGGTCAGGTTCTAGGACGGGACCCGGGGCAGCTGTGAGGTCCAGCCGTCGCCCCCCAACTTCCGACGCCGGGACGAGTCAGTTGGGGGTCCCGTCACGGTCGCCGAGCCTCCCATGGATGGGTGGGCGAGACCATGCGTCGGCAAGGTCCACGATGTGGGCAGCTGGCAAGCCTGCACGGGCCCAAGGTATCCAGGCTTCGGCTGGTGCCGACACCATGCCGCATCTGTCCTTAGAGGCAACGGCTTCCGCTCCCGCTATACGGAGGCGGTTGAACACGCCCGTGCAGGAATCGCGCAGTTTCGCCTCGGCGGCTGTCGACGACAACTACCGGCACCGGCAGGGCCTCGACGAGGTGCGGGCCGATGACAGGAGCCCCGGCCAATTTTCAGAGCTGGAGGACTCCGACCAACTGAGTGTTCAGGGTGAAGGGCGTATTGACCGTATAGAGCGGCTGCTGGAACGTCTCCTTCAACAACAACAGGCATCCAGCAGCGACAGGCACAGGGCTTCATCACCAGCTTCATACACCAGCCTGGAGCAGCAGGATGAGGAGGCAGTGGTCGATCCCATCCCACCCCCGCCTGAGTTACCGGCGGAGGACCTCCTCGATGTGGCCACCAAGTTTGCAGCCCCTCAATCCTTGGGGCTTCCTATCAATACAAAACTGGCAGCCACTGTGGACTTCCTAAATAATCACCAGCTTCAGGAGGAAGTTCTACTACAAGCCATGAGCCGTCACAAGGCTCCATCAAACTGCAACTCCCTCAACGTGCCTGTGGTCAATACGCCAATCTGGGGCAACATCAGTGCGGCTATCCGTCAGCAGGAACTAAAGATTCAGCGGATCTTGAAACTCCTCACGGCCGGGATTACTGCTTTTGTGCAGTCGGTCAACGGAGAGGAGCTTAATTTGGACCAGGAGGATGCCCTGGCGCATCTATGCGCTACTCAAAATGAAATCAACGGCTTTCGGAAAAATAGCATCCGCCCAGCGCTCAACCCCAAATTTGCAGGGTTGTGCAAACCACCGCCGCCGCCGCCCCGTCAGCTCTTTGGCGAAGACCTTGCCAAAAGGGTCAGAGAGCTTGATGAACAAGCCAAGACCGTGGGGCTCATGCGCTCTCAGAGTGCCCCCACGCCATCGAGCTCCAAAGCTCCGCTTGGCCGCTCACGAGGGTCTGCCAGCACGTCTACCAGGAATTACCCTCCAGCTCCAAACCGATATCAACCACCCCAACCACAGGGGTCTTTTTTAGGACAGGCTCGGCAGAAGCCGAGATGGAAAATGAGGACGCCACGACCTCAAACCAACTCAGCACCTTTACGTCCACCCACTCGTGTCAGGGACCGCCGGTAACCACAGAGGTGAGGCGGTCTGGTTCTCTTTTTTTCTCTTTGTTTAACCTCACATGTTGGTGGGCGTTTGCGGTTGTTTGCGGGTGCATGGGGTGAGATTACCAGTGATGAGTATGTGTTACGGAATATTCAGGGCCATAGCATTGAGTTTATTAATGGGGACATCCCTCCGTCTCAGCATAGACCGGGTCGTATGTTTAAACTAACGGCTGCGGAACAGTCCGTAGGCTATAAGGAAATTTTAAGGTTGGAACAGAAAGGGGTCATAGAGAAAACGGTTCATGAGCCCGTTGAATTTGTTTCCAATATTTTTACCCGACCTAAGAAAGATGGAGGCTGTAGAGTCATTATTGATCTGACCACTCTGAATAACTTTGTAACATATACTCATTTTAAAATGGACACGTTTGAAACGGCCAAATCATTGATCTCACAAGGGTGCTTTATGGCATGTATTGATTTACAGGATGCGTACTATACCGTACCCATGCAAAAATATTACAGAAGGTTCTTAAAATTTATCTGGATGGACCAGCTGTGGCAATATAGGGCGTTGCCTAATGGGCTCACCACAGCCCCTCGATTATTTACTAAATTGGTGAAGCCAATTATGGCTTATTTAAGACAACGACATCATATCGTTATGGCCTATTTAGATGATATTTTAATCATCGGACACACCTTGGAATCAGCTCAACAAGGGGTTGCAGCTGCGGTCAATTTGTTCCAACAGCTTGGGTTCATTGTTCATCCAGAAAAATCTAAGTTCTGCCCCACCCAGGTAATTAATTATCTGGGGTTCCAGGTGAATTCCATTAGCATGAGAGTCACCATACCAATTAACAAAATTGAGGAGGTAACACAGGTGTGTACAGATTTACTCAATACTCGTATACCATCGATTCGTCACACAGCTACTGTCATTGGCAAGATTGTGGCTTTGTTTCCGGCAGCTCGGTATGGACCTCTGCATTATCAAAACTTGCAGAGAGCCAAGATTGCTGCGCTGCGACGGCATGCTGGTCATTATGATCGATCAATGCAGCTGCCGCCTGCAGCATTGGATGAGTTACGATGGTGGGTTTGCCACATTAGTAACTCGTTTAAAACTATTATTGAGGCGAAACCGATGATATACTTACAAACTGATGCGAGCTCTGATGGCTGGGGAGCTACGAATCAACATTCTAGTTGTGGGGGCCGATGGGATACCCTTGAGAATACAATGTTGGTATCACAAGGGATCAACTATTTGGAGCTGCTTGCAGCGTTTCACGGACTTCGTGCATATTGTTCCAAGATCTTTGGAGCACATGTCCGGCTCCAAATAGACAACACCACAGCGGTGGCGTATTTAAATCACATGGGTGGTACCAGGTCAGTTTCATGTGATAAATTGGCTAATTCAATTTGGCTCTGGTGTGTCAAGAGAGACATTTGGATTTCAGCCACCTATTTGCCAGGTGAGCTTAATTTTGTGGCGGACGCCAGGTCACGCAAGTTCAATGATAATATTGAATGGATGTTACATCCTGAAATTTTTGCAAAAATCACAGCCAAATTTGGGAAACCGGACATTGACCTTTTTGCGTCCCGGTTGAACCATCAGGTACCAACCTACGTTTCGTGGGAACCAGATCCTGGGGCTATAGCGTTAGATGCATTCTCGCTAGACTGGGGGAATTGCTTTTTCTATGCATTCCCTCCGTTTTGCCTCATCAGTCGGGTATTACGAAAAATTCAGATGGATGGTGCCAAGGGCATCCTTATCATACCCGACTGGCCTACACAGCCGTGGTATCCGATGGTCTTTGACACGCTCAGTGAACCTTGGGTCCGTTTGCAGGGTAGCCCAGAATTAGTTACTCACCCTGTTTCAGGGGAGCCACATCCCTGCCATGGCTATTTAAATTTGTTGGCTTGCAGATTCTGAATCGGCCTTTAGTTGGATACGGCCTTTCTACCCGGACCATGGATACCATTGCAGCGTCGTGCCGAGAGTCTACAAGGCGAAGATACCGCTCTCACATCAGGAAGTGGGAAGCCTTCTGCAGCCGCTCTCGCATCACGTACGATGCCGTGACTATAACCGACGTCCTGGAATTCCTCGCGGGGTTGCACCATGATGAACACTTAAGCTACAGTGCCATCAACAGCGCCAGGAGCGCTCTATCATTCTACCTCAATATTGAGGTGGGATCCAACAAGCTAGTGTCCAGGCTCATGCGGGGTATTTTCAATACGAATCCGCCTACACCACGCTACAATATCACCTGGGATGTCAGGGTAGTTTTAGCTCTGCTCAGGACGTGGTCCCCCATGGAAGGGCTCCAGCTGGACAAACTCACCATGAAGCTGGTGATGTTACTAGCGCTGACTTCAGCACAGAGGGTACAGACACTCCATAAACTACGTGTCGACAGAATGATGTCTACCCCCACAGAAGTAGTTTTCTTTGTTGACGAGCTACTAAAGCAGCAGAGACCTGGGTGCACAGGGCTGCAGCTGAAGTTCCCGGCATACCCCGCAGATGCTAGGCTATGTTTAGCCTCCCACATCCGTTACTACGTCAAGGTGACGGCAAGCATCAGAGGAAAGGAGAGATACCTGCTTGTCACTCATAAGAGACCTCACCATCGAGTGACAACACAGACGATATCCAGGTGGCTTCGAGTCGTCTTGGGTAAGTCAGGTATCGACACTAATGTGTTCAAATCTCATTCCACCAGGGCTGCATCGACGTCGGCGGCGAGGGTCATGGAGGTGCCCATGGACCATATTCTCGCCACAGCAGGATGGGCTAATGAAGCGGTGTTCCAGCGTTTCTACAACCGGCCCGTCGCTGCGCCTCTACAGTTCGCAGAAGCCGTACTAGATGCGGGGCAAGAACGTGGAGATGTCCCCGAATAAGGGGTTTTTGATTTGTTGTTAATAAATATGATTTGTTTTGCAGTATGGACTAGTCAGCACGTTATTCCTCCCATCCATCCCTGGTAGTGGTGTGACAGCATGGACGTGGTCCAGGGCGTGTCATCACAGAAGCTTTGAAGTCTTCACGAAGTCACTCACGTGACTCCGAAATGAAATAGTAAGATTGAACGAGAACTTACCAGTTCGAAGGTTGATCTTTATTTCATGAGGAGTCGAAGTGAGGGATTTCGTGCCCTCCTCGCCCAACCCTCAATCACCTTCATCTGGTAATCTTAGTCGTTTTCATTCTTACTATGTGAAGTCATTTCTTTTGATTGGTTTCTGTGATTCCACGCCGCTACTTTGAAGTATGTCGAGCATGCGCGCCGGCGGGCTCTTCACGAAATCCCTCACTTCGACTCCTCATGAAATAAAGATCAACCTTCGAACTGGTAAGTTCTCGTTCAATCTTACTATTCTCTGCCACAGAAGGTCGTTGAGGCCAGTTCATTGGCTATATTCTTTGGCGTGCAGAAGGTTAAGGGGGGACTTGATTGAGGTCTTTAAAATGATGAAAGGGATAGACAGAGTTGACGTGGATAAGCTTTTCCCATTGAGGGTAGGGAAGATTCAAACAAGAGGGCATGACATAAGAAATAAGGGACAGAAGTTTAGGGGTAACATGAGGGGGAACTTCTTTACTCAGAGAGTGGTGGCTGTGTGGAATGATCTTCCAGCAGAAGTGGTGGAGGCAGGATCGATTTTAACATTTAAAAGTAAAGTGGATAGGTATATGGACTGGAAGGGATTGGAGGGGTATGGTCTGCGTGTAGGTAGATGGGACTAGGGGAAAATAAATGGTCGGCACGGACTGGAAGGGCCGAGAAGGCCTGTTTCCTTGCTGTAATTGTTATATGGTTATATTCAAGAGGTGGATGTGGGTCTTGTGGCTAAAAGGGATCAGGGGGCATGGAGAGAAGGCAGGTACGGGATACTGAGTTGGATGATCAGCCATGATCATATTGAATGGCGGTGCAGGCTCGAAGGGCCGAATGGCCTACTCCTGCACCTATTTTTCTATGTTTCTAAAATGCGACATTCCAACATGAAAAGGTTCCCCACCCCTACAATAGAGTATCATTGAATCATGTTATCCTGCATGTGCCACCACACTTGTCAATACCATATAACTATATAACAATTCCAGCACGGAAACAGGCCATCTCGGCCGAACACTTACTCTCACCTAGTCCAATGCTGGCCCAAACTGCTAACGTCGCCTCTACACCGTATAAACATGTTGGTAGTAAAACATGACACTGGTAGACAGCGAGCGGATGCTGCTTTCTGAACCACCCCCGGTTTTAAATGCAGGCTTGCTTGCGGAGTGGGGCAGAATGAGACAAACTATCCGATCTTGACTCAGCTGGCGACAGAATCAGCAGGGCCACAGTCAGAGTCAGCATGGTAACAGGCCCTTCGGCCCAACTGGACCAAGATGCCCCCCAGGGATCACGCTTCCTTTGGGCACGAGGCAGGCAGAACGCAAGGAGAGGACTTTCTGCTGCTTCGTTTACTGACCTGTTCCTCTTTTCCACTTCACCCACCAGCTCGTCCGTGGAAAACTGACCGCGGACGACGTTGATGAGGTTTTTAATGACTTCTTCGGAGCAGTCGACGTCGAGTAGTCCGCCCACCACCACTGGCAGCCTGCTGGGGTTCACCTGCACACAATGGAGGAAGGCAATGGATGCGTCACATCTAATCTTCACTCATCAATTTGCTCTATCATCCTATTTTTTTAAAAAAGAGATACAACTCAGAAACAAGACCTTCGGCCCACCGAGTTCACATCGACCCGCGATCCCCGCACGTTAACACTATCCTACATACACCAGGGACAATTTACACTTACACCAAGCCAACTAGCCTACAAATCTGCGCGTCTTTGGAGCGCGGGAGGAAACCGACGATCTGGGAGAAAACCCACGCAGGTCACGGGGAGAACGTGCAAACTCCGTACAGACAGCACCCGTAGTCGGGATCGAACCGGGGTCTCCGGCGAGGTGATGCAGCATCTCCGCCGTGCCGCCCCCTCATTTCCTTGCCCTTCAGACCCCACAGCACCGTTTAATGAGCACTTTGGAGTCGCAGCACGAGTTCTGCAAGCTTACAGACTTGAAGGTGAAAGAATTTGAAGCGTTAAGCCAAAGTGGTTCGAAGTTCACCGCGTGCCAGTGCAGAGATTGCAGATCTCGAGAGGCCATTTTACCGTCAAAACGCTGAAGGCCACAGGGTTTTTTTTTCTCCAGGCAACGGGAAACTGATTAGCCTGGATGTTGTTCCTCGCCCCTCTTCACAACCTGCTCCGTGGCTGTGTGATGCACATCTTTTCAAGTATCATCCATGTCTCTAATAAACAATTTGTCCTGTGCACAGTGTGGACTGCAATGGTCCAAACAGTGGCTGCCCCAAATGATTAGGTGTTTATCATGTTTAAGAAGAAACGGCAGATGCGGCAAAAATCGAAGGTAGACAAAAATGCCCGAGAAACTCAGCGGGTGAGGCAGCATCACAGATGCTGCCTCACCCGCTGAGTTTCTCCGGCATTTTTGTCTACCGTAGGTTTTTATCACGACACTCACCTTCTGAACATAGATCTCAATGTATTTCTGTAGGTTGTTGCGATACAGGTACAGAACCAGGTCGTGAACAAAATCAAATCGATCACAGACTATGATCAGTGGCAGCTGGTCCGTCAACTTGGCTTCCTGGAAGCAAAATACAATTGCTCAACTGAAGGAGGTTAAGTTTAGTTGAGCGATACAGCACGGAAACAGGCCCTTCGGCCCACCGGGTCCGCGCCGACCACCGATCCCCGCGCGTTAACACCCACTTTTAAAAAAACCATTTAACACGCCAATTCACCTACGCCAACCATGTTGATAGACACAAAAAGCTGGGGTAACTCAGCGGGTCAGGTAGCAAGGATCAGGTGCCGTTTTGTGTCACGACCCTTCGACAGGTGGAAAGGCTAGGCTTGTATTCACTGGAGTTTAGAAGGATGAGGGGGGGAGGGGATCTTATAGAAACATATAACATTATAAAAGGACTGGACAAGCTAGATGCAGGAAAAATGTTCCCAATGTTGGGCGAGTCCAGAACCAGGGGCCACACAGTCTTAGAATAAAGGGGAGGTCATTTAAGACTGAGGTGAGAAAAATCTTTTTCACCCAGAGAGTTGTGAATTTATGGAATTCCCTGCCACAGAGGGCAGTGGAGGCCAAGTCACTGGATGGATTTAAGAGAGAGTTAGATAGAACTCTAGGGGCTAGTGGAGTCAAGGGATATGGGGAGAAGGCAGGCACGGGTTATTGATTGGGGACAATCAGCCATGATCACAAGAAGAGCGGTGCTGGCTCGAAGGGCCGAATGGCCTCCTCCTGCACCTATTTTCTATGTTTCTATGTTTCAGATTGAGAGTCAGGGGAAAGGGAACCGGGAGATATAGGCGGTGATTATAGACACCGAACAAATGAATGAAAGATGGGCAACATGTACGATGAGCAAGGAAAGGTGGAGCCTACAATGCTCCATTGTGGGCTGTGTGGTGGGTGATAACGAGTTATACAGACAGTGAAACTAGTACGACGACTGGGGTGGGGGAGGGACAGAGAGAGAATAAATGGCGGAGTAGACTTGATGGGCCGAGTGGCCTAATTCTGCTCCTAGTAATGAAAGTATTAAGAATGCATCAGATTCAAATGTTGCTAAAAAGGATTTTAGATCTGTAATGTTAGTTTTCCATAGCCTGACCTGCTGAATTTCTAGCATTTTTAATTAAAATAAATTATGCAATCTCCTCGGCACTACTAAACACTGTAAGCCCCTACAGCCAAACTGAAGATTGCATTTGGACAATATTTCAATGAATTGTGCTTCAAGATTAATAGAACACAGGGCATTGAATCATTTTACAAGTGTACAATGGCGTATTTAACCTCCAATTTGATACTAAATCTTACACCTCTCACTTGCATGAAGATGACCCATCACTGCAGGTCATGGAGCGTTGCCATGGCTCCACAAATCTTCTACTCGGTGTCTCCCCCCCCCCCATCTCACCCCTCACTACCAGAGACTCCTGGAGATTTTCTTGAAAACTGAAACATTCATCCAAATGGCTGATATATAATTCTCAAGTAGTCAGCACAGAGCCCAGAACGGTCATTTTATCCACTTGTGTTTGCACAGTGCTGCCCCTGACAACGTTGATCTCACAGCAGATTCAAATATTAAAATGGCCTGGTCACAGGATTAGCCGGGTCAGCCACTTGTCCTGGGATTACCCTGGTCACACACACACACAGCAATTCTATTCCTTTCTGAAGGGATTTTAAAATCCAATAAATCAGCCTCTTACTTTTGGAGGAAAAAAAAAAATCAGAAAATCCCACTTAATAGAACAGGACTAGGGGGGGTCTGAGCTATAGGGATAGGCTGTGTCTCTATTCCTTGGAGCACAGGAGGATGAGGGGTGATCTTAAAAAGGTGTATAACATCTTGCGAGAATAGATTGGGTGGGGGAAATCGAGGACCATAGGTTCATGGGAAGGGGAAACAATTTAATAGGAATCTGAGGGGTAACTTCTTCACACAAAGGGTGGTGGGTGTATGGAACGAGCTGCCAGAGGAGGTAGTTGAGGCTGGGACTATTGCAATGTTAAAACAGACATTGGGCAGGTACATGGATAGGACATATGGTCAGGTGGGACAGGTGTAGCTGGAACAAGTTGGTCGGTAGGGGCAAGTGGAGCTGAAGGGCCTGTTTCCACACTGTATCACTCTATATACGCCACCTCTAACCAGCTAGATAACTGGGAACTGGACTCTATGGCTAACTTCAAAATCAGAGCGAGTTTAGAAATCTATAATGAATGAGTCAGATACACAGAACAGATTGATCAGATCAAGAACTCCTTTAGCAAATGTCTTCCACAAGTTACCGTGAAATGTGTCATCGACATACACTCCCTCAGTGTAGGAAGGAACTGCAGATGCTGGTTTACACCGAAGATAGACAAGAAATGCCGGAGTAACTCAGCGGGACAGGCAGCATCTCTGGGAGAAGGAATGGGTGACATTTCGGGTCTGAAGAAGGGTCTCGACCCGAAGCAGCTCCCATTCCTCCTCTCTGGAGATGCTGCCTGACCCGCTGAGTTACTCCAGCATTTTGTGTCTGCCAGCAGCGTGATGCTGGTCTGTCGAAACTTTACTCATAACATGACATAACTCTCATAATATGGTACTTCAAACAACTCCTGCATTCCCTCTCCCCCACCCTAGTCGTCCAACCTGCTCTACTGGTCGCATCCTTGTATCCCTCGTCACACCCTCCCCAGCCAACAATGGGCCATTGTGGGCTCCACCAATCCTTAGATCATCTCAGACCATTCAGCACTTCAACTCCCCCTCCCATTCCGTATCCGACCTCTCGGTCCCGGGCCTCCACCACGGCCAGAGTGAGCAACACAGCAAGTTGGAGGAACAGCACCTCATATTCCGCTTGGGGAGTCTGCATCCTCTGGGCTTAAACATTGAATTTTCTCAATTCTGTTAACCCTGGCTGCCTCCTCCCCTTCCCACCTCTCCCTCAGCCCTCGGGCCCTGGCATTCCTTCTCTCGCTATCTCTCCCCCACCCAAGTCGCACTAGCTTCTCATTTTCACACTACAAACAGCTTACAATGGCCTGTTTCCTTTATCATCGATACTTTTTTGCATATCTTTCTTTCATTCATTGTTCTTTCCACATCACCGTCTATATCTCTCGTTTCCCTGATCCCTGACCAGTCTGAAGAAGGGTCTCGACCCGAAAAGTCGCCTATCTCCTTCGCTCCTTAGATGCTGCTGCACCTGCTGAGTTTCTCCAGCCTTTTGTGTACCCTCAGATCATCTGTTGTCGGCCCTGATTTGTCCTGGTCTTCCCTCGTCTCCACTTTATTTCCACCACCTCCACCTCTACTTTCAGACTCTGCGGGGTCCCCAATCCGAAATGTCGCCTGCTCCTTTTCTCCAGAGATGCTGCCTGACCCGCTGAGTTAAGGGGCTGTCCCACTTTCACGACCTAATTCACAACCTTTTTTACTCGTGGACATTTTTCATCAGGCTAGAAAAACGCCCCGACCTACTTGATGCCACGAGTACCTACGACTAGCATCACGGCCTGCTACGACCTACCTACGACCTCGTGACGACCATGCTGCGAGTATGAGTCAAGGGCAAACTCGGCAGAGGTCACGAATTAGATCTTGAAAGTGGGACAGGCCCTTTACTCCAGCACTTTGTGTCCACCACTGCACATGAACCAGTAATTATTTCCAAAGGCAAAATCACAATCAAGTCCAAAATAGACAAAAGACAATAGGTGCAGGAGGAGGCCATTTGGCCGTTCGAGCCAGCACCGCCATTCAATGTGATCATGGCTGATCATCACCAATCAGTACCCCGCTCCTGCCTTCTCCTCATATCCCCTGACTCCGCTATTTTTAAGAGTCCTATCTAACTCTCTTGAAAGCATCCAGAGAACCGGCCTCCACCGCCCTCTGAGGCAGAGAATTCCACAGACTCACCACTCTCTGTGAGAAAAAGTGTTTCCTCGTCTCCGTTCTAAATGGCTTACTCCTTATTCTTAAACTGCGGTCCCTGGTTCTGGACTCCCCCAACATCGGGAACATGTTTCCTGTCTCTAGTGTGTCAAAGCCCTAAATAATCTTATATGTTTCAATGAGATCCCCTCACATCCTTCTAAACTCCAGAGTGGACAAGCCCAGCAGCTCCATTCTCTCAGCATATGACAGGAGTGGAAGGTTGCAACCTTCATGTGGTCCGCCCTGTTTCGACTAATGCAATCAACTCGACGAGCACAAATGGAAGATCAAATAGAACAAGTTGTCCAACAACTTTAGGCCGTGCACGCCACACGAAAAAAAGAAGCATATGACAGTCCCGCCATCCCAGGAATTAACCTTGTAAACCTACGCTGCACTCCCTCAATAGCAAGAATGTCCATCCTCAAATTAGGGGACCAAACCTGTACACAATTCTCCAGGTGTGGTCTCACTAGGGCTCTGTACAACTGCAGAATGACCTCTTTGCTCCTATATTCGATTCCTCTTGTTATAAAGGCCAACATGCCATTCGCTTTCTTCACTGCCTGCTGTACCTGCATCTACTAAATGGGAAAAGAACATTGCACTGTGGAAGAGGTAGGGTTGTGCAAATACCTTGAGGAAGTTTTTCACACGGTCTGAATCGTAACAATTGCTCTCACGGCATATGCGTTCCACCTCCTTAATCTGCCCGGTCTTGCAGGCTGCTTGAATGTACTTGAAGTGAACGTCGGGCTCTTGGCTGAAATTCACAATGGACCCGAGGAAATAAAACAATCCTGAAATGGGAAGACGGCACACATGTTGAGGATAGACACAAAACGCCAGAGTAACTCAGCGGGACGGGATATCTGATATTTAAATGGGAATCTGAGGGGTAACTTTTCCACACCAAGGGCGGTGGGTGTATGGAACGAGCTGCCAGAGGAGGTCGTTGAGGCAGGGACTATCCCATCATTTAAGAAACAGTTAGACAAGTACATGTTTAAGAAAGAAATGCAGATGCTGGAATAATCAAAGATAGACAAAAATGCTGGAACTACTCAGCGGGTGAGGCAGCATCTATGGAGCAAAGGAATAGGTGACGTTTCAGGTCGAAACCCCGAAGGAATAGGTGACGTTTCGGGTTGAAACCCCGAAGGAATAGGTGACGTTTCGGGTCGAGACCCGGAAGGGTCTCGACCCGAAACGTCGCCTATTCCTTCCCTCCATAGATGCTGCCTCACCCGCTGAGTTTCTCCAGCATTTTGTCATCAGTCTGAAGAAGGGTCTCGACCCGAAACGTCACCTATTCCTTCGCTCCACAGATGCTGCTGCACCTGCTGAGTTTCTCCAGCATTCTTGTCATCAGTCTGAAGAAGGGTCTCGACCCGAAACGTCACCTATTCCTTCGCTCCACAGATGCTGCCTCACCCGTTGAGTTCCTTCAGCATTCTTGTCATCAGTCTGAAGAAGGGTCTCGACCCGAAACGTCACCTATTCCTTCGCTCCATAGATGCTGCCGCACCCGCTGAGTTTCTCCAGCATTTTTGTCCACCTTAGACAAGTACACGGATTGGGCAGGTTTGGAGGGATATGGACCAAGCGCAGGCAGGTGGGACTAGTGTAGCTGGGACTTGTTGGCCAGTGTGGGCAAGTTGGGCCTGTTTCCACACTGCGTCACTCTCTGACAGACAGCATCTCTGGAGGGAAGGAATGGATGCCGTTGCGGGTCGAGACCCTTCTTAAGACTGATGTCAGGGGAGAGGGAGATATATAGATAAGGAAATGTAAGGCGTGAAAACAGGGCAAAGGGAATGGAGATCAAAGAAAATGTAGAACGTTATTAGCTGGGAGAAGGTAACAACAACAAAAACAGAGATAAAATGTAATCGGAGACAGTAAGGCTGGTCGGAGAACTGGGAAGGGGGAGGTGATGGAGAGAGAGGGACAGCAAGGGTTACTTGAAGTTAGAGAAGTCAATGTTCATACCGCTGCCCAAGCGAAATATGAGGTGCTGTTCAGACAGATAAACGAGTCCTCAGCCAACAATCACAAATGCAGAATAATGGTAGAAAGCTCATCTCAGCTGTCGTGAGAGGTTGAACAGTAGGCTGAATACATACCTTCACTGAATTAAAATTAAGCCTGCTTCCTGCGTATCAAGAGCAGGAATGAATCTGAAATGCTTCCGTCAGATAGAGCTTAGTTGCTGCAGTTCATAGCAAACAACTTGACAGCCACTGACAGCAACTTGACAACACCAAGCCACTGCCAGACACAAAGTGCTGGAGTAACTCGGCACGGCAGGATACATCTCTGAAGAAAAAGGGTGGGTGACATTTCGGGTCAGGACCCTTCTCCAGACTAAGAGGTGGTGGAGGGTGGGGTGGGGGTGGGTGAAGGGCTGGAGGCGAGAAACTGTTGCCTATTTTAGAATACCACTGAACTTTAAGAATTACAAATGGCAGCAAACTTGAATGGATGAACCAATGAACCAGGATTTCTTGATCAAAGGCCACAATTACTTTACTGAGGACCAATTCTTTTCAAGCATGAAATTGGGCAGGTGCACACGTTAGATACGAGTCAGGACTCAGAGGAGAGAAACAAGCCTTTCCCAATCAAGTCTACAAGTCTACAACGGCCAAGTGTCCATTTATACCAACCCCATTTTATGCTCTCCACATTTCACCAATCCCCAGATCCCACCACTCCTCTACTCTCAAGGGGGCAGTTTAGCGGCCAATTGAGCAGCATTTGTGGGACGAGGGGAAACCCAGGCTGTCACCTCAACTCCACTATAGGGCAGCACGGTGGCGCAGCTGTGGAGATGCTGCCTTACAGCGGTGAGACACCCGGGTTCGATCCCGGCTAAGGGTGCCGTCTGTACGGAGTTCGACAGACAACTGGGTTGTCTGGGCTTTCTCCGAGATCTTCGGTTTCCTCCCACACACCAAAAGGCCTGCAGGTTTATGGGTTAATTGGCTTGGTGTAAATGTAAATGTTGTGTGTAGGATAGTGTTAGTGTGTGGGGATCGCTGGTCGGCACGGACTCAATGCGAGAAGGGTCTGTTCCCGCACTCTATCTGTAAATGTAACTAAACTAAACTGTGCATAAGTCAGAATTGAATCTGGGGTACTGGAGTCAAGTAGGCACCTTTATTAGTTGTTTTACCCTAAAGGGCCTGTCCCACTCACGTGATATTTTCGGCTACTTGCCGGCACCCGTCATAGTCACAGCGGGTCACCAAAATTTTTCAAAATGTTGAAAATCCAGTGGCGACCGGAAAAAGGTACGACTCTTTGGGCGACTACTCACGACCATACAGGCCTCACCCCGCACGGTGATTTTCGGCGACCCGCTGCGACAAGGACGGGTGCCGGCAAGTTGCCGAAAAAAAATTGCGTAAGTGGGACAGGCCCTTAACATTTTAATTAAAACTTAACTATTCATGCCGCAACTAATATAAAACTATAGGATATAAACAGGCAACTGACAAAAAGGATTGACTACCCATTGAGTTACTTTCTTTAAAAGTACGGCTATTATAGGCACTGTCATTCTTGGCCTCTATTTGCCCTCGTGGAACAGGCCAGATATGTGGAAAGTGAGCTGGTTGTGCACAGAAACAGGACTGCTGATCACTCAACAAATTTGCTTTTTTTAAGAAGATTTAAGTTTCAGAACTGTGAGCTGGTGAAAAGTGCATGTCAGCCTTCAAAGAGGCAACAAAGGTCGGCTTCTCCAGGCCTGACCTTGAGCAGTTGAACACTTGCCAAAGATATGGGATTGAAAAAACTCCAGTTCACACAGTACAAACAGTCTTCCAAAATCATAAAAAGGACAAAGATCAAAACCAAAGGTAACTCAGGCATCACGAGCATTAGGCTCTGATTACTGCGGGTGTCAGGGGTTATGGGGCGGAGGCGGGAGAATGGGGTTGAGAGAGAAAGACAGATCAGCCATGATTGAATGGGAGAGTAGACTTGTTGGGCCAAATGGCCCAATTCTGCGGTTAGAAATTATGAACTTATTAACAAGTGCAGCACAATCGAGAATGTTTTATTATTAATGTTTAATGTTTAATGTGTCATTCCTAACTGTCACCGTATGTCATGTTGTCACTTGCGGGCGGAGCGCCAAGGCAGATTCCTTGTATGTGAATGTACTTGGCCAATAAACTTATTCACTCATTCATTCACAAAGGCACAGCGGTAGAGTTGCTGCCTTTCTGCGCCAGAGACCCAGGTTCGATCCCGACTACAGGTGCTGTCTGTGCCGAGTTTGTATGTTCTCCCCGTGACCGCGCGGTTTCAACCCACAATCCAAAGGTGGACAGGTTTGTAGGTTAATTGGCTTTGGTAAGAAATATTATAAATTGCCCCCAGTGTGTAGGATAGTGCTAGCGTGTGGGGTTATTGCTGGTCGGCAGGAATTTGGTGGGCCGAGGGGCCTGTTTCCCCATAGTATCTCTTTTTTAAAAAAGTTTTCTCACATTATGTAAGCTTTAAATTCCCCCCCCCCCCCCCCCGGTTTTCGAACGGCCTCTTACCTTCGTAGCTTTTGAAGGATTCAAACAGCTCGACCAGAGACTGGGTGCCGAGCTGCTCGTGGTATTTAGATGCTACTTGCACACAGAGCTGCAGGTTCTGGCGAATGTTTGCTGACAGCATGGCACGCAAGCACTCCAGCGAATCTTCCACCGACAGTGCCCCAAAGTAGTTCACAAGCCACTGGAAGTGAGAAAAGAAACATTTACAACGTGGATTCTTGCGAGACTCACTAAACGAATAGGATTGAAATTTGGGCTTAGGCTAAAAGCCCTGTCCCACTGAACGGGTTCATTCCAAGAGCTCTCCCGAGTTTAAAAAAAAATCAAACTCGTGGTAAGCACGGAGAATGAACGTAGCGGGTACGTCGGAGCTCGGGGACGTCTCTTAGCGCTAACGGCAGGTACTCGGGAAGACTCGCTAACGGCAGGGAAGCACGGGAAGACTGGTGAAGATTTTTCAACATGATGAAAAATGTACACGAGAGCCCCGAGTACCGACGAGTGGCCATTACCGAGTTCGAATCAGGGCAAACTCGGGAGAACCCTTGGAATGAACTCGTACCGTGGGACAGGGGTTTTAGGCCCCCCTCGGTCATGGCTGACCATGGGTGTCTCCGGGGTGCTATTCCCGATGTGCACGTGACTTTGTTTAACGTGGGGAGACTGGCGCACAGACAGCCACCTCACGGTCCTTGACAGATCTGGGTCAGGATCCAGTGGCATGGAGTCCAAGACGACCATTTAACACAAGGCTATTCAGTACATGTACCCAGGAAGGTTTAGTTTCGTTTAGAGATATCGGGTGGAAACAGCCCCTTCGGACCATCGAGTTTGTGACAATCAGTGATCACCCGTGCACTCATTCTACCCCACACACTAGGCACAATTTATAGAAGTTTAACCTGCAAACCATTCCATTCTTTGGGATGAATAGGGAATGGCGGCGCTGCCCTGGCAGCAGCAGCTCGCCTGCAGTCCGTTTGTTTTCTATTTTTTTTTGTTTTCTTGTCTTGTTTTAGCTTTAATTTGAGTTATTATGTAGTGTACGTGTGTGGGATGGGTGGGAGAAACGTTTTAGTCTCTTCCTTTTGGGGGGGGGACGCGACTTTTCTTGTCGTATCCCCCGTCTCCGTCTCCGCTGAGGCCTAATGGCGGAGCTGGCAGCCTCCAACTGCGACCGACCTCGAGGCTCCGGAGGTAGAGCCAGCCAGGACTTCGGGGCTGTGGCGGGTTCAGGCGTTCCGGCGTTCCGACTCGGAGCTGTGGCGGCTTTCCGGTGGCGGTGGCGGCGGCAGCGACTTCGGAGGTTCGGCCGCGGGCCCGGTGGACGACATCGTCGGGAGCTCGCAGGTCACAGGTTGGCGACCTGTTTTTCCGGAGCTCCCGCGGCAACAGCTGCGTCCGCTGGACTGGAGGGCGGCAGCTTCGACCGCCCCGGGCCGCGGAGTTGAACCGGCCCGTTCACGGAGCACGGTTCAGCAGCGGGATTTATTTACATCACCCGGCATGGGTCACAACATCAGAGGCCTGGGTCGCCTCAGCACAGAGGAAGAGGAAGAACAAGAAGGGAAGAGACAAAGACAAGACTTTTGCCTTCCATCAGAGTGAGGAGGTGTCTGGTGAACTCACTGTGGTAGATGTTAAATTTGTGTTTATTGTGTGTTTTGTTATTTACTATATGTATGACTGCAGGCAACGACATTTCATTCAGACCGTAAGGTCTGAATGACAATAAAGGTCCCATGATTCCATGATCCATGATGAGAGGGGAAACCGGAGCACCCAAAGAAAACGGGATTACGTTACCATCCTCCCTCAGATGATGGATTAGTACTCCATGTTTAGTTTATGGAAACAGGCCCTTCGGCCCGCCGAACCCGCGATGACCATCCATCGCCCGTTCACACCAGTTCTATGTTATCCCACTTTCCCATCCGCTCCCTACACACCAGGGGCATTTTACAGAGGGTCAATGAACCTACAAAACTCACACGTCTTTGGGATGTGGCGGGAAACCGGAGCACCCGGAGTGAGCCCACGCAGTAAGAGGGAGAACGTGCAAACTCTGCACAGACAGCACCCAGTCAGGATGGAACCCGGGTCTCGAGTGCTGCGAGGCAGCAGCTCCACCCGCCGCGCCACTGTGCTGTCCTGAACGAGGCCGTGGCAGCCTGCCACCAAGGTCCAATGGATGGGGCACCGTCAAAGTCTTATCCTGGGAACTGAACTTAAGATTCAGAAGCACGGCGCACTTTCAACATCGTACCTCAGGGTTGAGAAGATGTGTGTGCACAACAGCCCGTTTGATGTCGTACAGATCGGTGTAGTGCTCCAAGGCTCTCTGCAACAAGCCTGCCTTCTCACACAGCTGGGCAATGTGGGCCCGGTCGTAGTGAGTGAACATCTGATTGCCGAGGATCGCGTCAGCAACCTGCAAAAACAAATCCCATTGATGAAATCATATTCAACATTTGCACACTAACCCTATCAAGCGAATAATGAAAGTCCTGGATAGAGTGGATGTTTCCACTCGCTGGAGAGTCTAGGACCAGCGAGCACAACCTCGGAATCAAAGGACGTACCTTTAGAAAGGAGACGAGGAGGAATCACTTTAGTCAGAGGGTGGTGAATCTGTGGAATTTGTTGCCTCAGACAGCGGTGGAGTCCAAGTCAATGAATATTTTGAAGGCAGAGATAGACAGATTCTTGATTAGTGCGGGTGTCAGGGATTATGGGGAGAAGGCAGGAGAATGGGGTTAGGAGGGAGAGATAGATCAGCCATGATAGAAGGGAGGAGTAAACCCGATGGGCTGAATGGCCTAATTCTGCTCTTATCACATAAATCTATGAACAAGTTTTACAAGTTGCAGAAGTAATTACGTAAAATCCCTCAGTATCGGCACGCGGCACATGGCAGAGGCCGATCTGGTTAACTTCTACGGAAAGGCGCTGAAACCAGCTGAACAACGCTGATGTCTAACCCCCAATGACTCAACAATTCACAGACTATTATTATTCAAGTGGAAAGAATAGTCATTAAACTGTGGTTGCAGTAGGCTCAAGCTTCATCTCAAAACCGGCTAATAAAACCAGGGGTGACTGTGCTAAAGTAAATGCTACTGTGCAGCAAGCAAGTTTTCCTCAATTTACAGCAAAATAAATGATTAAAGAATGGCAAGTTGATGGCCTGGACGAATGCCAGGCCACGCATTAAACCAACCCCAGAAGACACTGTAGCAGAAAAAGGGTAAAAAACACTTAAGCACTGAGGATTCAACGTGCCATTTGATTTGTGTGTCTCTCCCTGGTTGAGCAGGACTCCACTTGAGTAACAAAAACTCATTAAATCTGCATTAGTGCAAGCAATATCGTTAGGGTGGTGAATCTGTGGAATTCATTGCCAAAGACGGCTGTGGAGGCCAAGTCATTGGGTAGTTTTAATGCAGAGATTTTTCAGGTTCTGGATCAGCAACCAGTTGACAAATGGTTACGGGGAGAAGGCAGGAGAATGAGGTTGAGAGGGACAAATAGATCAGCCATGATTGAATGGCGGAGTAGACGCAGGACTTGCCATCGCCCCGCCGGGGGCTTTAACATCGGAAGAAGAATGGAACACGGTGGAGAGACAAGACTTTGCCTTCCATCCAAGTGAGGAGGAGATGCACTGTGATGGACGTTTGTGTAAATTGTTTTGGGTGTGTGTCTTGATCCTATACTTGTTGTATGACTGCAGTAACCAAATTTACTTTGAGCTTCATTTGAGGTTCAAATGACAATAAATAATTGTATAAATAAAATTAAAATGGGCCGAATGGCCTAATTCTGTTCCTATGACATGAACTTTCATGTTTTTAAAACACTACCCACATCATTCACTGCGGCCCAATGCTGGCACTGAGAACTAAGCATCTAAATACCACATTTAGTTTAGAGATAGAGCCCTCCGGCCCAGTGAGTCCGCACAGACCAGCGATCCCCGCACACTAACACTATCCGACACACACCAGGGACAATTTACAATTTCACTGAAGCCAATTAACCTACAAACCTGTACGTCTTTGAGGAGTGGGAGGAAACCGGAGCATCCGGAAAAAACCCTCGCAGGTCATGGAGTGAATGTACAAACTCCATACGGACAGCACCCGTGGCCAGGATTGAACCCGGGTCTCTTGCCGCCGTGAGGCAGTAGCTCTACCCGCTGCGCCGCCCAATTGTACCACCTCACGTACCGAATGCTTCTACAAATACCTGGCACATTTAATGTTTGATACAATTAGCGCCAATAAATGCTAAACTTGTCATTAAGTGATAATCACTTGCAAATCAGGCTGCACACCATTTGCATCCGGAAAACAAGTTTTCTTCACAAATTCTGGAAATCCAAACCCAGGGGTGGGGAACCTGTGGCCTTCTACGCTATTAAGTGCGGACTTTTGAATGAATTAAATATTTGTAGAACAAATCCTTTTATTTTTATTAAATGTTTTTTGTTTGTCTTTTATTATTTTAATTTTAATCTTAAAATTAACGTATTTAAAATACCAAGAAGAAGATTCAACTAAATAATGCTCCCCGACTGACGGCCACAATTAAAACATTAGTAATAATTTTAACAAAATAGTGTACAGTTTGAAGTATAGCGAGTTGAAGTTTCTTGGATGCGGCCTTATTAGATTACAGCTAACTTAATAGGATCACAGAAACATAGAAAATAGGTGCAGGAGTAGGCCATTCGGCCCTTCGAGCCTGCACCGCCATTCAATATGATCATGGCTGATCATCCAACTCAGTATCCCGTACCTGCCTTCTCTCCATACCCCCTGATCCCTTTAGCCACAAGGGCCACATCTAACTCCCTCTTAAATATAGCCAACAAACTGGCCTCAACTACCTTCTGTGGCAGAGAATTCCACAGATTCACCACTCTCTGTGTGAAAAATGATTTTCCCATCTCAGTCCTTATCCTTAAACTGTAACCCCTTGTCCTGGACTTCCCCAACCTCGGGAACAATCTTCCTGCATCTGACCTGTCCAACCCCTTAAGAATGTTGTAAGACTCTGTAAGATCCCCCCTCAATCTTCTAAATTCTAGCGAGTACAAGCCGAGTCTATCCAGTCTTTCTTCATATGACCATATAACAATTACAGCACGGAAACAGGCCCTCTCGGCCCTTCCAGTCCGTGCCGACCAATATGAAAGTCCTGCCATCCCAGGAATCGGTCTGGTGAACCTTAATGCGACATTCCAACATGAAATGGTTCCCCACCCCTTGTCCAAACGCCTTAATACCCCGGTAATGCCACAAAGGAGTGCAAAGCAGCAGTTTGCTACCACCTCAAGGGTTGATAAGGGGATAAATGAATCAGCCCTGCCCACATCTTGTCATCTGGCATATTTCAACATGGCGTTAAATCAATGCACCCAAGCTGTTATGTAGGAAAGATGACAACTGCATTAAAAATGCAGCAATGCAAGAAACAAAATGTCAGCAAAGGGACGTTAGGAAATCAATGTTCCACCCTAACTAATGTGACGTGCTGAAGGTCACAGTTTTATTGCCCTGTACCAAAGAAATAACTCAAGTATTTCCATCGACCAGTTAAACTTGATTAGTAAGGGTGTCAAAGGTTACAGGGAGAAGGCAGGAGAATAGGGTTGTGAGGGGAAGATAGACCAGTCATGATAAAATATGGAGTAGACTCGATGGGTCGAATGGTCTACATCTGCTCTCACAGCTGCAGACGTATGCAGGGAGACCAATATTAGGCCATACATTGATAGCGCAAACAAACCGATCAGCTGGTGTACGAGCGTCCCCACCTGTGGTGCGTGGATCAGGTTCATTTCAAGTAGACGGGTCTGCAAGTGACCCTCTGAAGGCCTGTTGTTCTTCAGAGCATCCAGAAGGAAGGAAGTACACTGCTGGATCAGGTTGTTCTCCATAAAAATATCCACAATCTGAGAGCAACCAGAGAGAATAACAACCGTTAAGTAACATTTTGCACTTCAGTACACAAATTCAAATGCTTCAAGTCTTTAAGAATAAGGGGCAAGGCATTTAGAATGGAGATGAGGAAACACTTTTTCACACAGAGAGTTGTGAGTCTGTGGAATTCTCTGCCTCAGAGGGCGGTGGAGGCCTATTGGGGGGGAGAGAGGGGATTCTCTGGATCCTTTCAAGCGAGAGCTTGATAGGGCTCTTAAAGATAGCAGAGTCAGGGGATATGGGGAGAAGGCAGGAACGGGGTACTGATTGGGGATGATCAGCCATGATCACATTGAATGGTGGTGCTGGCTTGAAGGGCCGAATGGCCTACTCCTGCACCTATTGTCTATTGTCTTCTTCTGCCTTTTGTACTAGTCCGAGGATTTCGATCTACATCATTGGAGACCCTCGGACTTTCTTTGATTGGAATTTATCTTGCACTGAGCGTTATTCCCTTTATCAAGTACCTGTACACTGTGGACGGATCGACTGCAATCATGTCATGTACGTCTGCTGACTAGACAGCAGGCAACAAAAGCTTTTCACCGTACCTCGGTAAACATGACAATAAACTCAACTCAAGCTGGGTTTCGGGACGGCAATTTGTTGACTGCAACCGGGGCAAGAGTTTGGTCAGGAACCTAAGGTTTTCTGAGTCAGTCTCAATCCATAAAAGGGAATACAAAAGGAACTCCCAGGTTCAACTCAAGCTTACAGAAGCATCTATGTAGAGAGGTATTGGAGGAACAGCACCTCATACTCCGCTTGGGGAGTCTGCATCCTCTGAGCTTGAACACTGAATTTTCTCAATTCAGTTAACCCTTGCTGTCTCCTCCCCTCCCCACCTCTCCCCCAGCCCTCGGGCTCCTTCTCCTTTCTCAGGAGAAAAGGAATGGGTGACGTTTCGGGTCGAGACCCTTCTTCAGACTGAGAGTCAGGGGAGAGATGTAGACGGTGATGTGGAGAGATATGGAACAAGTGAATGAAAGATGCACAACGAAGCATCAATGATTAAGCAGCGGAACATAACCATATAATAACCATATAACAATTACAGCACGGAAACAGGCCCTCTCAGCCCTTCCAGTCCGTGCCGACCATTTATTTTCCCCTAGTCCCATCTACCTGCACTCAGACCATACCCCTCCATTCCCTTCCCGTCCGTATACCTATCCACCTTACTTTTAAATGTTAAAATCGATCCTGCCTCCACCACTTCTGCTGGAAGATCATTCCACACAGCCACCACTCTCTGGGTAAAGAAGTTCCCCCTCATGTTACCCCTAAACTCCTGTCCCTTAATTCTCATGTCATGTCCTCTTGTTTGAATCTTCCCTACCCTCAATGGGAAAAGTTTATCCACGTCAACTCTGTCTATCCCTTTCATCATTTTAAAGACCTCAATCAAGTCCCCCCTTAACCTTCTGCGTTCCAAAGAATAAAGACCTAACTTGTTCAACCTTTCTCTGTAACTTAGTTGCTGGAACCCAGGCAACATTCTAGTAAATCTCCTCTGTACTCTCTCTATTTTGTTGACATCCTTCCTATAATTAGGCGACGAAAATTGTACACCATACTCCAGAATTGGTCTCACCAATGCCTTGTACAATTTTAACATTACTTCCCTACTCCTATATTAAATGCTCTGATTTATAAAGGCCAGCACACCAAAAGTTTTCTTTACCACCCTATGGAACCCAGGCAACATTCTAGTAAATCTCCTCTGTACTCTCTCTATTTTGTTGACATTTGAAACATCGCGGGCTCCACCTTTCATTGATCATTGTTACTTTTTGCATCTTTCATTCATTTGTCGTACGGGGTGGGAGATTGCAACCTTCACGCGGTCCACCCTGTTTCAACGAATGCAATCAACCTGACGTGCACAAACAAACAGATGGAGTGTTTTGGTGTCGACAGCTTTAAGCTGTGAATGGCATACACTAGAGGATTTGTTCGATATCTACCTCTCTCTCTCTCCATCACCGCCTATATCTCTTGTTTCCCTTTCCCCTGACTCTCAGTCTGAAGAAGAATCACAACTCCACAGCATGCGATTAGTAACCCAAACCTGACTTCATAATACACATGCTCAGACAATCTCAGGAGGCAGGCCAACAGATAACGTTTCAATTTAAGCACTGAAGCTCGGACTGACCTGACTGATATTGGCTAAAGGTTCCTCATCTTGGACAAGCATCTGTGCAAACTGAAGCCCCTGGTCTGGGCTCACCCGCATTACATTTCTCAGCAGGAAAACCCAGTCTGGAGTGTAGCCGACCTGTAAAATAGATTGGCACAGGTTACCTGTAGGAAGGAACTGCAGATGCTGGTTCAAACCGAAGATAAGGCACAAAAAGCTGGGGCAATTCAGCGGGACAGGCAGCAGCATCTCTGGAGAGAAGGAATGGTTGACGTTTCGTGTCGAGTCTGAAGAAGGGTCTCGACCCGAAACGTCACCCATTCCTTCTGTCCAGAGATGCTGCCTGGCCCGCTGAGTTACTCCAGCTTTTTGGCACAAGTTATGACTTGATGTATATCCGTTTCATGGGCAAATAACTCCACCACTTAAACATTTCCTCACAATTAAATCCAAATGATTTTGGGACTTAAAAAAAAAAAATTTAACCAGTCTACCAGTTTACTAGTCATTTGTGGAATTCCCTGCCACAGAGGGCAGTGGAGGCCAAATCACTGGATGGATTTAAGAGAGAGTTAGATAGAGCTCCAGGGGCTAGTGGAATCAAGGGATATGGGGAGAAGGCAGGCACGGGTTATTGATTGGGGACGATCAGCCAGGATCACAATGAATGGCGGTGCTGGCTCGAATGGCCTCCTCCTGCACCTATTTTCTACGTTTCTATGTTTCAGACTTCTGCAGGATATTACACGAAATTTCACAATAGATTGTGGAAATAGAATCAAGAGAGAAAAAGTGAGTTCTGTTAATTGTAAAATAGTTGTGGCACACCCAGGGGATGTGTAGGTTTGTAGGTAACGGGCCTCCATGCATTGCCAGAGTGTGGGGAGTGGCTGGGAAGGCATAGGGCGGGTGTGGATGGGTGATCGATGGGCCAGCACGGATTTGGTGGGCCAAATGGCTGGTCTCCATGCTATAATCACGAGATTGGAGCAGGATTAGACCATTCGGCCCATCAAGTCTACTCCGCCATTCAACCATGGCTGATCAATCTCTCCCTCCTAGCCCCATTCTCCTGCCTTCTCCCCGTAACCTCGAATACCCGCACTAATCAAGAATCTATCCATTTCTGCCTTAAATATATCCACTGGCTTGGCTAATTCAGCCTTCTGTGGCAAAGAATTCCAGATTCACCACCCTCTGATTAAAGAAATTCCGCATCAAGAAGGTCCTTTATTTCTGAGGCTATGAACTAGTCCTAGATTCTCCCACGAGTTGGATACATCTCTCCACACCAACTCTATCCAAGCCTTTATTTCTTAACTAACAAAAAGGCTTGGGTAGAGTGAATGTGGAGAGGATGTTTCCACTAATGGGAG
This sequence comes from Raja brachyura, assembly GCA_963514005.1. The sequence continues at coordinate 3,440,932 of OY740808.1, read as the reverse complement.
AATCTAGGAACAGAGGCCACAGCCTCAGAATAAAAGGATGTTCTTTTAGAAAGGAAATGAGAAGGAATTTCTTGTCAGAGGGTGGTGAATCTGTGGAATTCATTGCCACAGACGACTGTGGAGGCCACATCAATGGATATTTTTAAGGTGCAGAGAGACAGCTTTTTGATTAGTACGGGTGTCAGGGGTTTATGGGGAGAAGACAGGAGAATGGGGTTGAGAGGGAAAGACAGATCAGCCATGATTGGATGGCAGAGTAGACAATGCTCCTGGAACATGTGAACATTTGGGCAAGACATGGATGGGAGAAACTTTGGTTGGCATGAAGGAGTTGGGCCGAAGGGCCTGTTTTCATGCTGTATGACTCCATGATGGAATTAGACAGGACATTTTAAAAGTCGACTGGGAGGGCTGATTCCAGGTAACGGGTCTTCTGGTAAGTGGGAGGCTTTTCACTGAGCGTGTGAGGGTTCACGGCCAACGTGTTCCTGCCAGAGTGAAGGACATGGCTGGCAGGAGGGAGGGGGAGAGGGAGGGAGAGAGACAGAGAGACACAGAGACAGAGAGAGAGAGACAGAGAGAGAGAGACAGAGAGAGAGAGACAGAGAGAGAGAGACAGAGAGAGAGAGACAGAGAGAGAGAGACAGAGAGAGAGAGACAGAGAGAGAGAGACAGAGAGAGAGAGACAGAGAGAGAGAGACAGAGAGAGAGAGAGGGAGAGAGAGGGACAGAGAGAGGGACAGAGAGAGGGACAGAGAGAGGGACAGAGAGAGGGACAGAGAGAGGGACAGAGAGAGGGACAGAGAGAGGGACAGAGAGAGGGACAGAGAGAGGGACAGAGAGAGGGACAGAGAGAGGGACAGAGAGAGGGACAGAGAGAGGGACAGAGAGAGGGACAGAGAGAGGGACAGAGAGAGGGACAGAGAGAGGGACAGAGAGAGGGACAGAGAGAGGGACAGAGAGAGGGACAGAGAGAGGGACAGAGAGAGGGACAGAGAGAGGGACAGAGAGAGGGACAGAGAGAGGGACAGAGAGAGAGAGAGAGAGAGAGAGAGAGAGAGAGAGAGACGGAGAGATGGAGAGAGCGAGAGAGAGATGGAGAAAGACAGACAGGGAGACGGAGAGAGAGAGAGAGATGGAGAGCGAGACAGAGAGCGAGACAGAGAGGGAGACAGAGAGGGAGACAGAGAGGGAGACAGAGAGGGAGACAGAGAGGGAGACAGAGAGGGAGACAGAGAGGGAGACAGAGAGGGAGACAGAGAGGGAGACAGAGAGACAGACAGAGAGACAGACAGAGAGACAGAGAGCGAGACAGAGAGCGAGACAGAGAGCGAGACAGAGAGCGAGACAGAGAGCGAGACAGAGAGCGAGACAGAGAGCGAGACAGAGAGCGAGACAGAGAGCGAGACAGAGAGCGAGACAGAGAGCGAGACAGAGAGCGAGACAGAGAGCGAGACAGAGAGCGAGACAGAGAGCGAGACAGAGAGCGAGACAGAGAGCGAGACAGAGAGCGAGACAGAGAGCGAGACAGAGAGCGAGACAGAGAGCGAGACAGAGAGCGAGACAGAGAGCGAGACAGAGAGCGAGACAGAGAGCGAGACAGAGAGACAGACAGAGAGACAGACAGACAGAGAGAGAGACAGAGAGAGAGACAGAGAGAGAGACAGAGAGAGAGACAGAGAGAGAGACAGAGAGAGAGACAGAGAGAGAGACAGAGAGAGAGACAGAGAGAGAGACAGAGAGAGAGACAGAGAGAGAGACAGAGAGAGAGACAGAGAGAGAGACAGAGAGATTATATATATATATTCTGGGCAATAAAAATAGGCAGCACGGAGCAAGTGAATCAAGGGCCCGTTTTTGAGCTGCACACCAGGGTATCGTTTTGCCTCCCCCCCCTCCCCACCCCCCCCCCCTCAATCTTTGTGCATTCCCCAAGCCTTTCCACTCGTCACTTTAATTTCATGTTTCATGTATTTTGTCTTTTTTATGACTGTTGGCAGAACAATTTCTAAATAAACTTCTATCGTATCATGCCATGCATGGTCCAGGGAAGAAGAAAGTTTAAGGAAAGTACCTTTTTAGCGTAAAGCACAATTTTCTGAAATTGTCCGGTCTCCGCAAAGCACTGTATGACTTTGTTGGGCACGCTGGCTCGCAGATAGACACTCAAAGCAAGTGTGGGATCAGCCGCCTTCACCAAGTCCCCCAGCTCCTCTGAACACTCCAGCTGCAGGGGATGAAGGAGAACAGCGCTGAGCACTTTATGAGCAGCGTTTGGAAACAAGTGAAGGCACTGCGCACATTTTAAATCACTATGACATTTAATTTTTTGAATAGGCCGAACAATCGCGTGGCCTGCCTCCGCTGCAGGCCCAGTTTGAGCCGATTACCTTATCTTCCTTCAGCCATTTCTCCAGCAGCTGCTTGCGGCCTTGCTGCAAGACGGGTCGGCACAGCTCCAGGGACTCGTACTTGTTCAGTTGCCCCTGGTCGAGGAGGATTCCAAAATACTGAAGGAGAGGAGAAGCTTGGCCTGGCTGAGCCGGGACCGTCTGGAATTTGCGAATGGTGTCTGGAGTCCTCAGGATACCCTGACAATAGAATAGCAGTTTAGACTTGAGTTTAGAGCGGCACGGTGGCGCAGTTGGTGCCTCGCAGCGCTAGAGGGCCGGGATCGATCCCGACTGTGGCCGTTTATCCGTACGGGGTTTGTACGTTCTGCCCCGTAACATGTGTGGGTTTCTCCGGGTGCTCTGGTTTCCTCTCACTCTCCAAAGACGTGCAGCTTTGTCGGTTAATTGGCTTCGGTAAAAATTGTAAATTGTCCCTGGTGTGTGTGTGAAGAATAGTGTTAATGTGCAGGGATCGCTGGTCTGCGCAGACTCAATGGGCCGAACAGTCTGTTTTCCGCGCTGTACCTCTAAACTAAACTTTACTTACAGCGAGGAAACAGGCCCTTCGGCCCACCGAGTACTCACCGACTAGCTAACCCCCCCCGTATACAAACATGCACACAGTAGAGATAATTTTACAACTTACTGTAACAAACCTGCAAGCCAACAAACCTGTACATCTCTGGAGTGTGTGAGGAAACCGGAGCACCCAGAGAAAACCCACGCGGTCACGGGGAGGAAGGTACAAACTCCCCACCGACAGCACCTGTAGCCGGGATTGAACCCAGGACCCTGGCGCTGTGAGGCAGCAACTACCACTGTGCCACTCCGGCATAACAGCATGTATCAGTTACCATTTCTAATGTAGTTCATATCAAAGTTTTTTACAAGCTTGATTAAGATTGTTTAGCAATTCTAGACAGAATTCAATAGCTCAAATTTCAACAGAATTGAATAAATTGGCATGCAAATCTATTATTTTATTCTAACTCAACATGTCATGTGGTGAAGGCAGGAGAATGGGGATGAGACGGAACGGGAGGAAATAAAGCAATGTAGTCAGACAGGATATGCAAGAAATAGTAAGAGTCACAAACTACTTAAGGGGTTTAGCATCTTTGCAAATAGAATCAATTGTCAATTCCTGATTAAATCGTTTTCTGGCTGCAAGAAGAGGAGAAGGAAAATTGCAAAGCAGCAGACCATTCTTTAATCATCTGGCAGTGGAGACTGGATTGGACAAATGCTAATGACAAAACGATTTAGGTACTGGAAGTACAGGGAAAAGGCAAAGGGACAGCAAGTGACATTTGCTCTCCTCCCTCTTCTCTAAAACCGTCAAACAATTGGAGAGGGAATTCCAGCTATGAAGTACGGCAGGTATTTCCAGATTAAGCCGTACGTACGTGACCTGTGGTGCAGCTGGTTGAGCTGCTGCCTCACAGCTCTGGAAACCCAAGTTCCATCTTGACTTTGGGTGCCGTGTAGAGTGTGCACATTCTCAATGACCACGTGGGTTTTCTCCGGGTGCTTCCAGTTTCCTCCCACATCCCAAAGACGTGCAGGTGTGTAGGGTAATTGGATTGTAAAATTCCCCCTTATGTGTAAGGGGGGGACCTCTCTTAAAAGAGAGTTAGATAGAGCTCTTGGAGCTAGCAGAATCAAGGGATATGGGGAGAAGGCAGGTACGGGTTACTGTTTGGGGATGATCAGCCATGATCACAATGTGTGGTGGTGCAAGCTTGAAGGGGCAAATGACCTCCTCCTGCACCTATTGTCTATGTTTCTAAGCTGTGGATTTGACAGGTTTATAACAGAACTTGTGTGAATGCTCTGTGTGGATTTGGTAGGCCATTGAGTCAGTTTCCATGATGCATCTCTGAACATGCAGATTTGTAGGTTAAATGGCTTCCAATTTCTCCCTTGTCATAGTCACAGGCCCTTCAGCCCAACTTGCCCACACTGGCCAACATGTCCCAGCTAAACTAGTCCCGCCAGCCTGCGTTAGGCCCACAACCCTCCAAACCTGTCCTATCCATGTACCTGTCCAACTGGTTCTTAAACGTTAGGATAGCCATGTGCAGGATGGGGAGCTAGTGTGAACGTGTGATCGTTGACCAGTATGGACCTGGTGGGCAGAAGGGCCTCTTCTCGTGCTGTGTCTTTCAAACATTCAACCCAATGGTCAATGTTCAGAACAGCGCCAAGATTTACAATGGAAAGATTCACAAAGTGGGACTCAACACCTAAATCACAAATGATAACAGCATTCTTTGAACACTGTTGTTATCTAAAACTTGTGGATCAGAGGTTCCACAAACAAGTCCATCTACTATGTGCCTGCTTTAATAAGCGACCAACAGAAAATGGTGGCCAAAAATGCTGGAGAAACTCAGCGGTTGAGGCAGCATCTATGGAGCAAAGGAAATAGGCGACATTTTGGGTCTCGACCCGAAACGTCACCTATTTCCTTCGCTCCGTAGATGCTGCCTCACCCACTGAGTTTCTCCAGCATTTTTGCCTACCTTCGATTTTCCAGCATCTGCAGTTCCTGCCCACGGGTGAACATTGGGGAACATCGGTGAGGAGATTGACTGGACTTTGGTTCCTTCCCTCACCACTGCGTTCTGTGTTTTTGCGTTTTTTTTATAAATTATTTGTATGACTAAGGGATAAATAATTTTGTTGCCTCTTAATTGAAGACAATGACAATAAATTAAATCAAATCAAATCAAATCCTTCTTAAACAAAAAATGGTACACACCTTTGGTGCAGAAGCAGCGACTTTAGCTGCTTCAGCATAGTTGCCTTGGGCAAACAAAGTATTAAACTTCCTTGCAAAGAGCTCCTCTGCACCAGCGAGGTTGCTCCGTACAGCCATACGCAAAGCCAAGTCAGGGTTCTGGAGCACATTAGTGGTGTAGTTAACGATATTTTCTTCTTCCACACAGACAGAAAGAACCTGCAAACAAAAAATGGTCTAATTAAGACAACCAGTGGAACGATGGCAGCACACGGTTGACACCTAACAGTATTTATAGCTACAGAATAAATCTCTTAAAAGATTTGGATATAGAGGGCAAGAAAGCAGCCAGGGATAAACCTCACCCTCTAAATCACTTGGAAAAAATTGAACGTACAACGTACAAATTTAGTTTAAAGATACTTTTTCTCACAGAGAGTTGTGAGTCTGTGGAATTCTCTGCCTCAGAGGGCGGTGGAGGCCGGTTCTCTGGATGCTTTCAAGAGAGAGCTAGATAGGCCTCTTAAAGATAGCGGAGTCAGGGGATATGGGGAGAAGGCAGGAACGGGGTACTGATTGGGGATGATCAGCCATGATCACATTGAATGACGGTGCTGGCTCAAAGGGCCGAATGGCCTCCTCCTGCACCTATTGTCTATTGTCTATGGTCTACAGCATGGAAACAGGCCCCTGGGCCCAGAGTTCACGCCAACCCTGTACACACGGGGAAATTTACAGAGGCATATTAATCTACAAAGGCGCACGTCTTTGGGATATGTTGGGGGGGGGGGGGGGGGGGGGGGAGGGGGGACTAGAGCCCCCAGAGGGCAGGATCGAACCTTGGTCTCTGGCGCTGTGAGGCAGTAGCTCCACCAGCTGTGCCAGAGTGCTGCCCTATCTCCCACTGATCATCTAACCTCTGAAATAATTCACTTTGGAAAAGACGTATACAGCTCCGCAATAAAGCTGCATGTTAAATTCAATGGGTTTCTGGAGGTTTGCTCAGCTGGCTGCATACCAAGGCGTGGGTGCCAGGACAATACTTGCCCTTGCAAACTCAGCAGCATTCAGAGGTGGCAGGGAAACAACAACATACTTCCCAAAATAAAAACAACAGCTTTTAATCAGTTCAGTCTAGCTCAGGGGTGGGGAACCTGCGGCCTTCTGGGCCATTAAGTGCAAGGTGCGGAATAAATCCAAATTTTGTAGAACAAATCCTTTTATTTTAATTAATTTGTTTTTGTTCGTCTTTTATTATTTTTATTTTAATCTTAAAATGAACATATTTGAAATACCAAAGAGTACAAGAAGATTCAACAAAATGATCCTATATCTAATGGAAGTTTCTTGGTAGATTACAGCTAACTTAATGCTGCCTTCCATCATGAAGAGGTTCCCCACCCCTGGACTAGCGTATTGTCACGTGCACCGAGGTACAGTGAAAGGCTTTTGTTGCGTGCTATCCAGTCAGCGGAAAGACAATACATGAATACATTCGAGCCGTCCACAGTGTCCAGATACATGACAAGGGGATAGCGTTTAGCGCAAGGTAAAGCCAGTAAATCCACAGCAGAAATACCTGGCCTTTTTTATTGACTCCAATAATGCCAGAGGTTGGTTCATGAGGTGCAGTCACAAAGATGGTCTCAGCACTGATACGGTTCATGTAGATGCAAGCACCAGACTCCAGGTCATACAAGTGGATGTACCCATATTTTGTAATCAGATATATAACGCCATACTTAGCTCCAATCTGCCAAATAAGAAAAAAGAATAAATGACGAGCAAATTGCACAAGTTAATCATTTTACAGTACAGAGCGATAGTAAGAATTACGACACAAAATGCTGGAGTAACTCAGCGGGTCAGGCAGCATCTGCGATGAACGTGGATAGGCGATGTTTTGGATTGGATCCACCCCATTGGATCACAAGGAGGGAATCAGACATTAGAGAACATTGAGACATAGCCAATGCTCCGGGCAGACTGCTGGGATAGCTTGACTGTCTGTGCAGCGTATAATTGCTGATCTTGCTCACCCTTGTTCATTTCGACATAATGAATTGGTTGGCATACTGCATTAACTCATCTTACAGATGGTATCAGAACACATTCATCTTCACACACTATGGCATTGAAGAAGGAGATGGCCCAGATATGCTATTTATTTATATAATAAACGGGCTAGAGTGGTTTGGAAAAGGACACAAAGTGCTGGAGTACCCGCGCTGGTCAGGCTTGCATCTCTGTCGGACATGGGCATGTGACCCTTCTTCGGACCGAGTTTGAAGGGTCTCAACCCGAAACGTCACCGAGACAGAGTCTGAAGAAGGGTCTCGATCTGAAACGTCACCTACCCATATCCTGTGGAGATAATGCCCGTCCTGCTGAGTTGCTCCAGCACTGTGCCCCCTGTTGTGTATTAACCCGCATCTGAGGTTCTTTATTTTCACAATGGTTCAGGTGGCATTTGCGAATAGAGAGTTAATGTTTCATGTCAGTCACCCTTTTGTTTCTGCTGCTGTTTCTGAGGAAGCAGCCCGAGTAGAATCGATGGTGTGGCTTCCTCACGTTACACTGAAATGGGGGAAGGTTTCGACTGCAAAGCCGGTTGCTTACCTGCATTGCCACTGGGAAGTCAGTTTGAGCCTCAGGAGGAAAGAACACATCCACCGCTCTCTTGGTAAAGGGCTGATTTCCAGCGGCAGGCTGGCCTACTTCTATTATGTGCAGCTGCAAGAGATTTTACAAGTTTGTTTTTGAAGAAGACAGCATAATAATCTTAGCCGCAAAATTCAGGTGCATAGCCGCCGCTGGGTTTGAAAGTATGATACAGATGATATCCACTTTAAAAGTAAAGTGGATAGGTATATGAACAGGAAGGGAATGGAGGGGTATGGTCTGAGTGCAGGTAGATGGGACTAGGGGAAAATAAATGGTCGGCACGGACTGGAAGGGCCGAGAGGGCCTGTTTCCGTGCTGTAATTGTTATATGGTCATATGGTTATATGGTATATGGGTTCAAACTCGCACTCGGAGATTGCAATCGATAAATCGAATGGTTTGGGTTTATTGTTTCCACGTGCACCGAGGTACAGTCAAGAGTCAGTCCCATTTTGCATGCTATCAAATCAGATATGCCACACATGGATGCAATCAGTTTAGTTCAAGTACAATGTATAGAGCGAAGGGGAAGATACAGAGTGCAGAATATAGTCCTCAGCATTGTAGCGCACCAGTTCCAGAGACAGAGTCCAATGTCCACAATTGGGTAGAGGTGAATCGGACAGTGCCCTAGCTTATGGAAGGGCCGTTCAGAAGCCTGATAACAGAGGGGAAGAAGCTGGTCTAGAGTCTGGTGGTGCGCGCTTTCAAGCTTCTGTACCTTCTGCCGGACGGAGGCAGGATGAAGAAGGAATGACCGTGGCGGGACAAGTCATTGATTACATTGGCTGCTTTTCCTAGGCACCGTGGATGGAGTCAATGGTGGAGCGCGTGGCAGACTGGGCTACGTCTACAACTCGCTGCAATTTCTCGGGCTTTGGGCCGAGCTGCGCTGCAACCCAGCAGGATGCTTTCCAAGGTGCATTTACGAAGGGGCTGACGCTAGAGCTTACCTTCCCCCCGGCTTGACTGCGAACCGCAAAGCAAAAGAGGGTTGATGGCAAAGGATTCTCCTCCAGCTTGAAGTCAGCAAAGGCAGCCGCATGGCCCTCAATCGGCTGCGATACCTTCCGGTCCACAGAATACAGCTGCATTGCACCAACCACTCGGTTTTGCTAAATTAAGGGGGAAAAAAGATCGAAAGGAATTTCCCCAGGTACATCAGCGTGGAAAATAATGACACGATCACAACTAGCAGGGGCACGAGAGAAGATATTGCAATTTCCCCTACGTTAGACTAAACTAGCGTGGACCCTTGTTATCAAACCACAGCCGGCACAAATCAAAATCTTTAGCAGCTCGGCAGTTCGGATATTAAATAGGCATTTAGCATCATATTCCATCATGGGGTGTTAGACAATTTTAACACAACAGAAGGGTCTCAACACAAAATGTCATCTATTCCTTTTCTCCAGAGGTGCTGTCTGACCTGCTGAGTTACTCCAGCTTTTTGTATCTGTCTGCAGAATTAATGCGTTTGAACTGGCTGGGTAGATTCCAATTTACAACAGTTATCTCCCTTCCTTTACTGCGCCACTGAACATGTCAGTCATTCAAGCATCGCAGTTGGGCGTCAGAGTGGTGCAGCGGCAGGGACGCGGGTTCGATCCTGACTATGGGGGCTGTCTGCATGGACTTTGTACATTCTCCCTGTGACCTTGTGGGTTTTCTCTGGGTGCTTAGGTTTCCTCCACAAGGCTAATTGGCTTCTGTAGATTGTCCCGAGCGTGTAGGATTCCAGGAATGAGTGGGTCGGCATACGATGAGCACTTGACTGCACTGGGCCTGTACTCGCTGGAGTTTGGAAGGTTGGGGGGGGGGGGGGGGGGACCTCATAGAAACTTACAGAATAAAGAAAGGCATAGATAGAGTGGATGTGGAGAGGATGTTTCTGCTGGTGCGAGAGTCCAGGACCAGAGGTCATAGCCACAGGAAACCGGTTCAAAAGGCTTAAAATGAGAAGGGGCAAGATCAAGTTGTACAGACATGGTCACAATGCACTGCTACTAATCCACCTCATAGCTGGCGTTTGGAGCGGCAGCGTGGAAACCGCCCATCGTGTGAGTTAGCATTACAACACCATGCTCTCAGGTTACCCATCAAGTCAAAAAACTCCTCTCATTAGTGCCGAGATGCTCCTCAGCATTAACGAGAGCCTTGGAAAAAGTGACAGCATTTGTAAAGTATTGTACATAATGTTTTATTATTAATGTATAATGTTTTATGTGTCATTCGTAACTGCCACTGTATGTCATGTTGTCACTTGTGGGCGGAGCACCAAGGCAAATTCCTTGTATGTGAATACTTGGCCAATAAACTTATTCATTCATTCATTCATTCACAAGACATGGTGGGGACTTCAGGGGATTTCACATGTGCAATTTGACCACAAAACATTAGATGTGACACAGGGAAAAGCCACACCAAACACTTGCACTTACATAGAGCCTGTATCACTTCAGCTGTTTAACTACTTTGGGGGTGAGGGGCGTGGGAATTGACACAAAGTGCTGGAGTCCCTCAGCAGGTCGGGCAGCATCTCTGCAGAACATGGATAGAGATGAAGGTAGACACAAAGTGCTGGAGTAACTCAGCGGGACAGGCGGCATCTCTGGAGAGAAGGAATGGGTGACGTTTCGGGTCGAGACCCTTCTTCAGACCCATCTCGATCCGAAACGTCACTTATACTGTCTCTCCAGAGATGCTGCCTGTCCCGCTGAGTTACTCCAGCAATTTGTGTCTACCTTCGATTTAAACCGGCATCTGCAGTTTTTTGCAACACATGGATAGGGGCGATTCTGAAGAAGCGTCACCTATCCATGTTTCCCAGAGATGCCACCCGACCCACCGAGTTACTCCAGCGGTGCGTCTTTTTTTTTGTTGTTGTAAAAAATGATCTGCAGTTCGTGTTTTCAAGTACTTTGGAAAGTTCCCACTGTCGTGGTGCAGAGAAAGCAATGCTACTTTGGTCACACCAAGGTCGTCAAGGATAAATAGATAGTGACTGAGATTGATAAGTATTGGCCTTAACAGCAGAGCATTGAAACAGGGCCAGTATCTTCTCTGCCTCAGGTGGATGCTTTCAAGAGAGAGTTAGATAGGGCTCTTAAAAATAGCGGAGTCAGGGGATATGGGGAGAAGGCAGGAACGGAGTACTGATTGGGGATGATCAACCATGATCACATGGATGGCTCGAAGGGCAGAATGGCCTACTCCTGCACCTATTGTCTATTGTGTACCAAGTAGGATTTCTAATATACAGAAAATGGCATTGCTAATCTCCAATGGGCGGCACAGCGGTAGAATACTTCCTCACAGAGCCGGAGACCCGGGTTCGATCCTGACCACGGGCGCTGTCTGTACAAAGTCTGCACATTCCCCCCGTGACCTGCGTGGGTTTTCTCCGGGTGCTCCACTTTCCTCCCACACTCCAAAGACGTACAGGTTTGAAGGTTAATTGACTTGGTATAATTGTAAATCATCCCTAGTATGTGTGGGATAGAGTTAGTATGCGGGGTACGCTGGTCAGCACAGACTCGGTGGGCCGAAGGGCCTGCTTCCACGCTGTATCTCCAAACTAAACTGAAGGCTCTACATTAAGAGCATTTGGATGGCTTATTTTGCCCCAGAACTATTCAAAGGCAGCAGCAAAGGAGTTCAGGAAGGAACTGCGGATGCTGGAAAATCAAAGGTAGACAAAATGCTGGAGAAACTCAGAGGATGAGAAGGAAATAGATGACGTTTCGGGTCGAGACCCTTGGCTTATTTCCTTCGCTCCACAGATGCTGCCTCACCCGCTGAGTTTCTCCAGCATTTCTGTCCACCAGCAAAGGAGTTCAGTTCAGTTTGGTTTATTGCCACGTGTACCGAGATACAGTGAAAAACCTTATCCAGTCAGCAGAAAGACAATGCATGATTACAGTAGGTATGTTACAAAAGTTACCTTGAGCAGCGCTGCAGTTCTGCCGCTCCCCGTGTGCGCGACTTTGGCGCCTTTCAGAGGGGGGCGGGCTTAAAGTGCCGTTTTTCCACAGGCAGGGAAAATCGATCCATGTCGGGCGATTTCGTTGCGGAAGAAAAATCGCTCCGACATTTCATGAATGAAGGTATTTTTAAATTACTCTAAATTATTTATTAACTGGAGTAATTTAAAAATCACCTTCAAAAGCCGTGAGCGCTGACAACCGGAAGGATTTTGCGTAGGGGAGAAAAAAAGGTAAATAGTTTATTTTTATGTTAAAAGTTGGTTTTTCGGGAGGCTTTAATAATATTTTCATGTTGCGAAATGGGGTCCAAAAAAATGTATGAACAAACAGTATTTTTCCTCCCGACTTCACCACAAACGGCAACGTTCCAATCCACCGCATTCCACTAAAACCCACTCGCTAGTTGATTTAAATGGCCATTAATTTACAGGCATAAAACGCTAAATTCCTTCCATTTGGCCCAGAATATTCATGAAACTGAGATTAAAAAATTATGTTATATTGTGGATTATTGTGTGAATGTTATTTGGACACTTAGGCAATTTAAAAAAAGTTTATCTTTTCTTAAGAAATGGATAAATGTTTAGATCTACTCATTGAATTTTGTAATTAGCTACAATTAGATAACTAACTAATTATATGCTTTAATTTCAGGTCATCCAAGTAAGATTGTTTCATATTTGTTTCAGAATGCTTCAATCTTTAATAACTGAAAATTTCATTGAGTTCCCTTAATTTTTAAGAAAGTTATGGGCTTTTAACTGTTCCAGATCACAGCTTTTGAGTTAAGTCAATTGAAAGGCAATGGGGAACAAGATGCTAATTTCCGAGTATGAAAATGGCCATAACTTTCTTAATACTGAAGATATGAAAGTGAATTAGGTGTCAAATTAAACTTCTTTTTTTGCTTTATCTGATGGGATAAATTGCAGACTTGATTTTAAAAATCTCAAAATTTTGTAACATTGCTAATTACAGATACGCTATAAGGGAATAACGTTTCAGGAGGAAAATGTTACAAGAACTTAAAGAACTTACCTGCGCTGAGATTCCAATGAGCAGCAGCCACTTCTGCTGAAGGTCTGTGCGGTAGTTAATGACCTGGCAGCCGGCCAGGCTGGCGTGCCTGTCAAACATCTTCTGTGGGTGAGAGTCACCTTCCATGCTCCAGTGGAAGACGGCAGTCTCAGTAACTAGGGCAACTGTGTTCAAGGAGATCCACTTCCAGAACGTCACTTCTTCCACCATGGTGTGGGCCTTCACTTTGCTCTTCATCTCAATGTTAAATATCTGTAGTGTTTTTCCAGCTATTGTTTGCAAACAGATCAGGTTAATACACCAGTCCCCTCACTACAATGATCGCAACGGCCCAAATACCACAGCTGTTGGCAGGGAGCGAGAGAGAATAGTGATCCAATCTGATATTAGCACAAACTACACTAGCATCGACTCTCTGAACTTGTATCTCAGTCTGAAGAAGGGCCTCCATCCATTAATTAAGGGACAGAAGTTTAGGGGTAACATGAGGGGGGTAGCGATGTGGAATGAGCTTCCAGTGGAAGTGGTGGAGGCAGGTTTGTTGGTATCATTTAAAAATAAATTGGATAGGCATATGGATGAGAAGGGTATGGAGGGTTATGGTATGAGTGCAGGCAGGTGGGACTAAGGGAAAAAAGTTGTTCGGCACGGGCTTGAAGGGCCGAGATGGCCTGTTTCTGTGCTGTAATTGTTATATGGTTATATGGTTATCCAAAATGTCACCTATTTAGACAATAGACAATAGACGATAGGTGCAGGAGTAGGCCATTCGGCCATTCGAGCCAGCACCACCATTCAATGTGTTCATGGCTGATCATTCCCAATCAGTACCCTGTTCCTGCCTTCTCCCCATATCCCCTGACTCTGCTATCTTTAAGAGCCCTATCTAGCTCTCTCTTGAAAGCATCCAGAGAACCGGCCTCCACCGCCCTCTGAGGCAGAGAATTCCACAGACTCACCACTCTTTGTTTCCTCTTCTCTGTTCTAAATGGCTTACTCCTTATTCTTAAACTGTGGTCCCGGGAACCCTATTTAAGGGGTCTTAAACCTACGGGGATATGGGGAGAAGGCAGGAACAAGGTACTGATTAGGGAGGATCAGCCATGATCACATTGAATGGCAGTGCTGGCTCGAAGAGCCAAATGGCCTACTGCTGAACTTATCGTCTATTGTCTATTTCTTTTCTCCAGATATGCCGCCTGACCCGCTGAGTTACTCCAGCTTTTTGTGTCTATCTTCAGCGGGAAAGACTGAACAAGGGAAATTAAAATCAAGGAGCAGAGGGTGTCTTGGATTAGGATTACTTCAGCTTTTTGTGTCTCTCTGAGATCTAACAAGCCGACTATTAACCGTAGTTGGACGTTAAGTGCGCCTGCAAAGTGACCAAGATCTGCATTTTGTATCACAAAGGTTGAGTAGTTGGGAGGTCCCTGAAACAGTAGTGAGCTAGCAATAACAAGGTTCACTTTGAACCCAATTACACTGGTTTAGATCCAAGGCAGAAAATGTCAACAATTTGAATGCAAGAGGATTCACAAATAACATTCCTTACTGAGATGTTTAAGAAGGTGACTGCAGATGCTGGAAAAATTGAAGGTAGACAAAAATGCTGGAGAAACTCAGGGGGTGAGGCAGCATCTATGGAGCGAAGGAATAGGTGACGTTTCAGGTCTCGTCCCGAAACGTCTCCTATTTCCTTCGCTCCATAGATGCTGCCTGACCCGCTGAGTTTCCCCAGCATTTTTGACTACCTTCCTTACTGAGATGGTTGCATAAGAGTTGAAGGGTGCATGTGACTAATAAAGGACCTTTGAAGCTAACAATTCTTCTGATTTCACAATTCCTTTTGTAAACTGTGCCTTCAGAACGTACAACCTCAAGAGCTATAAAATGCAAATACTACTGTCTTCCCGCTGACTAGTTAGCATGCAACAAAAGCCTTTCACTGTACCTCGGTACGCATGACAATAAACTAAACTACTAGTAGATGTTATGAGTTATTATTGGAGTCTTTCACTCCTCCAAGGAAAAAAAAAAAAAATTAATTTTTCTAAATTACTTTTCTAACAGGTCTACAGTTCAAAAACTTCCTGCTTCGTCAGCACTTAAATGTCATCACCTGGTTGGTAACTTAAAAGCACCCGAGTGTTTTCAAGCCTCAATAAAAGAATCATGCAATTATTTCTTAAATATGTTCTAATCTTGGCTGCAGCCAACTAGGAAAACTGTGGTGTGAAAGCAGTCAATGCAATATTGAGGGGAGGCTTGGTGCAATTTTAGAGCAGATCTTCACTCACTCTAAATAGACACACAGTGCTGGAGTCAGGCAGCACCTCTGGGTCAAAAGGATTAGGTGACGTTTCGGGGTAAGGGCCTCGACCTATTCCTTCTCTCCAGAGATGCTGCCTGACCCGCTGAGTTACTCCAGCATGTTGTGTCTATCGTCAATGTAAACCAGCATCTGCAGTTCCTTCCTTCACTCCCCGTAAGCTGCCTATGGATCCCAGACCACAGTCAGAGCTCACTCACGGGTGCCCATTTTCCACTACAGTGCTTGCTCGTTACCCATTGTCAAGCTACCTGGATATCAGCAAGAATGACAAAACTAATTTAGGATTAAGCTATCATGGTGGGACTCTTCAGCCTCACCAGATCACCTCAAGTGTTGTTAAAACCATTTCACGGGTCGGAATAACTGGGGTTTGGTCGGTAGGTATAGTTTGGGGTTCTTTGGCACAGCGTCCACTGATATGCACAGGAGTTCTTGGAACAGTAGTCAGCTGGGTTTACAATAATTTTTTATGGCCATTTAGAACGGAGATGAGGAAACACTTTTTCACACAGAGAGTTGTGAGTCTGTGGAATTCTCTGCCTCAGAGGGCGATGGAGGCGGGTTCTCTGGAAACTTTCAAGAGAGCTCGATAGGGCTCTTGAAGATCGCGGAGTCAGGGGAGAAGGCAGGAACGGGGTACTGATTGTGGATGATCAGCCATGATCACATTGAATGGCGGTGCTGGCTTGAAGGGCCGTACGGCCAACTCCTGCACCTGTTGTCTAAAGGCAGTTACCAATGAAGATGTGACCCAAATTCTCCCTGCAGGCTGAAATATCAAACTATTCACACAGTGGGATGCATACAACAGCAGAATCACTGATTAAAAACCACACATGCCGATTCACTCTCCACACATTATTTACAAAATCACAGTGCAAAACTGGACAAAATCTTGCTCAGGTATATCCGCTTCTGGACACTGCCAAAGCTACTCCAGAAGAGAACTGCAAGCTTTTTTGCAAAGCACTTTTTCCACAGTACAACGATGGAATAACAGTGCAAAGCCCACCACAGACATTGCATGCATGAACTATAAAGGTCATTCCCATCACATGGCAAACAATTATCAGCAACTTTTAAACACATTTCAATCAATTTGGATCACCCACAAAGATAGTCCAAATACTGGGGCCAGAGGCTTAGCTCAGCCACTATTTGCATCAGATCTGAAGGGATTTGGCATTTGTCTGATTGCGGCAGATTGCCAATGAAGGTTTTCAGAAGCAGAGAGGCCACCTATTTATATGACAGGACAGTTGATCACATGCTGTCTGTGTACTTGGCATAAAAGTTTAACCTTACATTAGTTCAGGAGGTTTGTTTATGTGCTTTTAGAACCGCATTTTAAAATATTTTTACATTTGGAGGCTGAGTGGTAGAGTTGCTGGCTCACAGCGCCAGGGATGCGGGTTCGATCCTGATTACGGGCGCTGTCTGTACGCAGTTTGTACTTTCTCCCCGTGACCTGCGTGGGTTTTCCCCATGTGCTCCGGTTTCCTCCTACACTACAAAGACGTACAGGTTTTTGTACCTAGGCTAATTGACTTCATAAAATTGTCCCTATTGTGTGTAGGATAGTATAAGCCTGCGGGGATCGCCGGTCGGCGCGGACTTGGTGAGACAATTGGCCTGTTTCCGCACTGTATCATTAAACTAAACTGCACACAGACCTAATTAATATGCCTAATTAAATAATATCCAATTCAATGAATGAACATTCACAGTTCAAGCTTATAATTACTGGTGAAGTAAACCTGCAAGAATTATTGCAGAGGCACGTTGCACTCACAAGAGTGGAAGCAAGTCATCCTCAAAGCTGAGGGAATAACTGGCCAACAATAACAACTGATGTCCCTATAATTACCACACAGTGCACCAGTGTCGGGGTTCACATTCTGTGCTGGAAAAAGAGCAGCGAAGATTTTAGAGGTTCATGCCAGGACTCGAGGTTGGGCAGGCCAGGAGTTTATTCCTTAGAGAGCAGGAGCTTATGGAGGTGCATAAGATCACAAGAGGAATCGATAGGGACAATGCATAATATTTTATCCTAGATGAAGGAAATCAAGAACCAAAAGACATAGGTTTAAGGTGCACGGGGAAATATTTAATAATAACCTGAGAGGCAACTGTTTCACTCAAAGGGCGGTGGGTGTATGGAACGAGCTGCCAGATGCATTTTGGACAGGTACGTGGACAGGAAGGTTTTAGTGCAGGGGGTGTCAAACTCATTGGGCCGGATCGGGCAAAATGCGACTTCACGCGGGCCGGATCAGTTGCGCACGAGTCAGCCGGCCCGAGGCCAAAGGGAGCTCAGTGCCGCCATCTTGTCTGTTTGACAGCGGTTGCCGGGGACAAGCGTCCCCTTGACAACCGCGGGCCAATCACAGAGTGGAGTGGAGGAGCGTCCCCTGCCGGCGGCGCAGACAGCGGTGGCAGAGAGAGTGGCTGCCGTACAGATACATAATAAATGGTCGCTAATATACTCCCCCCCGCCCCCCCCAAAATCATCCCGCGGGCTGGATGCGGGATAGTTTGGTACCCCTGTTATAGAGGGATACGGGTCAACTGCAAGCAAATGGAACTAGATAGGATGGGGGATCATAGTCAGCTGAGACAGGTTGGACACCTCTCAGTGTTGCAAGACTCTATAACCCTTCAGTTAGCTCATTGCTACATTTCAAGTCTGAAGCAAAAGGCTCCACAGCCATGCCAATGGGGCTGTCAAAGTGATGGCCAGTTAGCCCAAACACAATTTTGGGCTACCTGACTGGTAAATTGGGATGCTGGAAATTTATCGCAGCTTCGTATAGATCTTGGAATCGACCAGATCAAGTTTGGGATCCTCCTGCAAATTTCGATGCACGTTTGAGCATTGCTTATTCGCCGATACATTGTTTAGAAAGTGCTTACATTAAGTTGATGAGGTTTGCTTAGAATGAAAAGACCCACAAGAGGATTTACTGCCACAGAACAAAGAACTCACCATCTGAAATGGAGACAAGAGAGCAGGAAGAAAAATATATCATCAGTAACAAAATAAAAACCAGATGGCAATATCAATAAACAGTACCTAATGTCTACAGTATGTTACGTAGGTAATCTCCTGATGAATAGCTATGCTATTGGAGTGACATGGATTATTCCGGGGTGCTTACCTTTCAGAGCGATCACCTTGCTCGCTGGGTTCATGATGACGCTGTCAGCAGATATAGGACGTCGGATTGGGTTTGTTGGGTCATTCAGGTCAATGACGACCACCTGGGCCTGGTCTCCCACCTTCTCCCTGATGCAGATGAACTTGTCCGACTCCATGGTCAGGGTGCTGAACCCGATGTTGGCCGGGTTCACTCCTTGGTTCTGGAGCTGGAGGGGAAGACACCATGTTTAGATCCCACCTCGTGGAAGGAAAGCTATCAGACGTGCGTGCTAGAACAACTTGGATCATTTTAACCCCCCCCCCCCCCCCCCCCCCACTCCCAAATTAGTCTGCAATCACCTGAGCACGGAACTTACAAATGACACAGTAAATGGAACTGCAGCCCTGGTGTTCCATCGTGGAGCGGGGCGATCGCCCGAAGAAGTGTTCTGACTGCCAGCCTGCGGCCTATAACATTGTGAAGCTGCGGTCTCCGGTAAGAAAGTGGCTGATTCGGGAACTCCAAGCAGCGGAGTGTGTGGCGTCGGAGTTTCGATCATCCCGGTGAGAGGGCCTGTACATCGGGCCGTCCGTAGCGGCGACTACAGAGGGTTCGAGGCCACGACCACGGGTGAACACGGAGGAAGACTGACTGAACGTTACTGCCTTCCATCACAGTGAAGAATGTTGGTTCCACTGTGGTGGAGGTTTAGGTTAAATTCTATTGTGTGTGGTGCTCTTTTTAATAGTATGGCTGCATGGTACCTCATTTCACTGTACCTTAATTGGGTGCATGTGACAAATAAATGTGAACCTTGGTCAAACACTGCCCAGTCAAGCAGTTAAAATGGATGCAGATTATATGGCGGCACCCTGGCAGACCAGTAGAGTGCTGCCATACAGCGCCAGAGATCCGGCTTCCATCTGACTATGGATGCTGTCTGTGTGGAGTTTGTACGTTCTCCCCATGAACACGTGGGTTTTATCCAGGTGTTCCGGTTTCCTCCAAAGCTCCAGTGACGTACAGCTTTGCAGGTTAATTGGCTTTGGTAACATTTTTAATTTGTCCCTAGCGTGTGGGATAGTGCTAAGATACGGGGTGATCACTGGTCGGCGCGGACTCAGTGGGTCGAAGGAACTGTTTCTGCGATGTATTTCTAAAGTCTAAAGAGAATACAAGCCTGCCTTGTTACACGGTAAAACTACACCACTCAGATTTGAATTGAAACTCCAATTTAGTTGCTTGTTCATGCTACTAATGCATTTGTTCAAACACCTTATCGAAATACATTACATTGCAGTCAATCCAAGGTATTAATCCACTACAAACTTAATTGCACATTTTACACTTCAGATAAGTTCCAAGTTTGCAATGTTTTCTACAGTGTTTGCATTATCAATGAAGACACCTTTGCTACATGCAAGCACGCATTACTTTCTGCGCCAAGGTGAATGCGAAAATTAAACTTAGTACTACACAATTATTTAATGCAGTGTTGGTTTTAGAATATAACCCTTGCCAATAGGTTTATAGCATTACAGTGAAGGGGAAAAGATTTCATAGGAATCTGGGGGGTAACTTTTTCACATAATGGGTGGTGGGCGTATGGAACGAGCTGCCACAGGAGGTTTGACTATCCCAACATTTAAGAAACGTTAGACAGGTACATGGATAGGACAGGTTTGGAGGGATATAGACCAAATGCGGGAATGGTGGGACTAGTGTCGATGAGACATGTTGGCCAGTGTGGGCAAGTTGGGCCGAAGGGCCAATAGCTTTTGGGAGGAGCTTCACATTGCTGCAGTTCAAGACGAATCATCCAACGTTAAGAGCAACAAGTACTGTTCGATAAAGGTAGGCCCTGGTAGCACCACGGGAAATAAAACCCACCCAAATGTACTTGGTAGGTTTCAATGAGATCCCCACCCCCTCCAATAAGTGCAGGCCCAGAGCTATCAAACGCTCCTCATACGTTAACCCTCAGTGTTAGCATCCTTGCTTTTATATTCTCATCCTCTAGAAATGAACGCTGGCATTACATTTGCCTTCGTTACTACTGATTCATAGAAACATAGAAAATAGGTGCAGGAGTAGGCCAAACGGCCCTTCGAGCCTGCACCGCCATTCAATATGATCATGGCTGATCATACAACTCAGTATCCCGTACCTGCCTTCTCTCCATACCCCCTGATCCCTTTAGCCACAAGGGTACATCTAACTCCCTCTTAAATATAGCCAATGAACTGGCCTCAACTACCTTCTGTGGCAGAGAATTCCTGAGACTCACCACTCTCTGTGTGAAAAATGTTTTTCTCATCTTGGTCCTAAATAACTTCCCCCTTATCCTTAGACTGTGACCCCTTGTCCTGGATCTCCCCAACATCGGGAATAATCTTCCTGCGTCTAGCCTGTCAAACCCCTTAAGAATGTTTCTATAAGATCCTTGGTACAAGTTAATGTGCAGATTCAACCTGCACATTAACCCTTTGGCAATCTTGCACCAGCACAACCAAGTCCCTTTGCACCTCTGATTTCAGAATCATCTCCCCATTTTGAAAAATAGTCTACGCCTCTATTCCTGCTACCAAAGTGCATGACGTACACTTTGCTACGCTGTACTCCAGTTGCCATTTCTTAGTCCATTCTCCCAATCTGTCTAAATCTTTCTGTAGAGTCTCTGTTCACTATTCTGTAGAGCCCCTGTCCCTCATCACTGCCTGCCCCTCCACCTACCTTAACTGTCTTTTTTTAGCCCGTTGAAATTAGCATCGAATAAATAAAACAAAGTGCTGATGTAACTCTGGATGATGTCAACAGGCACCATTTCGGGTCGGGACCCTACCCGTAGGAGCCAAAACGTTGCCTACTCATGTCCTCCACAGATGCTGCCTGGCCCGCAGAGTTACTCACGCACTTTGTGTCTTCTGTTGTAAACCAGCATCCACAGTCTCTCGTGTCAACAAATTAGCACCTCTCCAGGATTAATTGATGACAGCCCATGACTCAAAGTGGAGTGCTTGAGTCTACAGATACCTTCAACCAGAGCAAGGGTTCCCAACCTGGGGAAAATTTACCCCCAGGGGGTACATTTCGCCTACCCAGGGGGTACATTTGTTGATTCTGGATTTGTACATATTTTTTCTCAATAGACAATAGGTGCAGGATTAGGTAATTCAGCCCTTCAAGCCAGCACCGCCATTCAATGTGATCATGGCTGGTCATCCCCAATCAGCCTTCACCCCATATCCCCTGACTCCGCTATCTTTAAGAGCCCTATCTAGCTCTCCCTTGATAGTATCCAGAGAACCGGCCTCCACCGCCCTCGGACTCTCAACTCTCTGTGTGGAAAAAGTGTTTCCTCGTCTCCGTTCTAAAGGGCTTACCCCTTATTCATAAACTATGGCCCCTGGTTGTGGACTCCCCCCAACATTGGGAACATGTTTCCTGCCTCTAGCGACAGACTGCGACTGACTCATTGACTGACTGTGTTTGGTTCTGTTCATAAATATGTAAAATACCACTGTTATGTGCTATTAAAGCTGCCTGGGGTAAACGGCGTGAAAAAGGTTGGGAACCAGGTGAACTAGAGCATGCTCGGGTGGAAAACAAACAGGGCTTTCGCGAGTAAGCCGATGGCCATCTTTGATAGTTGTTGTATTCGTAGAGATACTCCGTGTTAAAGTTCAAGAAGGAACTGGAGATGCTGGAAAATCGATGATAGACACAAATGCTGGAGAAACTCAGCGGATGAGGCAGCATCTACGGAGCGAAGGAATAGGTGACGTTTCGGGTCGAGACCCCGAAGGAATAGGTGACGAAAGGGTCTCGACCTGAAACGTCACCTATTCCTTCGCTCCGTAGATGCTGCCTCACCAGCTGAGTTTCTCCAGCATTTTTGTCTACCTTCTGTGTTAGAGTTCAGTACTTTGTTGACAAGCCCACGAGCAATATTGGAACTTAATGTCCTTCACGTCACCAGGCAGATGATACCGCCGTCACAGGACGATCTGCAAAACTGTGTGTTGATCTCACCATTCCGCATAAATAGTCTTGGTGACAATTTAAGGGGACGTTAGATTCACTCGAGCATGCGTGCTTATTTAATGCCCGCAATCAATTTGTGCAGCATTTGTACAAAGCTGTATGATCTCTCTCGCTGGATATGGGGTTGAATACGGCACAAAGCAGATTAGGAAGGACACAATGGCAGCGGACAGATCACAATCCGAATGCAAGAGTAAATACGAGGGTTTGCGAGCTGTACCACTCTCAATCATGAACACAAGGTCAACGCAGCTAAAGATTAAACAGCTTGAATGAATACTGACAGTATTTAATCACAATGGATGGGGCTTTGCAGACATGAAACCCCTTAAATGCTATTGCACTGCGAGTCCTTTATCAGCTACAAATTCCTACCACGAGGCAGTTACGGCAATTCAAGAATCACTTTTGCCCGGTATTAATCTTGAGTGGGATATGCACATCTAGTCTTTGCCCTCAGATAGACACAAAAAGCTGGAGTAAAGCCCCTGTCCCACTTACGTGTCCTTGGCACGCTAATTACGTGACCTCGTGGTCGCGTTGAGGCACGACAGTCCCGCGAAGGTCGCCCGCGATTTAATGTGTCCGCACAGCCGCCTGGAGCGTGTGACGTCATTTGAAGATGGACACAAAATGCAGGAGTAACTCAGCGGGACTGGCAGCATCTCTGGAGGGAAGCAATGGGTGATGTTTCCTGTCGAGACTCTTCTTCAGTCTGAAAGAAGGGTCTCGACCCGATACGTCACCCATTGCTTCCCTCCAGAGATGCTGCTGGTCCCACTGAGTTACTCCTGCATTTTGTGTCTATCTTCAATTTTCTTGGCCCCGTTCTGGGAGTAGGAGTGGGGGCGGATCCGGAACACAATAGCCGTGAGCCCCAGGTTCGGCGATCGTTTGCCTGCTTCTGCTGCTGTTGGAGGTGAGACGTTGCGTCGCGCCAGGGTCTTGGGATGTCCCACATTGGCCGTTAGTTACGTGACAGGCTGTTGGCGCGCAAAGATTTTGCTCGCTACAAAATTTGGGAGCGGCGCGCGATACCGCGCAAAAACTCCATACCCCTCCGCGCTTCTCAGTGGGACCAGCCCCGCGCGGCCACACGGTGCACATGTGCCTCAACGCAACGACAAGGTCGCGTAATTTGAGTGCCAAGGACACGTAGGTGGGACAGGCCCTTTACTCAGCGGGTCAGACAGCATCTCTGGAGAGGAAGAATAGGTGACATTTCAGGTCGAGATCCTTCTTCAGACCGAGTCAGGGGCAAGGCAAACGAGAGATATAGACGGTGATGTAGAAAGACATAGAACAAATTAATGAAAGACATGCAAAAAAGTAACGACGATAAACTATGATAGTCTTTGTCCTTGTTATCTAGGGAGAACATATTTCTTATGAAGCCTTGAGACTCTGCAGAAACAATTAAATATTGTTTTTGCTTTCTCCACTGCAAGAACCTCAGCTTCTCTGGTCTACCCAGTAAAGTTCTTCAAGTTCTAGAGGAAATCTCTCCTGCTTCCTCAAAGGGGTCAGCCTGCATACAACTCAACAGCAGGCAACGCAGATTGATTGTAGAAGGGCCCAGACCCAAAACATCGCCTGTCCACGTTCTCCAGGGATGCTGTCTCACCTGCCAAGTTACTCTAGTTCTTTGTGTGTTTTTCTTTGTCAATCAACATCTGCAGTTCCATGTTCATAAGTGATTGGAGCAGAATTAGGTCATTCGGCCCATTAAGTCTACTCCGCCATTTAATCATGGCTGGTCTATCTTTCCCTCTCAACCCCATTCTCCTGCCTTCTCCCCATAACCCCTGATACCTGTAATCCACTGACTTGGCCTCCACAGCATTCTGCGGCAATGAATTCCATAGATTCATCACCCTCTGACTAAAGAAATTCCTCTTCATCTCCTTCCGAAAGGAACGTCCTTTAATTCTGAGGCTGTGACCTCTGGTCCAAGACTCTCCTAATAGTGGAAACATCCTCTCTACATCCATTCTGTCCAGACCCAGTTCCCCATCTTTCTTAACAGTGCTGTCTCTAGCATGTCGAGGATTGATTTTGTATCTGATGGTACAACTTCATTTAACAATTCATCCCAAGAGTGCCAAGAAGGTTTGTGTTTTAACTGCAAGAGCATTAAAGCTCCAACCAGAACCAGCTGACCTGTTTGCTTGATGAAATCAAATGTAATCTGGTTGCCCGCATCACCTTCTGAAACAGGTTTCTCAACAATTCCAAAAGCAGAATTTCATGAAGGCTTCAGACAGCCAAGACAGAAAACATCGGCAAGCAGCAAGAATAAAAAAATTAAAGGCATCCATTTGTTGCCGCAGAAGGCTGTGGAGGACAAGACAATGATATTTTTACAGCAGAGATGGATAGATTTCCGATTAGTACGGATGTCAAGGGTTACGGGGAGAAGGCAGGAGACTGGGGTTAGGAGGGAGAGATAGATCAGCCACGATTGAATGGCGGAGGAGACTGGATGGGCCAAATGGCCTAATTCTGCTCCTATCACATGATCTTATCAGGGACATTATGGGAGGATGACTAATCACTAGAGACAAGCTAATTCTGCGCCTTGTATTGCCTGTTGCTTAGTCTTAGTTAAAGCATGTCATTTGAGTGTAAAAGTATTCTATTGCCTTCCGAGTTTGAGGAATCAAACAAGGCAAAACAGAGAAGGGATATTTGTTCAGTTCCAGGAAAACCACAAATTTACTCCAAGCACAGAATAAGGGCAGTGTGGAACACACGCTGGAAGACCAGATCAGCTTCACCAATATCCACTATTTACACAAATTGAACAATCATATTTTTGACGTAGAACGTGGAACCCTGTTGCATTTACTCACCATCTTAAAGTCGCTTCCCGCAAACCAATTTACGAAACCTCAAACCACAGCCAGGAGCAAAAATGCTGAGGATGGTGCCACAATTAGCGACGTCCGTCACGAGACATGGAACGTCCCTGCAAAGCGGTTGCTCACCATTCCCAACACTAACCAGATTATCACTGCCTGCTGTCTCCCCATCCGCTGCCACTTAGAAATGTCAACAGAACAATCTGCCTCGCATTGAAGCCTCAAGCCTGTCCGGCTAGTAAACAAGACCTTCCCACTCAAAAGAAGAGCAAGCTCACACTGGGTGAAGCCAAGAACAGCAAGATGAATGGAAAGATACTGAATGCCACAAGACCTTTGGTTAACACTTTGTCACACAAAGAGCGGTGGGTGTATGGAACGAGCTGTCAGAGGGCATGATTGAGGCAGGGAATATCCCCACGTTTAAGAAACAGTTTGACAGGCATATGGATAGGACAGGTTTGGAGGAATATGGACCAAATTCTGGCAGATGGGACTAGTGTAGCTGGGACATGTTGGCTGGTGTGAGCAAGTTGGGCCGAAGGGCCTGTTTCCATACTGTATCATTTTATGACTTTATAACCTCCTTCCAGAGTGAAGGAGCCCTGTTTCTGGCTGTGACCGTGATCTGGCAGTCTAGGTAAAAGCGATGTTTCAGGTCGAGACCCTTCTTCCGAACAGTCACCTATTTCTTTTTGCCAAAGATGATGCCTGACCCGCTGAGTTTTTCCAGCATTTTGTGTCCAGTTTACTTTAGAGGTACAGTGCTGAAACAGGCCCTTTCGGCCTACCGAGTCCACACACATTAACACTACCCTACACGCACCAGGGCAAGCCAATTAACCTACAAACATGTACATCTTTGGAGTGTGGGTGGAAACCGTAGATCTCGGAGAAAACCGACGCAAGTCACGTGGAGAATGTACAAACTCTGTACAGACAAGCACCAGTAGTCAGGATCGAACCCGGATCTCTGGTGCTGTACTGTGTCTTTGGTTTAAACCACCATCTGCAGTGCCTTCCTACACAGTTTAGATAAAGATACAAGATTGATCCCTTCCTCCTCCATGATTTAAAAGGTAGTGAAAGGAGTCTTCAATATGCCAGGAAGAGACGCAGTCTCCGCTATAAATTCATGAGGACAGCTCTTCTCTAGCAAGTGATCACACACTGCTTGCCTGCCAGCTTAGTTGCTACAATCACACATTTTCAGTGCTTTGCCTACAAGTACCTTCTGAGCAGCAACACGTTTCAATCTATTTTAAAAGTCCTCCACATTAATACCGTCAGAGGGGAAAAGAGACGCATCTTTCTACATTACAATCTATCTGCCATTGCCAAGCCCCATTTTGTCTGACCCCCTGAAGCCTCTTCTCAGTTTCTCATTCGCTTCACAAATGTTCAGAGGACAACTACGGGTCCACCACCGATTTTCCGGCGACTGGTTGTCCGGCACCTCCTTTAATCCGGACAAGATTACAAGAGCGCACTTGAAACCCCTTCCGGAAATAGGCCGATCTGGACCTGATGGGGACTTTTGCAGCCGAATTTGCCCACTGCGGCCAGGACTCTGGAACTCCAGCCCGGTCGGCTGGAGCCGGCAGATCTGTTCCCATAGCTGACTGACTGCTGTGGCTGATCGGTGTGAGTGGAACTCTGGAATTCCGGCCCGGCCAGAGCCGGCAGATTTTTTTCCCCATAGGCGACTCCCGAGGCCAACTTTGCGGGCCGGTATCTCGGTCTCCGTTGGACTCCTCTTAAGACCCCTGTTGGTCCGGCAAAATGGACAATCCATAAAGGCTCTGGAACCAAGGGTGTTCGTGGTGGGCCTGCACTGAATTTCTGAACACTGGATTCCAAATAAATTACAGTCCATCATGCCAGACATCCACATTTTGGCAGAAGGAACCTGAAACTGAAAAGTCACCTATCCATGTCCTCCAGAGATGCTGCCAGACCGTCTGAGTTATGCCAGCACTGTTTATTTTAAGCGTTTTCGGGTACTGCCAGGGTATACAGCAAATCGGAGTTCTTCATGAAACTTGTGACTCACAATTACAGTAAATGCAGAGCATGTTAGGTGTATTAATCTGTTTCCTCACGATTGCAAACCACACTGCCAATAAAAAATAATGTAAATGACACAGGTGCACTGCAGAAAGCCTCCTAATGGTATGCATCACGTTGATTTGGCAACTGCTCAGCCCAAGATCACATGAAGTTGCGGAGTTCATCACGCAAACCAGCCTCCATTAACTCCATCTGCACTTCACTCTACCTCAGGAAAATCCAGCAACATAATCAAGGGCCATTTATACCCTGGCCATTCCCACTTCTCCCCTCTCCTGTCGGACAGAAGGTAGGTACAAAACGTGAAAGCATGTACTAAGAAACTCAGGAACAGCTTCTTCCCTGCTGTTAAGACACCTGAACACCTCCTATGTACTAGGTGGTAGCCAAAACGCTGGAGAAACTCAGCGGGTGAGACAGCATCTATGGAGCGAAGGAATAGGTGACGTTTCGGGTCGAGACCCTTCTTCAGACTGATGTGGGGGTCGGGGGGTGGGAAGAGGAAAGGAAGAGGCGGAGACTGTGGGAGAGCTGGGATGGGGAGGGGAAAGAGGGAGAAAGCATGGACTACCTGAAATTGGAGAAGTCAATGTTCATACCGCAGGGGTGTAAACTACCCAAGCAAAATATGAGGTGGTGCTCCTCCAATTTACAGTGGAGCTGACTCAGGCCATCCTATATAATAGGGATCTGTGATGTTGCAACCTACTGCATCGAGACACTTGCACCACCTGTGTAGTTGTGCATGGCTTGGTTATACTAATGCATGGAATAATTTGACTGGATAGAATGCAAAACAAAGCTGTTCCACCATCTCTCAGTGCGTACAATGATAGACCAATACTAAATTTACAGAACAGCATGTACAATTCATTAAGTTTATGGACCTTGCCTCTAACCCAAATGGAGGTTACAATGAAAATAATCCACACGTGTCGACACAAAAAGCTCGAGTATCTCCGCAGGTCAGGCAGCATCTCTAGAGAAACAGAATAGGTGGCGTCACCCATTACTTTTCTACAGAGATGCTGTCAGACCAGCTAAGTTACTCCAGCATTTTGTGTTTACCTACACAGGGATAGTGAGCAGATCTGGAGCAATAAAAATTGTCCAGTGTTGCTGTGCACAAACTGAGGGAGAGGGGCGGAAGATTGCAACCTTCACGTGGTCCGCCCTGTTCCGACTAAAGCAATCAACTCGACGTGCACAAACAGAAGATCAAATCGAACAAGTTGTCCAACAACTTTAGGCTGTGCACGCCGCACGAAAGAAGAAGAGCTGAGGGCGACACTGGAGCCCAAGGGGGTGCGACAGAGCTGATGTGGAGACGTTTCCAACATCTGTTCTCTCTATGAAAGTAGTGGGAAAGTCTTTAACAAGGTAAAGGGATGGTCATTAAAACTGAATAATGCAGGGGTTTTTGTTCCCGAGAGGTTAGTGAATCTCCAGCCCAGGAAATAGTGGGCTATGTGGAACAGATGCAGCAGAACCGAGCTCTGCAGTAGATCAGCCATGATCACAATGAATGGCTAGGCAAGCTTGGGGGGGCGGATACCTGCTCCAATTTTCAATGCTCCAAAACATAAAGTGTGAGGCTCACCTACATGATTAATCCGATTCAGTTAATGTGCTGGTGATTGAAGCACAGGTTTGTTCCACTCATAGGACACTCAACTTAAACCCCTGTCCCACGGTACGAGTTCATTCCAAGAGTTCTTCCGAGTTTGCCCTGATTCGACCTCAGAGATTTACGGTAATGGCCACTCTTCGGTACTCGAGGCTCCCGTGGACATTTTTCATCATGTTGAAAAATCTTCACGAGTCTTCCCGAGCTTACCTGCCGATAGCGAGTCTTCCTGAGTGCCTGCCGTTAGCGCTAAGAGACGTCCCCGCTACGTTCATTCTCCGTGCTCACCACGAGTTTGATTTTTTTTTAACTCGGGAGAGCTCTTGGAATGAACTCATACCGTGGGACAGGGCTTTTACTCAGTAATAGTACTTGGTAAGAGTCTGAAGAAGGGTCTTGATCCGAAACGTCACCTTCTCTAACCTTCTCTCCAGAGATGCTGCCCGTCCCGCTGAGTTACTCCAGCATTTTGTGTCATATTTGGTAATATATATTTTCTTTCAAAGATAGACACAAAGTGCCGGAGTAACTCAGCGGGTCAAGCAACAATCTGGAGAAAGGGAATAGGTAACATTTTGGGTCGGAACCCTTCTTCAGACTTTTCTGAAGTCCAGAAAAACAGCCCGAAGGCTAGTCTGAAGAAGGGTTCCGACCTGAAATGTGACCTATTCCTTTTCTCCAGAGATGTTGCCTGACTCGCTGACTTACTCCAGTATTTTGTGACTATCTTCCATTCACCAGCATGGTCTGGACACCTCCTTGCCCCAGTGTTTATCTACATTTTTAAATGCAATTATCTGCCTCCACAACCTCATCAAGCAACATTCTGGTTTGCAACCACCCTCTGGACAAAAACAAAATCTACAGATCCCCTCTTACTCTTTCCCCAAAATTATAGCCTTTTTTAGACATCTCTGCTATTGAGAACATTTCCTTCAGATACACCCATCTATAAAATCTACCCACCTTATAGATTGGTTCAGATTTCCTATCTACAAAAGATAAGACACAAAAAGCTGGAGTAATCCAGCGAGTCAGACAGTGTCTGGAGTAAAGGAATAGGTGACGTTTTTGAGTCGAGACCGTTCTTCAGACTGAGAATCGGGGAAAGGGAAAGAGATAGAGACGGTGATATTGAGAGATATAGAACAAATGAATGAAAGATGTGCAAAAAATGACGATGATAAAGGAAACTGGCCATTGTTAGCGGTAGGCGTAGCATCAGAGAGCAGGAGGAATCACAGAGGGGGAGCAGGGAGGGAGGACGTTGCAGAACTCTCGGAGAGAGAAGAACTTTTCCTATCTACACCCCAATCGTGTATATGTCCACCAGATTCTTCCCTCTCCTACCCCCTTTGTCTTCCTCCCCTAAGTTGCTCCTACTCCAAGGAAAATAAACCCAAGTTGTCTAGATCCTCTAACCTTCTGAATGGAATATTACAGCTAGGTCACAACTCAACTGTTCTTGAGTAACGGCCTGAATCATTGCTGCACTGCCCTTTTCAAAGTCTATAATTCCCCTAATTTCTTCACCGTCTCTCATAATCTTGTTCCACCAAAGCCTACAAATACTATTTACCAAGCAGCGTTAATAATCAACATAACTGCACTGATACCATTTAACACCAGGACTGTACTTTCTTGTACCAGGGAGTTCTGTATGCAGATTACACTGTCTCACCCGCCCATCAACCTATCCGATCTACATCGTTCACCGACTACCCGTTGTAGCGACAAGGAACTGCAGATGCTGGAATCTTGAGTAAAACACAAAGTGCTTGAGTAACTCAGCAGGTCACGTAGCATCAATAGAGGGAACGAACAGGCAGCGGTCTGGTATGGACATTGTGCATTATAGTTTGCTCCAGTTGAAATCTAAAATGTAGTGTTTCTAGGTTCTCAATATTCTGAACCTTGGTCTAATTGCTCCAATTACCTACAAGAGGCGTCCCCTCCATGATCTTGCAACATAACCAGCTGATAACCATTCAGTTTAAGTAGTTTATTAGTTTGTAAGCTGGCTAAGGTCACACGATAACTTGCTCAAGATATAGCAAGTATGGACTATAGCAAGGCTGAGCTTTTGATAATGAACAAAGAATGTTTATAAAACATGAGCACTGAAATGTTTTTTAATTGGATTTGTGAAGAAAATAAAACACTTGCAATTGTGCAATTAGAATTCAATTCACCCAACAGATGCTGATCATTTAGACACTCATGACATCTTGTAACCCAATCAATAAATGCAGCGGTAGATGCACAGGAGGGCTGTGACAAGCGGCAGATGGAATACTAAAGGCTTAGTGTTTGGCAAACGCCAGCAAAAATATGTGGTGCGCACCCAATGTCTTGCATTTCAAAACTAAGTACCAGAGAATGGGAAATCAATTATAATATTGCAGGACAGAACTGGGAAGTCCCAGGACTGAGTGACGATGGAGGCTGGCATGACATGGCAAACCTGAGATCTGAAATTAAGATGTCTGTTTGTACCAGCTGAATAAGCAAGAGGGCAAGCAGACTGTTCTAGTCTGGGCGTTGCACACTAACACCACCACTGGGCAGCACGGTGGCGCAGCGATAGAGTTGCTGCATCACGGCGCCAGGGACCCAAGTTCGATCCTGACAACGGGTGTTTGTCTGTAGGGAGTTTGTACTTTCTCCCCGGGCCCGCGTGGGCTTTCTCCGAGATCATAGCATTCATATTTCATTACTCCATTAAGGACGACAAAGTGGCGCAGCGGTAGAGTCGCTGCCTTACAGCGCCAGAGACCCGGGTTCGATCCTGACTACCGGTGCTGTTTGTGCGGAGTTTGTACGCTCTCCCCGTGGGTTTTTTTCCGGGTGCTCCGGTTTCCTCCCACTCTCCAAAGACGTACAGATTTGTAGGTTAATTGACTTGGTATAAATGTAAATTGTCCTGAGTGCGTGTAGGATAGTGTTAATGTGCGGGGATCGATAGTCGGTGAGGACTCGGTGGGCCGAAGGGCCTGTTTCCATACTGTATCACTGAACTAAACATGCAGATTCCCTAGTTTGAAAGTTTTTTTCACAGGGAGTAAGAGGGTGACCAACACTGACTGGGATATAAATCCTACAATGGTTGCACAGAAGCTTTTCACTGTACCTCGGTACACGTGAAAATAAACCAAGTTCTAACAGCAAGGCTAGGGAAAATCAAACTTTGTTCGAATGACCACACAGGAAACAGCTGCTTTTAGGCAGGGTCAAAGCAATTTTTAGCCAAGTTTAAAATCTGCTGCGAATATATCGACCGCCATTTCGACCTCAATCTGCTTAATATTTAAAATCAAATGGTGGATATGAAGATTGACCCACTGAATTTACTTTTAAAATCAATATAAACAGCCCGTTTGCCAAGAAAAGACGCTTGTTATGCTACCAAAGCAATTTAAGCCTCACTGCAGTGGTGCAGAATCTTGACCCAAAATACCGCCTGCTGATCCCTCCACGGGTGCTGCCCAATCTGCTGTTTGTCCAGCAATTTGTTTTGCTCAAGATTGCAGCATCTGCAGTTCCTTGTGTCTCCTTAATGCATGACTGGTGGGTTGACTGGTTATTTGAAGTCATTCAATCAAGGATAGTTCGAAGAAGCAGCCAGACTAACAGTCTGCCACTGAAGAGAAATTGCAGATGCCCAGTCTCCACAAGCCATCGATGGGAAGTTCATAAGTGACAGGAACAGAATTAGGCCATTCGGCCCATCAATTCTACTCCATCATTCAACCATGGCTGATCTATCTTTCCCTCTTAACCTCATTCTCCTGCCTTCTCCCCATAATCCCTGGCACCCGTATTAATCAAGAATCAATCTATCTCTGCCTTAAAAAATATTAATTGACTTGGCCTCCACAGCCTTCTGTGGAAACGATTTCCACAGATTCACCACCCTCTGACTAAAGAAATTCCTCCTCGTCTCCTTCCTAAAAGAAACGTCCTTTAATTCTGAGGCTATGACCTCTGGCCCTAGACTTGGACGGGTACGTGGATTAGGAAAGGTTTAGAGGGAAATTTACCTAATGGGACTAGTATAGAGGTCCCATTAGATTCCCCCACCTCCCACCAAAGTCCCAGACACCCCCACAACACTTATCCAATTTGGATAAGGGGATTGAAGGCTTTGTGGCCAAGTTTGCAGATGATGCTAAGATAGGTGGAGGGGCAGGCAACGTGGAGGAAGCAACAGAAGGACTTGGACAGGCTGGGAGAGTGGGCAGAGAAGTGGCAGATGAAATCCAGTATGGCAAAGTGCAGAGTCATGCATTTTGGTAATAAGAAAGATTATTTTCTAAATGGAGAGAGAATCCAGAATCAGAAGTGCAAAGGGACTTGCGAGTGCTGGTGCAGGACTCCCAAAAAGTTAATTTGTAAGTCGAATCGGTAGTAAGGAAGGCAAAGTCAATGCTAGCATTTATAGCAAGAGGACTGGAATACAAGAACAGGGATGTAATGCTGAGGCTCTATAAGGCGCTGGTCTGCCGCATTTGGAGTTCTGTGAACAAATTTGGGCCCCATAATCTGAGGAAGGATGTGCTGGCTCTGGAAAGGGTCCAGAGGAATGTTTACAAGAATGATTCCTGGAATGAGTGGGTTAGCATATGATGAGCGGTTGTCGGCACTGGGCCTGTGCTCGCTGGAGTTTAAAAGGTTGAGGGGGGAACCCGTTGAAACTCAGAGTAAAGAAATAATGAAAGGCATAGAGTGGATGTGGGCTGGTGGGAGAGTCCAGGACCAGAGGTCACAGCCTCAGAATCAAAGGGTGCTCTATTAGAAAGGAGGTGAGGAGGAACTTCTTTAGTCAGAGGGTGGTGAATCTGTGGAACTCATTGCCACAGACGGCTGTGGAGGCCAAGTCAGTGGATATTTTTAAGGCAGAGATGGACAAATTCTTGATTAGAACAGGTGTCAAGGATTATGGGGAGAAGGCATGAAAATGGGATTAGATCAGCTATGATTGAATGGTGGAGTGGGTGAGATGGGCTGAACGGCCTAATTCTACTCTCCCTCCTTACCCTGACTGCCCCAGTCTCACCCCCTCCCCTCACATCATCTCCCTACCAACGAAGACTCAATCTGCCCCCACCATCCCCTCTGCTTCCTCCAGATCTCTGTCTCTCTCTCCCACCACAGTTCCAGTCTGCCCCCACATCCCCTTGTCTCCCCACCCCCCCAACACACAAACCATTCCCATTCTCACCCCTCCCCCGACACCAATCTCAGCCTCAGTATCCCCCCCATCCAGTCTCTCTATCCAAACCTCCCTCCTCGTCTGCTCCCACAGATCTTCGCCTCCCCCCAACAACCCCAGTCTCCCCTCCTCTCCCCAGCCCCATATCGCCTCAACTCCCATTGTCTCCCCCCCACACACTATCCTCCTCCACTCCCACCCCTTTGTCTCTCTCTATGTCTCCCTCCCAATAATCGCTCCCCCACCAATCTCCCCCCCCCACACAACCCCAGTCTCTCCCCCCTTCCTTACAGCCCCTCCCTCAGCCACAGTCTCCCATCGCCCCCCCCCCCCCCCACAAGGCCAGTCTCCCCCCCCACAGCCTCTCGTCCCCCCCCCCCACACCCACAAACCACAGTCTCTCCCACACACCACAGCCGCCCCCCTCACCCAGCCTCTCTCCCCCCTCCCCCCCGGGCCGGGCTACGGCCACAACTAGGCCGCGGTTGCTACACAACCGCCGTCCGTCCTTCACCAAGTCTCCCCCCCCCCCCTCAACCACTCCCCCCCCGCACCCCCCATCTCCCCTCCCTCCTTGTCCCCCTCCCTCGTTGTGGCTGTGCCGACCTGCAGGTGCTCCTGGAAGCGGATGGGCAGGATCTGCGCCATGTTGCGGTGCGGTGCCGGTGCCGGTCCCGTCCTCTCCCCCCTGCCCCTGCCCCTCAGATCCCGGCAACCCGCCGCCGCCGCCGTCCGGCCAACTCCTCCTCCTCCCCCTCACTGCGCAGGCGCCAGCCCGGCAACCCGGCATCCCGCCCGGCACCTCACTCACCGCGCGTGCGCCACCACGCCGCTCCGCCGGTCTCCGACTCACTGCGCCGGCGCCGGTCCGATCCGCCGGCATCCCTCCGCCTCGCGCACTGCGCAGGCGCCGATCCGGCATCCGACTGACTGCGCAGGCGCCCCGAGCCGCCGGACTGCCGGCTCCCTCCTCACCGCGCAGGCGTGCGCTGACGCCCCTCCCTGCCGGTGACGTCACCCGGGGTGACGGACGGGCCTCCAGCCCAATCGCGGCGCGGTCCGGGCGCTCTAGACCCCGCCCACGGACCGAGAACTCCACCAATGGGCGCCCGAGGTGGGCGGGACCCCGGGCCGCCTCAGTCCCTCACCTCCACCCTGCCCAGGACGGCTGCATCCGCCAACTGCAAATAGTCCCCCACTCTATTATCGCTTTCTCCATCGCAACGCGGGCAATTTCTGCCGGAAGGAGAGCCACATTGCAAAATGCAGTTGTGCAAGATTTTCGGCTCTGTGTTCTCCTGCTGTCAGTTGCATTTAGCGTTCTTTGTTTGTTGTTGCAGTATTGTGTATCCGTCCGCCTGCTGCACCGACCGCTGCACTGGAGAGGATGATGATGATGCTGCTGCTGCAGCTTTGGCTGCAACCTCCCTGAAGTTGCAATGCTGCTCTTGCTGGGTCTGCTCTGCCCCGGCGTTGCAGACGCGAGCACTAAATGCAAAAAAAATTCTGACTCAGAAAATTCTGCAAAGGTTCAGCGAACTCTGCAGCACAATTTAAAACATAAAACATTAGTTCCCATGTAGAACTGCAAATGCACTTAATGAGAGGAATAAATCAGGCAGACGCACTGAGCATCTTGCACATCCTACTACTGCACAGAGTAGGGGGATCAAGAAACAGAGGACATAGGTTTCAGGTGAAGGGGGAAAGATTTAATAGGAATCTGAAGGGTAACCTTTTCACACGAAGGGTGGTTGTTGGGTTTTTGAGGCTGGGATTATCACAACCTTAACAAACTTTTGGACAGGTACATGGATAGGGTAGGTTTAGAGGGATATGGGGCAAACGCGGGCAGGTGGGACTAGTGCAGATGTTGGGCTGAAGGGCCTGTTCCCACACTGCATGTCTCTTCGACTATGCTGGTTAATACACAAAAAGGACACAACCTACTCGGGTAACTCTGCGGGTCGAGCAGCATCACCGGAGAACATGGATGAGTGACGTTTTGGGACGAGACCCATCTTCAAGGCTGGACTAGGAAAAGAAGGGTCCCGACCCAAAACGCCATCTATTCATGGAGAGCGTAAGAAGCTGTTCCCGAGTCTGGTGGTGCGTGCTTTTAAGCTTCTGTACCCTGGCCCGATGGGAGCACAGAGAAGAGTATAGGAGCAAAGAGGTCCTTCTGCAGTTGTACAGGGCCCTAGTGAGACCACATCTGGAGTATTGTGTGCAGTTTTGGTCTCCTAATTTGAGGAAGGAAATCCTTGCTATTAAGGCAGTGCAGCGTAGGTTGACGAGGTTAATCCCCGGGATGGCGGGGCTGTCATATGAGGAAAGATTAGAAGGACTGGGCTTGTATTCACTGGAATTTAGAAGGATGAGAGGGGAAACATATAAAATTATAAAAGAACTGGACAAGTTAGATGCAGGAAAAATGTTCCCAATGTTGGGGGGGGGGAGTCCAGAACCAGGGGCCACAGTTTAAGAATAAAGGGGTGGCCATTTAAAACTGAGATGAGAAAAAACTTTTTCACCCAGAGAGTTGTGAATTGGTGGAATTCTCTGCCACAGAAGGCAGCAGAGACCAATTCACTGGATTAATTTAAAAGAGAGTTAGATAGAGCTCTAGGGGCTAGTGGAATCAAGGGAAAAGGGGAGAAGGCAGGCACGGGTTACTGATTGTGGATGATCAGCCATGATCACAATGAACGGCGGTGCTGACTCGAAGGGCCAAATGGCCTCCTCCTGCACCTATTTTCTATGCTTATATGTTTCCAAGAAGGAGTGGCCTCTGTTACCCCAGTTTCTCAGCCACTCGCAACATAGCCTTCTCTCCACATGCTGCCTCATCCGCTGAGTCACTCCAGCATTTTTATTGTCTACCTGCAGGCGTTGTTCGTTGATTGGCGTGATGGTGCAAAGGGCCTGTTCTGGATACTTTCAAGAGAGAGCTAGATAGGGCTCTTAAAGATAGCGGAGTCAGGGGATATGGGGAGAAGGCAGGAACGGGGTACTGATTGGGGATGATCAGCCATGATCACATTGAGTGGCGGTGCTGCCTCGAAGGGCCGAATGGCCTACTCCTGCACCCATTGTCTATTGTAGACAAAAGTGCTGGAGAAACTCAGCGGGTGCAGCAGCATCTATGGAGCGAAGGGTTTCGACCCGAAACGTTACCTATTTCCTTTGGGTCTCGACCCCGAAACATTGCCTATTTCCTTCGCTCCATAGATGCTGCTGCACCCGCTGAGTTTCTCCAGCACTTTTTGTCTACCTTGCGATTTTCAAGCATCTGCAATTCCTTCTTAAACATCTATTCTCAATTTCCAAACTAAACTCTGAAGAAGGGTCTCGACCCGAAACGTCGCCTATCTCCTTCGCTCCTTAGATGCTGCTGCACCCGCTGAGTTTCTCCAGCTTTTTGTGTAACCCTCCAAACTAAACTCTGTGGGGCTGTATCTGTAAGCTAAACTCAGATCAGTATTTCGAAATGGTTTGGTATAAACAAGTCCGCAGCAACTAATTTCAAGTAAACCATTCATCTTGGCAGTAATTGAGTTGATGAGTACGTGCAGTTATAAATAGCATGTATGTAACCAGAACTCTGAACAACATGCATCTGATGGTGCATGATAGTGGTGTTGGACATGTAGATTACTGTGCATGTTGCCTGGTGTAGGAGTTGACGAGATGCCCTAATCTTCGCTATTATTCACTCAGCTTCAAGAAATTCCTCCCTCCCTCCGCCTCTTTCTTTCTTTCATCACGGGGAGATGTGGAAAAACGTTTTCACCCAGAGAGTTGTGAATGTGTGGAACTCACTGCCTCAGAAGGCGGCGGAGGCCAATTCACTGGATGTATTCAAGCTAAGGAGCGAAAGAGATAGGCGACGTTTCGGGTCGAGACCCTTCTTCAGAGTTTAGTTTGGAAATAGACAATAGATGTTTAAGAAGGAACTGCAGATGCTGGAAAATCGAAGGTAGACAAAAGATTTAGATTTAGCTGTTAGGGCTAACGGAATCATATAACCATATAACAATTACAGCACGGAAACAGGCCCTCTCGGCCCTTCCAGTCCGTGCTGACCATTTATTTTCCCCTAGTCCCATCTACCTGCACTCAGACCATACCCCTCCATTCCCTTCCCGTCCATATACCTAGCCACTTTACTTTTAAATGTTAAAATCGATCCTGCCTCCACCACTTCTGCAGGAAGATCATTCCATACAGAAATCAAAGGATATGGGGAGAAGGCAGGAATGGGGTACTGATTGGGGATGATCAGCCATGATCACATTAAATGGCGGTGCTGGCTCGAAGAACCAAATGGCCTACTCATGCACCTATTTCATTTCGGAGTCACGTGAGTGACTTCGTGAAGACCCCGCCAGGCACACATGCGCGACATATCGTCGACCGCATGCGAGCGACAGGCAGTGAGGAGCGTTGCTCCTCTGTAAGAAAAAACGAACCTGCCGTCCTTTTTTCATTTTCAGGGCTCTATTACAGAGTACTCCAGGCCGCTTCGGCACTGACTGCGGACCGCGGGATGCGGGCAGACTGGAGTCGAGAAGAGCCCGTTGACCCAGGTGGGTCCGGGTTCACACTCGCCGGTCGGTGGGACGGCAGAGGCAGCCCGACTCTACACCGCAGCCCGCAAGGATACTGCGAGCTGTCGGCATCAACCAGGGAGTGGGGCTTGCAGGCTCGCCGTTCGCAGTAAGCGACGGTATGTCACTGTTTGTCATGTTGTCACTTGCGGGCGGAGCACCAAGGCAAATTCCTTGTATGTGAACACTTGGCCAATAAACGTATTCATTCATACTGTATGAGGACAGGTGGGAGAGAAAAGGGAGGGAGTTGGATAAAAGAGAAATAGGGGACTCAGAAATGGGAGATGAGTGTGTGAGGGAGGGGAAAGGAACAGGGTGAGTGGCAGAGGGGCTGGAGGATGAGAATCAGAATCACACTTTATTCGCCAAGTGTGTTTTGCAACATACGAGGAATTTCACTGGCCAGGTCAGTCGTACAATTAAAAGCAACAGATCACTCAAAAACGCATTTTAACATGAACATCCACCACAGTGACCCCTCCACATTCCTCACTGTGATGAAGGTGAAATAAAGGTCAAGGCCTTCCCTTAGTTCTTCCTCGGTCGTGGGCCTCAAGCCCCCCGTTGACGGGACGATCCTGACTCCCATAGCCGGTGGCGTTTGGGCCCTCTGCGTCGCGGCGATCCGCTCCCGCATCGGGGGGATGTCAGCTCCCCCGCGCCGGGCGATCGAACCTCGCGTTGTTGGAGCTCCCGACTCAGCCTCCCCCGAGACTGCGAGCCCTCGATGGTAAGTCCGCAGGTGGTGGTGGTGGGAGCGATCCCAGGCGAGGGATCCGCTCCGATGTTGAGGCCGCGCCCCGCGGTGGGGCTCACGACAGCCCGCGGCGGCTCCCAGCTCCAGCGATGGTCGGCCGCAGAGCCCGGAGAATGCGGTCCAATAAATAATCACATCTCCGGCAAGGTAGGAACCTGAAAAAAACGTTTCCCCCGATCCCTCCCGCCTCCCCCCCCCCCACATAAAACAAACCCAAGCACATTAAAACAAAAACTTTTAACAAACTAAAAAATAACAAAAAGATGAAAAGACAAGCAGGCTGCCGGCAGTCTGGTTCTAGACTCCCCCAACATCGGGAACATCTTTTCTGCATCTAGCCTGTCCAATCCCTTAATAATCTTACATGTTTCTATAAGATCCCCTCTCATCCTTCTAAATTCCAGCCGCTCCATTCTATCAGCATATGACAGTCCCGCCATCCCAGGAATTAACCTGGTGAACCTACGCTGCACTCCCTCAATAGCAAGAATGTCCTTCCTCAAATTCGGAGATCAAAGCTGCACACAATACTCCAGGTGTGGCCTCAACAGGACCCTGTACAACTGCAGAAGGACCTCTTTGCTCCTATGCTCAACTCCTCTCATTATGAAGGCCAACATGCCATCAGCTTTCTTCACTGCCTGCTGTAAACTGCATGGTTATTTTCAGTGACTGATGTACAGTGACCCCCAGGTGCGGGGTGCATCGAGGTTGATATTGATGTGCGATGCCAGTGTAGTCAACATCCCGCGGTCTAGGCATAAGCTCAGCGGCGACCGACTGCACCTTTGCAGTTGCAGCTCCTAGACTGCGGAACAGCAGCGAGCGTCTTCCCATCAGAACTGCCCCCTCCATCGACTCCTTTCACTTAAAACTCATCTCCACTCTCAAGCCTTTCTTGGCGTCCTCTGAGGGAGGGCTATATGTATGTATTTATGTATGTACTTAATCTATGAACCACTGTTGTATAACGTCAGTACCTCCACCAATGTAAAGCACTTTGGCCAACGAGAGTTGCTTTTTAAATGTGCTCTAGAAATAAAAGTGTGTTTGTGTGTGTGGGAGCAAGATGCTCATCGTTCAAACAGCCTGGGGGGAGAGGCTGTTGCACATGCTGGTGGTGCTGGCCTTGGTGCTCTGGTACCTTGTGGTCAGACAGCAGAGGGGGCAAAGAGTCCATGGGAGGGTGGTGGGAGGAGTCCTTTATAACATTGGAGGCTTTTCGGAGGCACCTTTTGTTGAACATGTCCAGAGTGGATGGGAGAGGCTTCCCCGATGATGGTCTCCGCTGCGCGACTAATCGCGGCAGGGTGTTCGGGCCTGGTGCGGTGCAGCTGCCGTATCAGACGGTGATGCCACTGGCCATGATGCTCCCCCTGGTACCTCTGTAGGACGGAGAGAGGATGGGTGTTGGAAGCCTCAACGCCCCCTCTCACCACGCCCACGTCCGGCCTCGCCACTCCCAGCTTTCTTCCCGCTCCCCCTACAACCAGCCCGCGGAAGGATCCCGACCCAAAACCATGTTTAGTTTAGTTTAGAGATACAGCGCTGAAACAGGCCCTTCGGCCCACCG
Source organism: Raja brachyura (assembly GCA_963514005.1). Next base: position 3,399,879 of record OY740808.1, on the reverse strand, counting down.
GGCCCGTGCCGACCAGCGATCCCCGCACACTAACACTATCCTACACCCACTAGGGACACTTTTTTACATTTACACCGAGCCAATTAACCTACAAACCTGCACGTCTTTGCAGTGTGGGAGGAAACAGAAGATCTCGGAGAAAACCCACGCAGGTCACGGGGAGAACGTGCAAACTCCGTACAGGCAGCACCCGTAGTCGGGATCGAACCCGGGTCTCTGGCGCTGCATTTGCTATAAGGCAGCAACTCTGTGTATCTATATACCTCAGCCCCGTGCTCAAATGTATACTTACATGTTCGAATGACAAATATAATTATCAAAAATGAAGGCAGATGTTGATCGGAGCCCAGTGTGTCTCTTTGTCAGATGCAAGCATTTAAGGTACACGCCTGCCATCTATTGGCTGCACTTTGCACTGCAGTCAGTCGCCACCATTCAATCTATCGCCGCACTCAAAACCAATCGCTGCTCTTTAAACCAAAAAAAAATCTTTATACAGAACTAGACTAAGTGGGATCACACTGGAGGGCTGGCCCCCCCGACACAATATTTAATCTCACCACCAATTCCAATATTGGTGGCCAGTGGGGGGGGGGGGGGGGCTTTCTGGAGCGCTAGTATGGGTGTTGTGGGTTGAAGGGACTGGTTTCCGGAGGGCTAGTATGGACATTGTGGGCCGAATAGATTCCTCGGCAACTGATGAGCGGAGATGGACTCGACATGGCCAAAAGCGCAGCCGTATGTGGTAGCGTTTTTTTCTTAACGTTATTAATTTTCTAAAATCAATATTTTTCACACAGAGAGTGGTGGGTCTCTGAAACTCTCTGCCACAGAGGGTAGTTGAGGCCAGTTCATTGGCTATATTTAAGAGGGAGTTAGATGTGGCCCTTGTGGCTAAAGGGATCAGGGGGTATGGAGAGAAGGCAGGTACGGGATACTGAGTTGGATGATCAGCCATGATCATATTGAATGGCGGTGCAGGCTCGAAGGGCCGAATGGCCTACTCCTGCACCTATTTTTCTATGTTTCTATGTTTAATATAAAGCACAAACAGGAAGTGGTCAAGATTAGACTTTTAATTACATAGAAGGCAAGGCAACTTTAATTAGACAAGGCAACTTTAATTGGGCAAGGCAACTTTAATTGGGCAAGGCAACTTTAATTAGGCAAGGCAACTTTAATTAGGCAACACAGCTTTAGCATTTCCAAACCAAAGGCAACACAGCTTTAGCATTTCCAAACCAAAGGCAACACAGCTTTAGCATTTCCAAACTATATTTTCAAACCACATTAAGGGCACTGACACGTCAGTAAAACCACTCACAGTTTAGTAGACATCTGTTCAGTGTTATTCGCAGCCCAGACTGAGAGACGTGACCCTCTCGCTCCCCCATCTTGCAGAGACTGACTGAGGCACTCAACACGTCCGGGATTTATAGTCCCTCGGGAAAGGGGCGTGGCCTTCAGGAGAGAGAATCTCAACATTTTTTAAACACTAATAACTCTTTTATTTTTCATCGATGGGAAATTCAATTCAATTCAATCTTTAATTGTCATTGTGTAGTGTACAATACAGAGACAACGAAATGCAGTTGGTATCTCCGAAGGGCGAACTTATGAATGAACAAGTAATTGCGCAGTGTGAGTTAATATACATCTATACATATACAGTGTCCGGGGTGGGGGGGGAGGGGTGGAGACAGGCAGTCATTGAGGTGCAGCGTTGAGATGTGTGACAGCTGCAGGAAAGAAGCTGTTCTTGAGCCTGCTGGTCCGGCAGCGGAGGGACCTGTAGCGTCTCCCGGATTGGAGGAGGGTAAACAGTCTATGGTTGGGGTGTGAGCTGTCCCTGGCGATGCTGTGCGCCCTGCGCAGGCATCGTTTACTATGGGCAGACTCAATGGAGGGGAGTGAGGAGCCTGTGATGCGTTGGGCGATCTTCGCCACCCTCTGCAGAGCTTTCCGGTCAGAAAAATCCTCTTGTCCTGCGCAGCGGAGGGGGACTCTGAGTAAGATGGCCAAAAATCACAGCCATAAGTGGCAACGTTTTTTTTTCTAAAATCAATATACAGAACACCAGGAAGCGGTCAAGATCAGACTTTTAGTAATATAGATAATAAAAAATATATACAAAACAAGAACAGTGAAAAGAATTCTGCCGATATTCTAAAGCAACGATACATACATTCATTGTATTTGGTGATGTTCACAAAACTATCTTCCTACACAGGTTTGTAGGAAGGAACTGCAAATGTTGGTTTAAACAGAGGACAGACACAAATTGCTGGAGTAAGTCAGCGGGACAGGCAGCCTCTCTGGAGAAAAGTAGTGTGTGATGTTTTGGGATGAGACCATTCTCCACGAACCCTCGCTCCATCCCTCTCCTTCTCCCCCCCCCCCTCTCTCTCTCTCCCTCCCTTTCCCTCTCTCCTCTCTCCACCTCTCTCTCTCTCTCTCTCTCCTCTTCCCTCTTTCCATTTCCCCCTCTCTCTTCTCTCTCCCTCTCCCTCTCTCTTTCTCCCCGCCTAGAGGCAGGAAACATGTTCCCGATGTTGGGGGAGTCCAGAACCAGGGGCCACCGTTTAAGAATAAGGGGTAAGCCATTTAGAACGGAGACGAGGAAACACTTTTTCACACAGCGAATGGTGAGATGTGGAATTCTCTGCCTCAGAGGGCGGTGGAGGCCGGTTCTCTGGATGCTTTCAAGAGAGAGCTAGATAGGGCTCTTAAAGATAGCGGAGTCAGGGGGTATGGGAGAAGGCAGGAATGGGGTACTGATTGGGGATGATCAGCCATGATCACAGTGAATGGCGGTGCTGGCTCGAAGGGCTGAATGGCCTCCTCCTGCACCTATTGTCTATTGTCTCCCTCTCATTACTCCCCTCTCTCTCTCTCTCTCTCACACACACACACACACTCTCCCCACTGCCCCTCTCTCTCATGTGATATCACTCCCCCTTATTTGAGGGGTGACCCCACTGGACTCCACCCCTCAATGTCCAGCAGCAGAAGGATACTAGACTGTGTTCCTGGAGTGCATGGAGGAGTTGGGCCGAATGGCCTGTCTCCATGCTGTACGACTCTATGACCTACACGGTGGCGCAGCTGGAGAGTCGCTGCCTGACAGCGATTGCAGCGCCAGAGACCCGGGTTCGATCCCAACTACGGGCGCTGACTGTGCGGAGTTTGCACGTTCTCCCCGTGACCTGCGTGGGTTTTCTCCGAGATCTACGGTTTCCTCCCGCACTCCAAAGACGTACGGGTTTGTAGGTTAACTGGCTTGGTAAATGTAAATATGTCCTTGGTGTCTGCAGGATCGTGTTAGTGTGCGGGGATCGCTGGTTGGCGGCCACCCGGTGGGCCGAAGGGCCTGTTTCCGCACTGTATCTCTAAACTGACCCCAGAAGGACACACAGAAGGGTGTAAAAGGAATGAAAGACGAGCATCCAACATTAATCTGAGTCCTTTTGTTGGGATAACCCATTTAAAATCCCATTATTCTGCCATGATGGGTTAATTGCAAGTGTTCTTGCAGTACCACAGCTATCCAGGTGGGGGTGATATGTGGCCACAGTGGGGAGCCAGGGTTTCAGACTCAGCTGTAGTTTGTTAGTTTAGTTTAGGAAAGAAATGCAGACGCTGGTTTAAACCAGAGATAGACACAAAATGCTGGAGTAACTCAGTGGGACAGGCAGCATCTCTGGAGAGAAGGAATGGGTGACGT